>CM031371.1:22577796-23168635 GCA_018208015.1 Medicago ruthenica | reverse complement strand
TTTTAATACCACAACAATTTATGCTTGGCTGATACTAACAAATATTTATCTCTTGTTATTTTTTAGAGACTTGTTAAGGACAACGTTTGAGTTTCAATAGAAAGGCCTTTGTTGAGTACACGTTGTAGAATCTGACTCTAAGAAAATAAAATGACAATGCTAAGGAATCATAGAGAAAGAATTTGAAAAATTGAGAAATTTTTAGGCATGAAGTAAAATATGTTTGTTGATTATAAGCTTATAACTTACTATAATCTTCAAACTAACTATGCAAGCCTGTTTATTTAAATGGAGTAAACTATAAATGAAGAGTGTCTCATTTATACATAATGAATCATTATACATTTTGAATTTAGCATCCAACCTTGAATATTAAGTGAGTTGTTCCTTCTTTCTTTGGATGTAAATAAAGATTAAATACAACTATTTGAATAGATGTTAAAATGAAATGTTTTATAGCAATTATGCATCTAAATAAAACTTTAAAAAATTAGCAAGAGTTTAATTTTGATAGGCCAAATTGCATGGCAAAAGGTGGGGTAAAAAGTAAAACAAAAAGTTTAGAGAAATAATCTAACAACTAATTATTACTCCCTCCGTCTTTTTTTATAAGACTGCTTTACAAAAAAATGTTGTCCCTAAATATAAGACTATCTACAAATTTCTAGATGCATTTATTACTCTTTTTCCACATACACCCCTCATTAATATTATCAATATGCTTTGAAATATGAAAAGTTAACATTAAATATCTCTATACACAAAGGGTAATTTGGTAATAGTAACATACATTTATGACAAATTTATTACTTCAAACACTTTTCTTAATACCCGTGATTTTTGTAAACTATTTCTATAAAAAGGGACGGAGGGAGTAACATTTGTTATTTAATAAAAAAAGACTAATTAGCTTTGCAAAAAATGAGTGTGTTATCTCAAAGAACAAATGGGAAAGAATAGGAGGTCCTCTTGCAATTTGGATTACATGGAGAGTGTTCATTTCAATAGCTCTAGAAAGAAGACTTAGGGTCCGTTTGGTTCGAGAGTTTTGAAGAGGAGGGGAGGGAATATTTTTAATTTGATGTGTTTGGTTCAATTTTTAGAAGGGAAGGGGAGGGGAGGGGAGGGAATCTCTTTAAAATTTTATTACATTGTCAAAATTATCCTTAGATTAATTTAAAATCTCAATATTATCCTTGGAACAACTTTTATTATTATTAGGTTATACTATCTTGTAATAACTTTATTATTAGGTTATATTATCCTTGTAACAACTTTTATTATTATTATTAGGTTATATTACCGTTGTAACAACTTTTATTTTCATGTTATCTATCACTCTTATTTGTTATATGTAAAAACAAACATCATCGTTTATTTAATTAAGTTTAAGGGTAAAACAGTAAATTAATTTTAAAATCACTCCCCTCCCCATGTGAATCAAACACATTTTTAATTAAAATCTCTTCCGTCTCGTCCCATCCTGTCCCCTTCCCTCCTCTCCCCTCTGTTGAACCAAACGAACCCTTGGAAAAAACTTCAGCACACAAAATAAACTAGTAACAAGATAATGGATTTCTCTTGTCTCAGACAAATGTGAACTGTAAAAATTGACATGGACGACCATTTAAAAGAACTCAAAATGACATAGTTGAAATTTATTAACTTTAAAAATAAATCTTATTTTTATAGTATTTGGTAACCTCGTAAAAAATCCAATTCATAAAATTAATTCTTTTATAGAATTGCATGAAGCATAGGTTATTATACCCTTTCCCGTCACACAAAAAAAGTTATGATATTGTTTTCTGAGAGGAAGTTATGATATTGTTATCTTTTTCCTTTTTCAATCATTACTTTTTGGTATTCCTAATAAATATCGAATTTCATGAAGAGTTCTGGAAAAGAGTGTACAGTATTCTAAAATAAAAAAGATCCAAAAAAGGGGCATTCCGAGAATTGAACTCGGGACCTCTCGCACCCTAAGCGAGAATCATACCACTAGACCAAATGCCCATTTGTTGTTGCTAATATTCAAACACTTAATAACAATTTAGTTAATTCGCATGGCAAATATCCCATCTATCTATCGTCTTTTGAGAGGAAATCGTATCTATCTGTGTATATTTTACAGGATCTATATTTATTTTTTATTAAAATAAAATACACTAATACGATACACTTTGTGAAAAAAAATGCACCCAAAAGGAAAATAAATTTTGTCAAAAAGAGTGATACAACCGACAATTTTTATGTGTTTGTCGGTTCACTTTCATTATTCCAACTCGGTTGAGAATTGTTAACGCCCCGATCCCGAGAATATAAATAAACATGTAAATCATACATCAATCATACATTGAGACATTAATACTCCAACATACAGCTCATCTTATAGCATAATATGAAGATCAATTCAAATATAACATCGCGCAACGGAATAATATCATGTGAACATGCAACTCATAAGTGTCATGTCTCGGTCATAACATACAAATCAATATAATATCTCAACAAAGTTTGATCCTAAGATCACATGGCATAACATAAGCAAAACCCCAAATCCTAATCAGAGCTCCTAAGCTAGACTCCAAAGCGGATAAACTCGAGTAGGGAAAACGTCATCCTCGACATACTCACGAGTAAGCTACTCCTCAACCTGCAAGTCTACATCCACAAGGGTTAAACTCATGGATGAGGCGACAATGAAATCACTAGAGAGTAAGTTATACGCTCAACATAAGAGAATAATAAACGCATGTATGTCAGGCAAACAACATCAACGATCATCACATATACATCTAAACAAACGAGCTTGGTTACATAACTCAACATACATATCACATTCATATTCAATTATAATCTTAATCGCAATCTTCAATCATATATCAAACACTCAAGATTCATCAAGTATCATCAATTCATTTACAATTCGATTACGACCTTATACAATCACCAATTAAGCATTTACTACTTTAATTTACAAGTTCACGCGAAAACATTACCAAACACGACTCTTGTGAATGTAATGCGCCTAACACGACTCTATATGCATGCGGTACCGTTCACCGATGAACTCCTCGAGATCTAAAACCCCGCAATGAATTCACCATACAATCACCGATGAAATCCTCGAGATCTAAAACCCCGCAATGAAATCACCATACAACACCGGACTGACTTATGAATGCATGAACCCACATAGAGACTCGACAATGCACACCAAACATACTCATCATTTGTTATACAATTCACACCATCATATTACGTATCATCACCAATTCATCACCCAACGCATTATCAAATCACTAAGGTCACACATCAAGTCAAGTAATCGAGCTTAGCATCATACACAATCATTCATTCATGAATAATACCCAAAACGTCTCCATTTCACTTCATTTGTAAAGTTCGTTTCTAATTAAATAACCTATAAGTCCCACTAAACTTATGTCTACGTCAATCAATCATAAATGAAATTTCTGGCTTGGTACTGATCAGAACTTGAAATAGGGCACAACAATGTAAAACAGAGCACAATTATAGCAGGTAACCAGCAGGAAATAAAAGTGCAGAAATAAACAGAACACACAGGTTTGTTAACCCAGTTCGGAGTAAACACCTCTTACTCTAGGGGATACCAATCCAGGAAGGAAATCCACTATTGGAATTAATCCTTAAGACTCAGACACTGACTCCCAGTTCCTATCCTAAGCAATCAACTTCCACCTAGTCAGACTTCTACCCACGCATGAGTATTAGAATCCACTAACTTCTTATTCAAGTAACAGCCCAGTTACTTGAACAACCCTTGAACTAAACCCAGTTCTGAGTTTTTGAAGAACACCCTTCACTACAAAAACTTCATTCTTGCTTAAAAGCTTTGAATGAATAACAACTCAATTAAACCTAAACCAACTCAACAGAGTGGTGCACAGACAAAGCTTAAAAAGCTTACACACTAAGACTCAATATCTGAATTTCTTCTCTCTAAATCGTATATCTTGAATAGCAGCAGCACTCCTCCTTTTATAATCTTCAGCAAGTCTCTTAATTATGCACCAAATCTTCTGAATTAGATTTGTTTCTGAATTATGAATGACCCAATAAGGAAACAAATAAACCAATAATGTATCTTCATAAAGATTCTCCAGAAAAATATGAACTTCATAATTTAGAGCCAAATCTTCAATAAAACTTCACCAAATCAAACAGCATTCTAAAAGACATATGTGAGGATAAATCCTTGATAAATCTCACCAAGATTTGCGCCAAAATAACTTGTAAAAATGCAGCTTCTGAAGAAGTCAACAAAAGTCAACTCTGCTACAGTGCGTCTGATGCTTCAGAAGCACATTTCAGCTTCTGAAGTAACTTTCAGCTTCTGAAGGTGATTTCAGCTTCTGAATGACTTCAAAATGAAAAACTTGCAACTGAAGATTTGTTCTAGACATTAAGATGCTTCTATTCAACACATTGGATTTGCCAAAATATGCAGCCAACACCAAAATACTCAACAATCTCCCCCTTTGGCAAATTTTTGGCTAAAACAAATGTTCACACATGACAAGCTCTTCAATCTCCCATAAAACTAACTCAGCAATGAAGAACTCCACAATAAATATAACATAGCAAACAGATTAGGCAGCGGATTCAGCTATGTTAAACATTAAAAACAATCAGTTTCAACTTCTGAACACTGATACACACATTCCAGCTTCTGATACACTTGAAGCACACAAAACACAATTACTGATCAACTCCTGATCATCACAAACACTCCCCCTGAAGCTTTACATACACAAACAAACACTCACATACTCCAGCTCCCCCTGCAACTCAGCATACATCAAACTCCCTCTTACTTCTGAACTGCAGTAACTTGGAAGACAAGTAACTTCTGAAAACTCCAGGAACACATCAACACTCAGGACTTTAATGACCTTGTACTCCCCCTGAGACACATATTCCCCCTCAATATCATCAGCACATCTCATGTTGCATTGGTTATGAATTCTGAACAAAACATGCAACTTCTGAACCAATCTAGTTAGCTTTTGAAATAACTGAGTTCTGATCAAACATATCTGAATACACTCTGAACACAAACACAGGTTTTTCTCCCCCTTTTTAGCCACAAAATTATGACAAAACACATGCATCACATAGGGATTGAAAACTGCAGAAATATCTTCAAAATCTTTTCCAGCATTAACTTCAGACTCAGGATCAGCACTTGCAACACTGGCAGGTACTCTATCTTCCTCACATCCAGCTTGCTTTAATTGCTATAAATTCTCATGCAGACAGATCAGGAACACAGGAGAGTACAACATACTTGCAAAGATCAGAATCACACAACAGTCACAGATAAGCCAGTCTTCAGACTCAGCACCAGAACATGCTTAGTCTTCATCAGACACACACATCAAATGCTTGTTTAATTAACATGTGCCTCAGGCACATTTAAAACCTTCTTTCCAGCTATCTTCTCCTCAAAATCAGCCACTCTTTTCTGAACACAAGTCCTAGCAACTTCAGACTCACAAGAAAATAGAACCTTCTGATCAGGAACAGGAACTTTGCTCCACACTTTGGATGGTCCAGTACCAGAATTCTTCTGTGCTATAGGAATTGGCTTGTTGTCATCAGCAACAGCCTTTCCTTTTCCTTTCTTCAGATTCTGAGCAACACCTTCACATTTTGGTTTCCAAACTTTCTTGATTTTGCTCTTGTTCATAGCTGGTTCAACTTTTCTGTGTTGCAAATGTTTAGGATAACCATGCAACTTGTAACAAAAAGGTCTAATGTGACCCTTTTTACCACAATGATGACAAACCCAAGTATGATTCCTCTTTTTGTTTCTGAAACATTTCTGGGGTTGCACCTGAGCATGCTTCTGAGGCAGCATCTGAACTTGCTTCTGAGGTCTCATATGAGTTTGCTTCAGACCTTGCATCTGTGCTTGTTTCTGAGGTCTCCTCTTTGATGTTCCAACCATAGAATCATGAGTCTGAGTAGCAGGAACAAATTGATTAAATGGATTCATCTGTTTGGTATTCTGAGTCTGATCAACAAAACCTAAACCAGTTTTTCCTTGTTTTTGATTCTCTAAAATTTTCTCCAACTTATCAGTACCAGAGTTCATCATCCTAACTTGCTTTTTCATCTGATCAAGTTGTGAATTGAGTTGGATTACCTCATTACTGAGAACAGAAATCTTTTCTAAGTGTTCATCCCTCTCAATCTGAAATTGAGTATTAGTTTTCTTCTGCTCTTCCATCTGCTTGCACACTTCAACAAATTGACATTGCAACTTCCTGCAAAACTCAGCTGGATTTTTGTGACAGGCAGCCAGAACTTCAGAGGATGATTCCTCATCACTTGTTTCAGATTCTGACCAGGTTTCTGAACCCAAACCTTGATCATCAGCCTATAATTTTCCAGTTAAAGCATTGACAGGTTTATTCTCTTCACCTTCTGAGTCATCATCAGACCAGGAAGCAGTCAGACTCTTCTTCTGCTTCTTGAGAAAATTAGGACATTCTGTCTTGATATGTCCATAGCCTTCACACTCATAGCACTGCACAGCCCTTGATTGTTTGCTTTTGTCCTCAGTTCTTGTCTTCTGCTTCAGAAACTTCTTGAATTGTTCACTCAGCAGCACAAGAGCTTCTGATGAGCTATCATCATCCACACATTCAGAATCAGCAACAAATGCAACACTTTTACCCTTCTGATCAGTTCTGCTTAATTCAAAGTTCTGAAGAGAACCTATCAGTTCTTCAACCTTCATGCTGGATATATCATGTGCTTCTTCAATGGCAGTTACTTTCATATCAAACCTCTTGGGTAGGGATCTGAGGATTTTTCTAACAAGTTTCTCATCTGAAACTTTTTCTCCAAGGGATTCAAAAGAATTAGCCATGTCTAGAATGTTCATGTAAAAGCTTTGTATATTCTCATCCTCCAGCATTCTGAGGTTTTCAAACTTTGTTGTCAGAAGCTGAAGTCTGGACTGCTTTACCTTTGAGGTGCCTTCATGAGCAATCCTGAGAATTTCCCAGTCATCCTTAGCAATTGTGCACTGCTTGATCATCCTGAAAACATTCTTATCCACTCCATAGAAAATAGCATTCAGGGCTTTGGAATTTGCATGAGACAAGGCATCTTCATCATTAGTCCAGTCTTCTTCTGGTTTTAAAACTGCTGTCTTCTTCCCATCTTTATCAGTTACAACTGGATGTTCCCATCCCTTCAGAACAGCTTTCCAGGTCTTGTTATCCATGGATTTCAGGAATGCACACATCCTGGATTTCCAGTACTCATAATTTGTGCCATCAAGTAGGGGTGGTCTGTTGACATAGCCTCCTTCTCTATCCATACTTGCCAGAAATAAATACCCCTGGAACTCACCCAAAACACAGGCAGGGTGCCTGCTCTGATGCCAATTGAAATTTCTGGCTTGGTACTGATCAGAACTTGAAATAGGGCACAACAATGTAAAACAGAGCACAATTATAGCAGGTAACCAGCAGGAAATAAAAGTGCAGAAATAAACAGAACACACAGGTTTGTTAACCCAGTTCGGAGTAAACACCTCCTACTCTGGGGGATACCAATCCAGGAAGGAAATCCACTATTGGAATTAATCCTTAAGACTCAGACACTGACTCCCAGTTCCTATCCTAAGCAATCAACTTCCACCTAGTCAGACTTCTACCCACGCATGAGTATTAGAATCCACTAACTTCCTATTCAAGTAACAGCCCAATTACTTGAACAACCCTTGAACTAAACCCAGTTCTGAGTTTTTGAAGAACACCCTTCACTACAAAAACTTCATTCTTGCTTAAAAGCTTTGAATGAATAACAACTCAATTAAACCTAAACCAACTCAACAGAGTGGTGCACAGACAAAGCTTAAAAAGCTTACACACTAAGACTCAATATCTGAATTTCTTCTCTCTAAATCGTATATCTTGAATAGCAGCAGCACTCCTCCTTTTATAATCTTCAGCAAGTCTCTTAATTATGCACCAAATCTTCTGAATTAGATTTGTTTCTGAATTATGAATGACCCAATAAGGAAACAAATAAACCAATAATGTATCTTCATAAAGATTCTCCAGAAAAATACGAACTTCATAATTTAGAGTCAAATCTTCAATAAAACTTCACCAAATCAAACAGCATTCTAAAAGACATATGCGAGGATAAATCCTTGATAAATCTCGCCAAGATTTGCGCCAAAATAACTTGTAAAAATGCAGCTTCTGAAGAAGTCAACAAAAGTCAACTCTGCTACAGTGCGTCTGATGCTTCAGAAGCACATTTCAGCTTCTGAAGTAACTTCAGCTTCTGAAGGTGATTTTGTTGAGGCAAAATCCCTAATTAATTTTAAAGATAACAAACCCTAAATGATTAAAGGATTAATGGACTTTGATTAGTTTCTTGGTATTTAACTTGTGTTCTTGAGTGTTTAATTAAGACAGGAACAAGATATGAACCATACCAAGATACAAGGAATCAAAGAAAGAACTTTGTCATAGTTCAGAAAGTTGAACTCAGTTCAGAAGCTGAACATAGTTCAGAAGGTTGGACTCTGTTCAGAAGGTTGGACACAGTTCAGAAGCTGAACACAGTTCAGAAGCTGAACATAGTTCAGAAGCTAAAATGAAGTTCAGAAGCTGAAACACAGTTCAGAAGGTGAAATCCTGTTCAGATGCAGCAATGTTGATCAGAAGCTGAACATAGTTCAGAAGCTGAACATGTCTCCCCAAACCTCGATTGCACGAATGCGTGACGTATGTCTCGTCGCTCGGGCAATCGTCATTCCACCCTTGACGCGTCTAGCACGCTCAACTTTCCATTGGCCCCCTTTGTGGCCATTTTTATCCCTTTTCTTGGCCCTCGTGGTCAATCCGAACCCTTTCGCGCCTTGCGCGTTTTATTTTTAACCTTTTTACGCCTTGCGCGAATCTTTCGCCTCAGTGCGTTTGTCTTTTTTTTTAAAACATTCACGCCTCGCGCGAGCTTATCGCCTAGCGTCCATCTTTCACCATTTTAAAACTTTGTACGTCTTCGTACGTTTTTAAAACCTTTGCTCACGTCCGAGCGTAAAACTTTTTCATCAAATCATTTATTTTCATGCATTGTCGTCAGTGGCCAGCTCGGCAACAACCCGAGCAGCTGACTTTTACTTTCTTGTCGTCAATGGCCAGTTCGGCAACAACCCGAGCAGTTGACATTTATTTTCATTACACCTTTTTCTTTATTTTCAAACTTTTTCGCTCGGACGCGATCAATCTTTTTAACTAAAACGAATCAACATACAAACGTTTTTCTACCAAAGAACTACGTACGCTTTGAATTCTCCGACTACCGGGAGATACGTAGGAGCAAGATCGACATCTTGTCAAGCCCATTAATAAAAAACCTGTTTTTCCCTTTTCGTTTGTTTTTATCTCTTTCTTTACCCCGCATTATGTCTTTTATATATTTCCTTTTATACATATTTAAACACGTAAGTAAAACATCGAACCATTTTAAGCCTAAGCCGACTAAGAGGTTCCCGTTGAGTACAACGGATGTGAGGGGTGCTAATACCTTCCCCTCGCATAATCGACTTTCGAACCTAAAATCTTTTCTCAAGGTAATTTAGAACTTTTTTCCTTTTTCCCCGAAAAATTAAAAGTTCAGTCGTAATTTAGAATTAGTGATTCAAAGCTTCCCCATAGCTTGACATCCGAAATTCGACGCGACAGAAATGGCGACTTCACTGGGGATTTTTGCATAAAACACTTTGTTTTTGCATAAACGAGTCAAGCCTATCTCAGTCGGCTTTTAGGCTAATTTGGTTCATTTTACCTACGTGTTTATGTCTTCTTGTCATTATTTGTTTTGTTTATTCTTATACTTTGCATATATATATATATATATATATATATATATATATATATCATTTGTGCTTCATATTCTTATATATCTCAATTGTGGGGGTTACTTGAGCGATGTTACTCCACACTGTTCGGGTTAATGCCGGACGTGTGAGGCTCTCTACCCGAGCTCGAGAAAAAACTAAGTTAGCAGGAGGTTGTGTGCGGAAGCCCGCGTTGACGTATGTCCGTGAGGTAGGATGTCCAACCCCGCTTAGACGAGATTTTCATATGGAATTAATTGAAGTCATGTCGACGTATGTCCATAGACAACCCTAATTCCATATGAGGTTAATGACTCTAAGGACCTCTTCTTAGGAATCTTACCTATTAGAGCCTACACGTGAGGATGGGGGAAATTTTGATCATACATACCATACCATATGCATGCCATACATTTACATTCATAAAATTGATTTTTGCATATGCATTTTAAAAAAAAAGGGGGGCATATTTTGTCATATACATACATACATTAGCATCATACATGACATGCATGCATTTGTCTTCGAGTCCACGACTCGTTCCCCTTCTTACCTCAAGGATTTCTTACAATCCGCATTGAGTCTTCGGTGTTCGCATTTTGTTCGCAACACTACGCGTCAACGTCAAGAAAAGTGGATCGATATCCCAAAGCAACCCACGCATATAACACTAGACGCCCCGATTGTACATGGGGCATGCCGTTCAACTTTGGTGAGGAATTCATCCATATTCCCATTACTCATCAAAAGATTCCGGTACCTCAACCCGAGGTTACCTTCCCCCGGGCTACTGCAGCCTTTTTACCCACATTTCCATCCAAAGCCCGACCTCGCTCGGCATTCAATCAAACAAAGCCCAATTCTCATTGGCACCACGTGTACTTAATACATAAGTTATATCATACAGTTTGTGTTTTTGATGTGTTTATTCTGTGAACCATTTAGAACCAGCCAAAATGTGAGGAATCCTCAAAATCATCATTATACATATGCATGGAGACCGGCATTTTTTGTCTAACTCGATTTTGTTATCTTAAATCTGAACGTTGTTTTAGATTGTATGAAAGCATTGATAGGGTCAAGGCATTTTTTTTTTTTTTTGAAAACGAGTGAAAACACTTGACCACAAATAGCCCACCCTGTGAGCAGTGAGTATTTGTTAAACCCTTTTGAGCCTAATGAATTAGAATCATTAACTATGAACTGCCAGCTTTCATAAGCTCAATTGCTTATTGAAATTGCCGAAGTTTGTAAAAAAATTCAGTTCATAGTTAAATCATTTTGAATTCTGATATTTTTTCCATTTTTGAACCCTTAGCCTTCATGATTATTGTCCCTCGCCGAAGGAGGAAGGAACATTCAATTAGGGTATCTTCTTGAATTAAGTAAAAAAAGGGAGGTTATGTGTATCAAGCAATTGGTGAATTTCTTATTTGATCTTGACAACGAAAAAAAAAAGGAGAAAAAAGAAAGAAAAACAAATCAAGAAATCTCAAAAGAGAAAGAAAAAAGAGAAAAAATCAGTAAATCAAAGGGTTGTCAAGATCAAACAAAAGTATTTGCAAATCACCAAAAGTTGTGTGCGAAATAAGGAGGAGGTGTGTAATTAGAAAGAATGTTCCTTTGCTTGGCCTTTTGAATTCAATTTCCCCACATATGACATTTCTTTTGTAGCCAAGCCAAATTACAACCCTCAAAGACCTTGTGATCAATGCTTTCATGCTTTTAGAAACAATGATTAGATGGACATATAACTCGATCGGAATGTTAGCAAACTTGCCGGGTGAGTGTTCAATACCCCCCACATTAATATTTCAATTTATTCATCTACTTAAATGAGTGATAGGTTGGTTCATCGATAAACATGTTTTTAACTTAAGTTGTATGATATAAATTTTGTATTTAGTGCAACCTTGGAGCATCAAAATTGCCAACCCAAAACAAAGCCCGACCTCGCTCGGCAACCAATCAAAAAGCCCAATATCCATTGGCAAACCCAAGCCCAATATCCATTGGCAAACCCAAGCCCAATATTCATTGGCAACCCAAAGCCCAATATTCATTGGCAAACCCTAAGCCCAATTTTCATTGGCACCTAACCAAACAAAGCCCAACCATGCTTGGCACCTAATCACAAGCAAAGCCCAATTGTCATTGGCAATCACAACTACAATTTCACATTAAGCCCAATCGTCATTGGCATTCCTCACAATCTCCCACAAAAAGCCCAACCATGCTTGGCATTCCCCCCACAATTCACAAAAAGCCCAATTCTCATTGGCACACACAAATACAATTTCCATCCAAAGCCCAATCATCATTGGCACCTACATTACCATAAAGCCCAATTCCCATTGGCACTCACAAACCTCATTACCAACAAAAGCCAAATTTTCATTGGCCCTTACCAACACAATCACAAATAAAGCCCAATTTTCATTGGCATTCCCACATCCAACTTACCAAAGCCCGACCTCGCTCGGCACCTTACCAAAGCCCGACCTCGCTCGGCAACCAACCAAAGCCCGACCTCGCTCGGCAACCAACCAAAGCCCGACCTCGCTCGACAACCAATCAAAAAGTCCGACCCCGCTCGGCATCCAATCATATCCCCTAGTGGATTAAAACAATCTCCCCAGGAGGTATGTGTTCCTCATCAGTGGTTACGGCTTTACCCCGTCAGTAGTTGGATGTATCCCATGTGGCATCATCCCCATTAAGGTTACCGAGTGTTTGCAATGTGACGTCGGTCCACTTTTCAGTCTAATCTTGTCTCACCAAGCTTGTCGGTCGTACCCGGGCGAGAGCCCGAACTACATCGGTTTTGATCCCATTCGGGTATGTAGGCAAAGGACCTTGTCCTTCCAAACCAAACAAACAAAAATCAATAAAACATTTTCTTTCTTTGAACAATCTTTGTTCATCGGTCAAACAAACTCCCCAGGAAGTCAATCTTTGTCCTACAATCAAAAGGCCAATCACCATTGGCATCGAAGGCTGGATATCGATCATGCTTCCAAAATGATCCTTATATCCCCAACGAATTCACAAGCGAAGCCCAATCTTATTGGCATATTCCCCCAGTGGAGTCTTATTTCACCAAAGCCCGACTTTACTCGGCATTCAAACCATAAGCTCCCCAGCGTCCCACGTGATGTCTGTCATCCCTCAGGTCAGCATAATTCATGCAGCATATCATAATCATTCATTAGCATGCATTTCACATCAAGGGGCAATTCCTTAACAAACAAGTTGGGTATCCCCAGTACAAATTCATCCCTCACATGACGTCCTCAGTGACGGTCGTACATTCATGCATTCATACATATGCATACAGCATATCATACATGGTTATTTCTAACCATCATGAGTCTCACCAAACAATCGCGAGCAATTCGTGAATTCTTTTTTCCCAGTGTCATCCCCAGTCCTTCTGGTTCAGAGATGTCATCCTTTCATGCCAAGTGGCAGTTCAAACGAACAGCTTGTGCGTCTCTTTGTCGAATCTTTACGCCAAGTGGCAGTTCTTTAATGAACAGCTTGTGCGTACTCCCCAGTGTGTGCCAAGTGGCAAGTTCTTCAATGAACAGCTTGTGCATTCTTTCTCCCCGATTGAAGGGGCATTTTTTGTAGGGAACGGCTTGTCAGCCGCATCCCCAGTATCGTCAGTGGCAAGTTCGGTATCCATCCGAACAGCTGACATCTTCCACATTTTATTTCCCTGTCGTCAATGGCAAGTTCGGCAACATCCGAACAGTTGACATTTTATTTTCCTGTCGTCAATGGCAAGTTCGGCAACATCCGAACAGTTGACATTTTATTTTCCTGTCGTCAATGGCAAGTTCGGCAACATCCGAACAGTTGACATTTTATTTTCCTGTCGTCAATGGCAAGTTCGGCAACATCCGAACAGTTGACATTTTATTTTCCTGTCGTCAATGGCAAGTTCGGCAACATCCGAACAGTTGACATTTTATTTTCCTGTCGTCAATGGCAAGTTCGGCAACATCCGAACAGTTGACATTTTATTTTCCCGTCGTCAATGGCAAGTTCGGCAACATCCGAACAGTTGACATTCTTTTCATTCTTTTGTCGCCAGTGGCCAGTTCGGCAACAACCCGAACAGCTGGCATTTACCTTTTCATTCTTTGTTGTCAGTGGCAGTTCGGCAACCACCCGAATAGCTGACACCTATCCCCAGTGTGGTCATTTTTATCATCTTTGCATTCATGTTTACATTACAAGCATTCATAACATTTGCATTGCATGCATTTATAGCATTTATAACTCGGGAAAATATTTAATCAAAAAATGGCGTACTCTATATTTAAGTCTCTTCGGCCCGTCCATTTCAAATCACATTTTCAACCTCCGGGACGAAGAAACTTAAATAGGGGCATCTGTCATACCCCATTTTTTGACTCATATTTTTTATGGGTGTTGTTTTTTATTACCTTTTATTATTTTATTATTGCTATAATATTTTATTTTTATTAACATTATTATTTTATTTTCCTTTAATAATATCATTATTATTACTATTAGTTTTTATCTTTTAATATTATTAAGTTTTATTTACAATCATCATTGTTATTGTCATTACTATTTTTATTCATTTTTATTGCCATTTGCATTTTTATCATTATTATTATCATTATATATTATTATTATTTTCCCCATTTTTACCTTTTATTTTAAATACAAAAAATCAAAAAAAGTGGAGTTCGCAGTGCGAACTCACCTTCGCACTGCGACCTCTGCGAAAATTCTGCAGATTTTTATATAGTTGTTTATCCTTTTTGCTTTCAACTACAATTATCATTAGTAGCATTATTACTTGTATTCTTGCTATTTTGTGACTGATTTGGTGCAGCAAGGCAAAAATTAATGTGTGACATTAAAGGTTAAAGGAAAGAGGAATTTTCTTCCAACCTCTCATGTGATCAAACAAATTGGCTATCCTTGGTCAGTTTTTGTCCCCCCAAATTGACCCCTCACCCAACCTAAACATGCCAGCCAGCTGCTTGATCCATTTCCTTCCCTTTTTCCCTGCCAAAACCAGCCAATCCCAAGTGGTTTGTGTTGCAAAAAAGCTGTGTGACCTGCCCTGTTTTGACCTGAATTTCTCCTCCCACACATAAGCCCACATGCTGATTTTGATTCCCCCAATCTCCCTGTACATGGCAGTACACGTTTTGATTGTTTGACCTTCCAAGATTGCAAGGTTTGATCCCAAGAATCATCCCTTTTGCAGCTGCCCTGTTTTACAGATTTTGCCATCATTACCTTCTAGAATCAATGGCATTTGTGGCTGGGATCAGTCAAGACCTTGCCCCTTGGCACAAGGCAAAGCAAGTTCTATCCATTAGCATTAAATGCAAAGTGATCTAGCCTGAGTTTAGCTCATGATCAGCTAGTGTTTTAGGATTTTATTCATCATTGTTCATCATTGCAAAGATTTGCATTTTATGCCTATAAAAGGAAGGGCAAGGCATAAGGATCACACACAACTGAATACATTGAAAACCAGTCAAAAACATACCAATCCAGAGAGCCAACACACACGAAATTCACTCCAAAAAATCCCTTGCATTGCAACACAAAATCAGTTCATCACAAACACTTTGAACCTTGTTCATAACCTTTCACAAAGTAAGCAAGCTACTTCCAGTCTTAATCAAGCATTGCTAGGAGTTCTGTAAGTCTCCTATAACCTTTCTTTTCTATTGTATATGCTATTTACATATCTTGCTTTGTCCAATTTTGCTTTGTGAACCAAAACCTCCTTTGAACCCCAAGAAGGACCTCAAAGGGGCCAAGCTTTAAAACTGTGTTTTTCACCTTTTTTCTTCCTTTTTGTCAAGTTTCTTAACCTCCTTTAGGTTCTGAATCTTGCTTAGAAGCAGTTTCTGAACTCCTGTTCAGAAACAGCTTCTGAGTTGGAAATTCGCATACTTCGCAGAGCCAAGCCTTGCTCGCACTGCGAACACACCAGAACCTGACTTCGCAGAGCCAAGTTCTGGTTGCTCTACGAAGTATGTGAAATTCAGAATATGAATCAGGCATTCAAATGTCAAATTTTTGGGATTCTAGCCCTTGATTCAGAACCTAAAGAGGGTTAAAACCATTTTGGTCCAAACCCAACTCATAATCTTGCACAAACTTTGAAGATTTTACAAGTTCGTGCGACAAATTTTGAATAACTTGTGAAACAAGTTATGTTCTCAACATTTTCAAAACCAAGTTTGAGCAACAAGCTAAGTTCGTCTATTTCAAAAACAAACTTGAACAACCACGTTGTTCATGATTTTCAATCCAAACGCGAACTTAAGCCGAGTTTGCTCACTCTTTTTAACCAAGCTCGAATTGAGCCGAACTTGTGAACTTTCCAACGTTTTGCATGTTTTATGATTGTGTTTGCCATTCAAACTTGAACCAAACTTGTTCTTGAGTTTCAATAACTTAAGCAACAAGTAACGTTCATGTTTTTTTAGTAAAACCGAACAACAAATTTGTTCGTGTTGTTTTTCTTTTCTTTAATTTTCCTTTTAAAGCTTTGGTTCCCTTTGAGATTCCTTAGATTAACAAAACCAAACTTGAATGAAACGGGAATGGCTTGACGTATGTCTCCCCAAACCTCGATTGCACGAATGCGTGACGTATGTCTCGTCGCTCGGGCAATCGTCATTCCACCCTTGACGCGTCTAGCACGCTCAACTTTCCATTGGCCCCCTTTGTGGCCATTTTTATCCCTTTTCTTGGCCCTCGTGGTCAATCCGAACCCTTTCGCGCCTTGCGCGTTTTATTTTTAACCTTTTTACGCCTTGCGCGAATCTTTCGCCTCAGTGCGTTTGTCTTTTTTTTTAAAACATTCACGCCTCGCGCGAGCTTATCGCCTAGCGTCCATCTTTCACCATTTTAAAACTTTGTACGTCTTCGTACGTTTTTAAAACCTTTGCTCACGTCCGAGCGTAAAACTTTTTCATCAAATCATTTATTTTCATGCATTGTCGTCAGTGGCCAGCTCGGCAACAACCCGAGCAGCTGACTTTTACTTTCTTGTCGTCAATGGCCAGTTCGGCAACAACCCGAGCAGTTGACATTTATTTTCATTACACCTTTTTCTTTATTTTCAAACTTTTTCGCTCGGACGCGATCAATCTTTTTAACTAAAACGAATCAACATACAAACGTTTTTCTACCAAAGAACTACGTACGCTTTGAATTCTCCGACTACCGGGAGATACGTAGGAGCAAGATCGACATCTTGTCAAGCCCATTAATAAAAAACCTATTTTTCCCTTTTCGTTTGTTTTTATCTCTTTCTTTACCCCGCATTATGTCTTTTATATATTTCCTTTTATACATATTTAAACACGTAAGTAAAACATCGAACCATTTTAAGCCTAAGCCGACTAAGAGGTTCCCGTTGAGTACAACGGATGTGAGGGGTGCTAATACCTTCCCCTCGCATAATCGACTTTCGAACCTAAAATCTTTTCTCAAGGTAATTTAGAACTTTTTTCCTTTTTCCCCGAAAAATTAAAAGTTCAGTCGTAATTTAGAATTAGTGATTCAAAGCTTCCCCATAGCTTGACATCCGAAATTCGACGCGACAGAAATGGCGACTTCACTGGGGATTTTTGCATAAAACACTTTGTTTTTGCATAAACGAGTCAAGCCTATCTCAGTCGGCTTTTAGGCTAATTTGGTTCATTTTACCTACGTGTTTATGTCTTCTTGTCATTATTTGTTTTGTTTATTCTTATACTTTGCATATATATATATATATATATATATATATATATATATATATATATATATATATATATATATCATTTGTGCTTCATATTCTTATATATCTCAATTGTGGGGGTTACTTGAGCGATGTTACTCCACACTGTTCGGGTTAATGCCGGACGTGTGAGGCTCTCTACCCGAGCTCGAGAAAAAACTAAGTTAGCAGGAGGTTGTGTGCGGAAGCCCGCGTTGACGTATGTCCGTGAGGTAGGATGTCCAACCCCGCTTAGACGAGATTTTCATATGGAATTAATTGAAGTCATATCGACGTATGTCCATAGACAACCCTAATTCCATATGAGGTTAATGACTCTAAGGACCTCTTCTTAGGAATCTTACCTATTAGAGCCTACACGTGAGGATGGGGGAAATTTTGATCATACATACCATACCATATGCATGCCATACATTTACATTCATAAAATTGATTTTTGCATATGCATTTTAAAAAAAAAGGGGGGCATATTTTGTCATATACATACATACATTAGCATCATACATGACATGCATGCATTTGTCTTCGAGTCCACGACTCGTTCCCCTTCTTACCTCAAGGATTTCTTACAATCCGCATTGAGTCTTCGGTGTTCGCATTTTGTTCGCAACACTACGCGTCAACGTCAAGAAAAGTGGATCGATATCCCAAAGCAACCCACGCATATAACACTAGACGCCCCGATTGTACATGGGGCATGCCGTTCAACTTTGGTGAGGAATTCATCCATATTCCCATTACTCATCAAAAGATTCCGGTACCTCAACCCGAGGTTACCTTCCCCCGGGCTACTGCAGCCTTTTTACCCACATTTCCATCCAAAGCCCGACCTCGCTCGGCATTCAATCAAACAAAGCCCAATTCTCATTGGCACCACGTGTACTTAATACATAAGTTATATCATACAGTTTGTGTTTTTGATGTGTTTATTCTGTGAACCATTTAGAACCAGCCAAAATGTGAGGAATCCTCAAAATCATCATTATACATATGCATGGAGACCGGCATTTTTTGTCTAACTCGATTTTGTTATCTTAAATCTGAACGTTGTTTTAGATTGTATGAAAGCATTGATAGGGTCAAGGCATTTTTTTTTTTTTTTGAAAACGAGTGAAAACACTTGACCACAAATAGCCCACCCTGTGAGCAGTGAGTATTTGTTAAACCCTTTTGAGCCTAATGAATTAGAATCATTAACTATGAACTGCCAGCTTTCATAAGCTCAATTGCTTATTGAAATTGCCGAAGTTTGTAAAAAAATTCAGTTCATAGTTAAATCATTTTGAATTCTGATATTTTTTCCATTTTTGAACCCTTAGCCTTCATGATTATTGTCCCTCGCCGAAGGAGGAAGGAACATTCAATTAGGGTATCTTCTTGAATTAAGTAAAAAAAGGGAGGTTATGTGTATCAAGCAATTGGTGAATTTCTTATTTGATCTTGACAACGAAAAAAAAAAGGAGAAAAAAGAAAGAAAAACAAATCAAGAAATCTCAAAAGAGAAAGAAAAAAGAGAAAAAATCAGTAAATCAAAGGGTTGTCAAGATCAAACAAAAGTATTTGCAAATCACCAAAAGTTGTGTGCGAAATAAGGAGGAGGTGTGTAATTAGAAAGAATGTTCCTTTGCTTGGCCTTTTGAATTCAATTTCCCCACATATGACATTTCTTTTGTAGCCAAGCCAAATTACAACCCTCAAAGACCTTGTGATCAATGCTTTCATGCTTTTAGAAACAATGATTAGATGGACATATAACTCGATCGGAATGTTAGCAAACTTGCCGGGTGAGTGTTCAATACCCCCCACATTAATATTTCAATTTATTCATCTACTTAAATGAGTGATAGGTTGGTTCATCGATAAACATGTTTTTAACTTAAGTTGTATGATATAAATTTTGTATTTAGTGCAACCTTGGAGCATCAAAATTGCCAACCCAAAACAAAGCCCGACCTCGCTCGGCAACCAATCAAAAAGCCCAATATCCATTGGCAAACCCAAGCCCAATATCCATTGGCAAACCCAAGCCCAATATTCATTGGCAACCCAAAGCCCAATATTCATTGGCAAACCCTAAGCCCAATTTTCATTGGCACCTAACCAAACAAAGCCCAACCATGCTTGGCACCTAATCACAAGCAAAGCCCAATTGTCATTGGCAATCACAACTACAATTTCACATTAAGCCCAATCGTCATTGGCATTCCTCACAATCTCCCACAAAAAGCCCAACCATGCTTGGCATTCCCCCCACAATTCACAAAAAGCCCAATTCTCATTGGCACACACAAATACAATTTCCATCCAAAGCCCAATCATCATTGGCACCTACATTACCATAAAGCCCAATTCCCATTGGCACTCACAAACCTCATTACCAACAAAAGCCAAATTTTCATTGGCCCTTACCAACACAATCACAAATAAAGCCCAATTTTCATTGGCATTCCCACATCCAACTTACCAAAGCCCGACCTCGCTCGGCACCTTACCAAAGCCCGACCTCGCTCGGCAACCAACCAAAGCCCGACCTCGCTCGGCAACCAACCAAAGCCCGACCTCGCTCGACAACCAATCAAAAAGTCCGACCCCGCTCGGCATCCAATCATATCCCCTAGTGGATTAAAACAATCTCCCCAGGAGGTATGTGTTCCTCATCAGTGGTTACGGCTTTACCCCGTCAGTAGTTGGATGTATCCCATGTGGCATCATCCCCATTAAGGTTACCGAGTGTTTGCAATGTGACGTCGGTCCACTTTTCAGTCTAATCTTGTCTCACCAAGCTTGTCGGTCGTACCCGGGCGAGAGCCCGAACTACATCGGTTTTGATCCCATTCGGGTATGTAGGCAAAGGACCTTGTCCTTCCAAACCAAACAAACAAAAATCAATAAAACATTTTCTTTCTTTGAACAATCTTTGTTCATCGGTCAAACAAACTCCCCAGGAAGTCAATCTTTGTCCTACAATCAAAAGGCCAATCACCATTGGCATCGAAGGCTGGATATCGATCATGCTTCCAAAATGATCCTTATATCCCCAACGAATTCACAAGCGAAGCCCAATCTTATTGGCATATTCCCCCAGTGGAGTCTTATTTCACCAAAGCCCGACTTTACTCGGCATTCAAACCATAAGCTCCCCAGCGTCCCACGTGATGTCTGTCATCCCTCAGGTCAGCATAATTCATGCAGCATATCATAATCATTCATTAGCATGCATTTCACATCAAGGGGCAATTCCTTAACAAACAAGTTGGGTATCCCCAGTACAAATTCATCCCTCACATGACGTCCTCAGTGACGGTCGTACATTCATGCATTCATACATATGCATACAGCATATCATACATGGTTATTTCTAACCATCATGAGTCTCACCAAACAATCGCGAGCAATTCGTGAATTCTTTTTTCCCAGTGTCATCCCCAGTCCTTCTGGTTCAGAGATGTCATCCTTTCATGCCAAGTGGCAGTTCAAACGAACAGCTTGTGCGTCTCTTTGTCGAATCTTTACGCCAAGTGGCAGTTCTTTAATGAACAGCTTGTGCGTACTCCCCAGTGTGTGCCAAGTGGCAAGTTCTTCAATGAACAGCTTGTGCATTCTTTCTCCCCGATTGAAGGGGCATTTTTTGTAGGGAACGGCTTGTCAGCCGCATCCCCAGTATCGCCAGTGGCAAGTTCGGTATCCATCCGAACAGCTGACATCTTCCACATTTTATTTCCCTGTCGTCAATGGCAAGTTCGGCAACATCCGAACAGTTGACATTTTATTTTCCTGTCGTCAATGGCAAGTTCGGCAACATCCGAACAGTTGACATTTTATTTTCCTGTCGTCAATGGCAAGTTCGGCAACATCCGAACAGTTGACATTTTATTTTCCTGTCGTCAATGGCAAGTTCGGCAACATCCGAACAGTTGACATTTTATTTTCCTGTCGTCAATGGCAAGTTCGGCAACATCCGAACAGTTGACATTTTATTTTCCTGTCGTCAATGGCAAGTTCGGCAACATCCGAACAGTTGACATTTTATTTTCCCGTCGTCAATGGCAAGTTCGGCAACATCCGAACAGTTGACATTCTTTTCATTCTTTTGTCGCCAGTGGCCAGTTCGGCAACAACCCGAACAGCTGGCATTTACCTTTTCATTCTTTGTTGTCAGTGGCAGTTCGGCAACCACCCGAATAGCTGACACCTATCCCCAGTGTGGTCATTTTTATCATCTTTGCATTCATGTTTACATTACAAGCATTCATAACATTTGCATTGCATGCATTTATAGCATTTATAACTCGGGAAAATATTTAATCAAAAAATGGCGTACTCTATATTTAAGTCTCTTCGGCCCGTCCATTTCAAATCACATTTTCAACCTCCGGGACGAAGAAACTTAAATAGGGGCATCTGTCATACCCCATTTTTTGACTCATATTTTTTATGGGTGTTGTTTTTTATTACCTTTTATTATTTTATTATTGCTATAATATTTTATTTTTATTAACATTATTATTTTATTTTCCTTTAATAATATCATTATTATTACTATTAGTTTTTATCTTTTAATATTATTAAGTTTTATTTACAATCATCATTGTTATTGTCATTACTATTTTTATTCATTTTTATTGCCATTTGCATTTTTATCATTATTATTATCATTATATATTATTATTATTTTCCCCATTTTTACCTTTTATTTTAAATACAAAAAATCAAAAAAAGTGGAGTTCGCAGTGCGAACTCACCTTCGCACTGCGACCTCTGCGAAAATTCTGCAGATTTTTATATAGTTGTTTATCCTTTTTGCTTTCAACTACAATTATCATTAGTAGCATTATTACTTGTATTCTTGCTATTTTGTGACTGATTTGGTGCAGCAAGGCAAAAATTAATGTGTGACATTAAAGGTTAAAGGAAAGAGGAATTTTCTTCCAACCTCTCATGTGATCAAACAAATTGGCTATCCTTGGTCAGTTTTTGTCCCCCCAAATTGACCCCTCACCCAACCTAAACATGCCAGCCAGCTGCTTGATCCATTTCCTTCCCTTTTTCCCTGCCAAAACCAGCCAATCCCAAGTGGTTTGTGTTGCAAAAAAGCTGTGTGACCTGCCCTGTTTTGACCTGAATTTCTCCTCCCACACATAAGCCCACATGCTGATTTTGATTCCCCCAATCTCCCTGTACATGGCAGTACACGTTTTGATTGTTTGACCTTCCAAGATTGCAAGGTTTGATCCCAAGAATCATCCCTTTTGCAGCTGCCCTGTTTTACAGATTTTGCCATCATTACCTTCTAGAATCAATGGCATTTGTGGCTGGGATCAGTCAAGACCTTGCCCCTTGGCACAAGGCAAAGCAAGTTCTATCCATTAGCATTAAATGCAAAGTGATCTAGCCTGAGTTTAGCTCATGATCAGCTAGTGTTTTAGGATTTTATTCATCATTGTTCATCATTGCAAAGATTTGCATTTTATGCCTATAAAAGGAAGGGCAAGGCATAAGGATCACACACAACTGAATACATTGAAAACCAGTCAAAAACATACCAATCCAGAGAGCCAACACACACGAAATTCACTCCAAAAAATCCCTTGCATTGCAACACAAAATCAGTTCATCACAAACACTTTGAACCTTGTTCATAACCTTTCACAAAGTAAGCAAGCTACTTCCAGTCTTAATCAAGCATTGCTAGGAGTTCTGTAAGTCTCCTATAACCTTTCTTTTCTATTGTATATGCTATTTACATATCTTGCTTTGTCCAATTTTGCTTTGTGAACCAAAACCTCCTTTGAACCCCAAGAAGGACCTCAAAGGGGCCAAGCTTTAAAACTGTGTTTTTCACCTTTTTTCTTCCTTTTTGTCAAGTTTCTTAACCTCCTTTAGGTTCTGAATCTTGCTTAGAAGCAGTTTCTGAACTCCTGTTCAGAAACAGCTTCTGAGTTGGAAATTCGCATACTTCGCAGAGCCAAGCCTTGCTCGCACTGCGAACACACCAGAACCTGACTTCGCAGAGCCAAGTTCTGGTTGCTCTACGAAGTATGTGAAATTCAGAATATGAATCAGGCATTCAAATGTCAAATTTTTGGGATTCTAGCCCTTGATTCAGAACCTAAAGAGGGTTAAAACCATTTTGGTCCAAACCCAACTCATAATCTTGCACAAACTTTGAAGATTTTACAAGTTCGTGCGACAAATTTTGAATAACTTGTGAAACAAGTTATGTTCTCAACATTTTCAAAACCAAGTTTGAGCAACAAGCTAAGTTCGTCTATTTCAAAAACAAACTTGAACAACCACGTTGTTCATGATTTTCAATCCAAACGCGAACTTAAGCCGAGTTTGCTCACTCTTTTTAACCAAGCTCGAATTGAGCCGAACTTGTGAACTTTCCAACGTTTTGCATGTTTTATGATTGTGTTTGCCATTCAAACTTGAACCAAACTTGTTCTTGAGTTTCAATAACTTAAGCAACAAGTAACGTTCATGTTTTTTTAGTAAAACCGAACAACAAATTTGTTCGTGTTGTTTTTCTTTTCTTTAATTTTCCTTTTAAAGCTTTGGTTCCCTTTGAGATTCCTTAGATTAACAAAACCAAACTTGAATGAAACGGGAATGGCTTGACGTATGTCTCCCCAAACCTCGATTGCACGAATGCGTGACGTATGTCTCGTCGCTCGGGCAATCGTCATTCCACCCTTGACGCGTCTAGCACGCTCAACTTTCCATTGGCCCCCTTTGTGGCCATTTTTATCCCTTTTCTTGGCCCTCGTGGTCAATCCGAACCCTTTCGCGCCTTGCGCGTTTTATTTTTAACCTTTTTACGCCTTGCGCGAATCTTTCGCCTCAGTGCGTTTGTCTTTTTTTTTAAAACATTCACGCCTCGCGCGAGCTTATCGCCTAGCGTCCATCTTTCACCATTTTAAAACTTTGTACGTCTTCGTACGTTTTTAAAACCTTTGCTCACGTCCGAGCGTAAAACTTTTTCATCAAATCATTTATTTTCATGCATTGTCGTCAGTGGCCAGCTCGGCAACAACCCGAGCAGCTGACTTTTACTTTCTTGTCGTCAATGGCCAGTTCGGCAACAACCCGAGCAGTTGACATTTATTTTCATTACACCTTTTTCTTTATTTTCAAACTTTTTCGCTCGGACGCGATCAATCTTTTTAACTAAAACGAATCAACATACAAACGTTTTTCTACCAAAGAACTACGTACGCTTTGAATTCTCCGACTACCGGGAGATACGTAGGAGCAAGATCGACATCTTGTCAAGCCCATTAATAAAAAACCTGTTTTTCCCTTTTCGTTTGTTTTTATCTCTTTCTTTACCCCGCATTATGTCTTTTATATATTTCCTTTTATACATATTTAAACACGTAAGTAAAACATCGAACCATTTTAAGCCTAAGCCGACTAAGAGGTTCCCGTTGAGTACAACGGATGTGAGGGGTGCTAATACCTTCCCCTCGCATAATCGACTTTCGAACCTAAAATCTTTTCTCAAGGTAATTTAGAACTTTTTTCCTTTTTCCCCGAAAAATTAAAAGTTCAGTCGTAATTTAGAATTAGTGATTCAAAGCTTCCCCATAGCTTGACATCCGAAATTCGACGCGACATTCACAAACAACATAATCAACCATGAGTTTTTGATGAAGTAAAAGCATGAAATCAACAACTTAACATATACTTAATTCAGTCATCAACAAAGAGCACAAAAATCAACACAATTAATCATAATTCATGAAATTAAGTTATAAGTTAAAAGCTCCCAAACACCCAATTGCTTCTTAAACTCATATGTTAATCATAATCTCCTCTATTGCCTTAATTTCTTCACTTCTCTTGCTACTGCTAGTGCATTCCCCTCCTTCCTCTTTGATTCTCTAGCTTTCCTCTTCACCAAGCCTCCTCTCTCTATTCTCTCTCTTGCCACTCAAAACTTTTGTGTTATAATGTTTGTTGGAACAAAATGTATGAACAAGTCCCTTTTGTGTTTTGATGATAACAAAGTGTTAAAAAGAAAATTGGATATGCTAATACTTGTTCTAGTGTGCAGGACCATATACTGAAAGTTATGTATCTAACAGTGGTTCTGAAAGATCAAGTTAAGAGCAGAAGGAAAGTATTGAAACTTGTGTTGCGTCTGAAGACCAGCGTCTGAAGGTCAGCGTATGAAGGTCAGCTTCTGAAGAACTGCGTCTGATGAACAGTGCGTCTGAAGACCAGCTTCTGGTGAATAGTGTCTGAAGACCAGCTTATGAAGAACTGCGTCTGAAGACTGGGAGTCTGAGTCTGAGTCTGAAGGAAACGCAGAAGTTAACAGCTGTCACTGTCAACAGTACAGTACGACAGAAATCTCAAAGTCAGAACCGCTCTCTGCAACCTTGTCTCCTTGGACGAAACACTCAACCCTGTTTTAAGGAAACATTTCAAAACGTGTTCCTCTGTTTCGCACACCATAACAGGAAGGAATTAATGTTGGCTGAAGCTTCAATTCCAACGACTCTTTTGATGACCTGACATCTTCTCAAACGGCTCTTTCTTCCTCTATAAAGGATTAAAGATTTGAAGAAGAGAATATGAGACTCTAAGACTCTATTTTCTGGAAACGCAAAACTCTGCCAAATTAGAAAGTCATCAAATAACTTAGAAATTCTTACAAACTCTCTTATCCTAGAATTTCTTAAGTATAGAGTCTGAATCTGTGTTGTATTTTGTGAACACCACTGATAGTATATCAAGTGTTCAACTCAAACATATTCTTTTGTCTCGCATGTGTGCTTGAGCAATCAGAAGTCTCTTACTTAGTGTTTGAACATAGGAAGTCTCTTACTTAATGTTTGAGCATTTGGAAGTCTCTTACTTTGTGTTTGAGCATATGAAGTCTCTTACTTTGTGTTTGAGCATTGGAAGTCTCTTACTTTGTGTTTGAGCATAAGAAGTCTCTTGCTTTGTGCTTGAGCAATTGTAATCTTTATGATTATAGTGAAAAATCTCTTGTAAGTGACAAGGGGACTGGACTACTTCCGGGTTGTGGAAGGAACCAGGATAATTGCTTGTGTCCTTATCTCTCTCTCTCTTTCTCTCATTTACTTTATATCCGCTGCAAAACAACTCTGAACATAGTTTCAAAATCTGATCAATATCAGACTCTGAACTAACATAAGTTTTTTAGAAAGAAAAGGCCAACACAATTCAACCCCCTCTTCTTGTGTTTTTCTCACCTTCAGTTGGTATCAGAGTTCCGGTTCTGATATTCAATCACCTAACAGTGAGTCAGTAAAGATCCTGAGAAAAACATGTCTTCTGGTGAATCTGGTGAATCCACATCCAGAAGTGGTGGTGGTGAATATGGTACAGATGAAAGGAAATCTCACTCACACCATAAACCTCATATGTTTACTGGTGATCCTGAGAAATTTTCATGGTGGAAAAGCAAGATGTATAGTCATATCATTGGAATAGATGATAGTCTATGGGACATCATTGAAGATGGTATACCTATACCAGTTGATGAAGAAGGAGTAACTATTAATAAAAGAAGCCTTACTGATGCTGAAAGAAAGATCTACAGAAAGCATCACAATGTAAGAGGTATTATTGTGGACTCTCTGCCTCACAATGAATACTTCAAGCTGAGTGATAAATCTACTGCAAAGGCCATCTTCACATCCTTATGCTCTAACTATGAAGGAAACAAGAAAGTTAGAGAAGCCAAGTCTAACCTTCTGGTTCAACAGTATGAGTTGTTCAAGATGAAGGAGGATGAAAACATTGAGACTATGTTCTCAAGGTTTCAGACTCTGGTATCTGGACTTCAGATTCTTAAAAAGAGTTACTCAACTGCTGACCATGTGAACAAGATCCTCAGAAGTCTGCCATCTAAATGGAGACCTAAAGTGACTGCTATTGAGGAAGCTAAAGATCTAAATAATCTAAGTATTGAAGATCTTATAAGCTCTCTCAAAGTGCATGAACTAGGACTCAATGTGGATGAACCTGTTCGAAAGTCCAAGTCTATAACACTTAAGTCTAAAGGAAAGTCATCAAAAGCTCTAAAAGCTATAGAATCTGATGAAGAATCTCCTGAGGGAAGTTCTGAAGAAGATTCAGAAGCTGAGGAGCTGGAAATGCTTTCTAAAAGAATTCAGTACTTGATGAAAAGACAAAATAAGTTCTCTAACAGAAGCAGTAACTTCCAAGGATCTGGTTCCAAGAAGGAAGATCAGAAGGGTTGCTACAACTGCAAGAAGATTGGTCATTTCATAGCTGAATGTCATGAACTACAGAAGGACAAATCAAAGGAGAAATCCAAGAAGACCAGCTCAAAATCAAGCAACTTCAGAGACAGATTCAAGAAAAGTCTTATGGCTACATGGGATGAGCTTGACAATGAATCTGAGTCTGAGAAGGAAGATGGAGAAGAAGCTAACCTAGCTCTAGTGGCAACAGTATCTTCTGATACAGAGTCAGGTTCAGACTCTGAAGATGAAGATGAGGTATATTCTGAACTCACTTGTTTTGAACTTGTTGATACAGTTAAGGATCTTATGAACCATCTCAGAAGCAAGCTAATTCAGTTAAAATCTTTGAAAAAGAAATACAACTTGCTGACTGATGAGAATCTCCAACTTCAAAATTATATCAATGAGATTGAGGAATAAGTTAGAGAACTCAGAGAAATGGTTCATAAGAAACCTGATGAAGTTCCAAGTGAACATGAAATTGCTCTTCAGGATTTTATCCTAACTGGAATCAACAGAAGTAAAGTTGCTTCTATGATTTATAATATTAACAGAAACAGGGGAGAAGGTATTAGTTTGAAAAATGATCCTTTCAGTCATTCAAAAGAAATAAACCTACCATCCTGTTCTGGAGATACTATGAAAGGCACTGAGGTGTGCTTTGTATCTGCATCTGACATTTCTGAGAAACTGAATTCATCAGAAAATGAGACTGCTGATTCTAAAGTTCTGAACAACTCAGAATCCAAAACTTCTGAACTTAAGGGAAAGATGAAGGCAGAATCTAAAGCTTTGCCAAAATTTAAACCAAAAGGTTCTAAGTCTAAGATTATGAGAAAATCAGATTCTAAACCTGAAAAGGTTCAGAGTCTGAAAAGATCAGAACCCAAGAAAAGCAAGTCTCAGGCTCTGAAAAATCCAGACTCATATTTCAAAAGGCTGTGTTTATGAAATCTTCAAAAGATACTAAACCAGTGTATGCAAAACCTTATAAACCTCAAAATGTCAGACCAAAGGTGCAAAGGAAGCCATATCCTTTCAGAACTAACCCAAGAGGAGCCATAAAGATATGGGTACCTAAGTCTGAAATTATTTATGTTGCAGATGTGCTTAAGAGTAAAAGAAAAGCAAAGATCATGGTACCTGGTCAGTGGCTGCTTGCGTCACATGACAGGAGAAAAGTATATGTTCCAAACCCTGACCATGAAAGAGGGAGGAACTGTGGGATTTGGAGGAAACTAGAAAGGCTAGATCATTGGTACTGATATTCAGCTTTCAGAGGACGCTTCAGAACCTGAACAGATTTCTGAGTCTGAAGAAAGTCCAGAAGCTGAAAATCATCCAAGCTGAAAAACTCTCAGAAGCTGACACTCCTCCTGAAGCTAATCAGAAATCAACTAAATGAACAAGGAGAGGTAGATCAGAAGCTCTACAGAGGTATGATTGGTTCTCTATTATATTTGAAATTCCTGGCAACCTAACTAAAATATGCTGTGCACAATGTTGGCACAACTGTCCGAGCGCGTGTCTACTCAGAACTACAATTAAAATAGCGCAGCGTAACAAAGCACAAATTAAAAGGAACACAGCGGAAATAAAAAGTACACAGTGAGTTTGTTAACCCAGTTCGGAGCAACTCTCCTACTCTGGGGGATACCAATCCAGGAATGATTCCACTATTATAGTTCTAGTGAAAAGACCAACGCAGACACACTACTTGACTTTGCACCTAGACCCTACCAGTGGCAACTCTATCTAGGAACTCCTAGATATGAGACCCCGTCTCAATTCCTACCAGCAACACAAACAGAATAATAATCAAACACGCAAAACACACAAAGAGAGACACACTCTAATAACACATACTCACTCCGTACTTAAAAGCTTAGGAGCAGCTTACAATTACAACTCAAACAAACTCAGTCCTTAGCTTGAATCAGGGAGATACAAGCAAGGCTCACAATTAACAAAAGAAACCCTAAAAACCTTAAAACACACGCTTTGCTAACACACACGGTTTTTAGTTACCCTACTAGGGTTTGCCTTCACCAATATATAGTACTGAGATAGCACGGGTCTGGGCTTCAAAATAGAGCATGGACATTGTCCGGTCCAGCTGAAAACAATCTTCTAGAAATAATAAAAAGCTTCCAAATATAGAACAATATCTTGTGGAACAAATAGCAAGGCAAATAAAACTTCAAGCAAATCTTCAATCAGATACACGCGCCTTGATGAGCAAGCTAGAGGAAAATAAATCTTCAGGCAAATCTTTGGAAGATTGCGTACACAAATATAAAGCGCTAGCTGGCGCGAAAAACACAAGTCACATACTGCTGTTCCATATGCTACCGCATCTGTCCCAGCATCTGGCTAGTAGATGTTTTTGCAAAATGTAGCCAATCTACAAAAACCCAACAATCTCCCCCTTTGGCAAAATTTTGGCTAAAACACTCTAGAGCCAGTTCTTTGGGAGATACACAGATAAGTTTCCTTCACGTCAACATAAGCACACAACAAGGAAAGAAAATATGGTAGCATAAAATGAGATTACTTCCAAGCGAGAAATAGTCAAAGATGGCTTGCAAGTAGAATCAGAGGCATGCACCAGATAACACAAACATCTAGCCTCATAGGAACAACCAGAGAGAAATAAACTCTCATATAGTGGAATCACATAGATAAGGGAAAAAATAAATTTCCACACACCAAGAAAAAACTTAAGAGAGCTCCCCCTCAAAACATGCATGTACCAGAACTCCCCCTCAACATATACTACACTCCCCCTCAACACATGTAACCATACATAATACAAGCTTCAAATCATGCACACAACCAACAGATAGGGCATAAATCTAATTCATTCTATTCATTCTACTCCCCCTTTTTAGCCATAAATTCTGACAAACAACAGATAGGGCATACTCATAGAAAGTGCATAGAAACCAAAGAGAGTGCATATTACAGACCAGAAGCACACAAGGTGCATAAGAAATTCAGGGCATAGCCCAGTCACCAACAAAAAACAAAAAGAGTACATCAAAAGAGATCAGAACAAAGCAATAAAATCAGAAATCCTCAGAATCATCAGAGGCATCCTCAGTAGCATCAGCAGAAGCAACAGGCATATTTCCTCCTTCTTCCTCATCCTGCTCACCCTCAGCATCAGCTTCAGCCTTCAAAGCTGCAATGATCCTGTCAATCTTCACCTTGCGAGCTCCTAGAGCCACACTTGTCTCAGTAAGATCAGCAATCATTTGCTTTCTGGAGAGCACACCAGATGTCCGGACAGAAGTACCAGCTACATCAGCATCAAGTGTCTCAGACAGCAGACTGCAATCCAAAGCCATAGGACTAGGCCTCTTGCAGGGCTCATCACTACTGATCAAAATATCAGGGTGATGCTGAAGAATAATTCCACACAGGAGGGTAGGAAAAGCAATTGGAAACTTAATAGCAAAAGATTTCGCATGCTCCAAAACTTGATAATAGATATAGGCTCCATAATCAAAGGGTGACTTGGTCCCCACAGCATAAATGAACTTAGCCAACCCAGAAGCAACATAATTTGAGTGAGTGGTTGGAGTCCAATTTTGAGCACAGATCCTATTCAAAGCAGCATACATAGGAGACAGTTGAGCAGAGGACAAATGCTTTGGCCAATGCTTAATCTTGTTATCAGTGATTGCCTTGCAGATTGTGTCCTCAGTGACCTCAAGCTCAGGGATCTCCTCAGCAGACCTCTCAAGGTATGCGTTGACCACCATAGGAGAAAAGTTGACACACTTACCACGAACAAAAACCTTCCTATACTCAGGGTTTCTTGTGTCATCACACTCATCAGAAACATTCACCAAAAATTCCCTGACCAGCTTATCATAACATGGACCCAGATTTCTCACAGTCTTCATCAGTCCAGCAAATTCCAACACATCAACCAGCTTTTTGCACTTGAAAACTTCTTCCTTCAAATTTCTTTCAAGACCCAGTCTTCTGTGGTATATGAACTTCCACCTAGAGGAACCATTTTCCAAATGAAAGGAAACATTATCAAGAGGGGCTGGAGGGATAGTTAGAGGTATCTTCATACCCTTCATTGTTTTTCTGGAAGCCCCACCAGATGTGGCAGCTTCAAGCTCAGCAACCTCAAACTCAGAGTCACTAGAGAGAGGGTCTTTTCTTTTGAGGCTCTTCTTCTTGTGACCACTTTGAGCCACCTTCTTGCTCCCAGCCTTGGGGGGACCATACACAGGCCTCTTCCCAGCATTTACAGCTTTTTTCTTCCTATCCTTTTCTCCTTCACTAACAAAAGTAACAGTTTTGTCAGATTTGCTCCTAGTCCTGCGAGCAACACCAATGGCACCAGTTTCTTCCTGAGGTCTTTCCTCAGGCACAGCTTCCTCAACAGCAATATTGTCAGCACGGTCTAAAATAGCAGTCTCAGTATTATCTACAACATCCTGAGTCTCAGTACCTTCATCTTCAGACTCTGAGGACTCATTCTCAGGGACACTCACAGAACCAGAGATGTTTGGAACCACCACATCAGGCTCCTCGTGAGCTTGTGACAAAGATGCTTGAGCATCTGTCACAGCATCCTTTGTTGTGGCAGGGGGATCAGCAGGTGTCTCAGAAACGGCCGTATCAACAACATTCTTATCAGCAGAACCAGTAGTAACATCTTGCTCAATAGGGGAATTCGAAGAATCACCAACTAATTTGTCATCTACCTTAGGATTATCAGGACCTAGGGTTTCAGACGTAGCTACAGTACTTTCAACCGCAATATTCTCAGATTCGGTGACAGAAGGTTCAGCATGTGGTTCAACAACAGTTGATATAAATGGATTGTCTTTAAGATACAAATCATCCATGCTAAGGCCTACTCGTTGAACAGCGGGAGTGGTAGAAGTTTTACCTTTCGATTTTGACCTCGTGTTCACAGCAGTGGAGGAGGTAGCTTTGCTAGATTTGGCAGAAGTCTTCCTTCGTGATGCAGATGCCCTAGTTCGTCGCTTCTTTGTAGGAGCGCTGAGGATAGTAGTGAGGGGTTGTGCATCGGTGATGACGGCTTCAGGAGCTTGATCTTGCATAGTTTGATGAGAGGTAGCATCAGCCATGGTGATGATTTTGAATGTGAAGGTATGAGGAGTGGACGATTTTTGAATGATGATGTGCGCGGTAAGAGAGGAGATGAGAGGTTTTGAGAAGTTAAAACACAGATAGCAATGATAGCGTGTGAACGGTCTAAAAAAGGGAAGTTCAAAATAACTTCCTTGAGTGACGTGCATCAAGCAGTTGAGGAGGGAGAAAATTTCAGCTGCACGCCTCTCGCACATTAATTGCTACAATTCCTCAAATAAGCATATCCCTAACATCCGTCTTAATTTTTCAAATTGATTAGCATCAAGGGCTTTGGTAAAAATATCTGCTAATTGCTCTTCAGTTGCAACATGTTCAAGTGTAACAATTTTTTCTTCAACCAGATCCCTAATAAAATGATGTCTAATGTCAATGTGTTTAGTCCTGCTATGTTGTATAGAATTTTTGGAGATATTAATTGCACTCAGATTGTCACAATATAATGTCATAGCATCTGTCTTGACATTGTATTCACTCAGCATCTGTCTCATCCACAACAATTGAGAACAACTACTACCAGCTGCTATGTACTCAGCTTCAGCTGTAGACAAAGAAACGCAATTTTGCTTCTTACTGAACCAGGATATAAGGTTGTTGCCTAGAAAGAAACATCCACCAGAGGTACTCTTTCTATCATCTGCACTTCCAGCCCAGTCAGCATCACAATATCCAAACAACACAGTGCTTTCCCCATGAGAATACAGCATACCATAGTCACTGGTACCATTCACATACTTCAAAATTCTCTTTACTTGAGTCAGATGGCTTATTTTTGGTTCAGCTTGGTACCTGGCACACACTCCAACTGCAAATGTGATATCTGACCTACTTGCTGTAAGATACAGAAGACTCCCTATCATACTCCTATACATGCTTTGATCAACATCCACACCTTTCTCATCCTTTGATAATTTTACATGTGTGGGAGTAGGAGTTCTTTTATGAGCAGCATTTTCCATCCCAAATTTCTTGACTATATTTTTAGCATACTTACTTTGAGAGATAAATATAGTATCTTCCATTTGTTTCACTTGAAGACCAAGAAAGAACTTTAGCTCACCTACAAGACTCATCTCAAATTCAGATTGCATTTGCTGAACAAAATGCTCTATCATCTGGTCAGACATTCCTCCAAAGACTATGTCATCTACATATATTTGAGCAATCATCAGCTGTCCATTTTCATCTTTCACAAACAGGGTCTTGTCATTTCCTCCCTTCCTATAGCCATGGTTGATTAGAAACTCAGCAAGTCTCTCATACCAAGCTCTAGGGGCTTGCTTCAGGCCATATAGAGCTTTCTTCAATTTGTACACATGGTTTGGAAAACTAGGATCAATGAAGCCTTTAGGCTGTTCCACATAAACCTCTTCATTTAAGTACCCATTGAGAAAGGCACTCTTGACATCCATCTGATACAACTTGAATTTTAGTATGCATGCAATCCCAAGTAACAATCTAATAGATTCCAACCTAGCTACAGGAGCAAAAGTCTCATCAAAGTCTACACCTTCAATTTGAGAATATCCTTGTGCAACCAGTCTAGCTTTGTTTCTAGTGATAGTACCATTTTCATCAGACTTGTTTTTATAAACCCACTTGGTACCTATGACATTCACATTATCTGGTCTAGGAACTAAGTCCCACACATTACTTCTCTTGAACTGAGTTAATTCTTCTTGCATAGCATTTATCCAGAACTCATCAGTTAGAGCTTCCTTAACATTCTTTGGTTCAAGTTTAGATATAAAGCAAGAATTTGATACCTCATCATAGTTCCTTCTAGTTGTAATCCCTTGGTTAGGATCGCCAATGACTTGATCTATGGGATGGTTTTTCTGAACTCTGATAGATGGTCCTTTGTTGGGAGCAGTCTTCTCTGGGCCAGTTACTTCAGAGTCTTGCTTACCACTTTCTTCATCTACTTTCTTCGCTTCCTGTAGGTCAGATGCTGCGTCAAATGTAGCATCATCTGGCATAGCATTATTTCCTTCATCATCTACAACAACATTTATGGATTCCATCACTGTCTTGGTTCTGGAGTTGTATACTCTATAGGCTCTGCTGTTTGTAGAATAGCCTAGAAAGATTCCCTCTTCACTTTTAGCATCCATCTTTCTTCTTGGTTCCCTGTCAGCTAGAATATAACACTTACTACCAAACACATGAAAATGCTTCACTGTTGGCTTCCTGTCCTTCCATAGCTCGTACAAGGTTGTAGATGTACCTTTTCTCAAAGTCACTCTATTATGAATATAGCAGGCTGTGTTCATGGCTTCAGCCCAAAAGAAAAATGGCAGCTTCTTTGCATGTAGCATAACCCTGGCAGATTCTTGCAAAGTCCTGTTCTTTCTCTCAACTATCCCATTTTGTTGAGGAGTAATGGGTGCAGAGAACTCATGAAATATTCCTTCAGAAATACAGAAATCAGAGAACTTACCATTCTCAAACTCCTTCCCATGGTCACTTCTGATTCTAACAATTCCACAATCCTTTTCTCTCTGAAGTTGTAAGCAAAGATCCTTGAATTTTTCAAAAGTATCTGATTTCTCCTTAATGAAATTTATCCAAGTATATCTGGAAAAATCATCAACAACAACAAAGGCATACTTCTTACCACCTAAGCTTTCGACTTGCATAGGTCCCATTAAGTCCATGTGTAATAGCTCAAGAACTCTGGATGTGGACAGATGTTGCAGCTTCTGGTGAGGCATCTTGGTCTGTTTTCCTATCTGGCATTCTCCACATATACTTCCTTCCTGAATTTGGAGTTTTGGTAGACCTCTGATGGCTCCTTCAGCAATAGCTTTCTTCATGCTTCTGAGATTCAGATGTCCAAGCTTTTGGTGCCATAACTTAACTTCATCTTCTTTGGTTATTAGACAAGTAGATAACTTTGCTTTATCTTGGGAGACCCACAAGTAGCAATTGTCCTTTGATCTAACACCTTTCATCAGGATGTCCCCTTCACTGTTGGCAACTAAGCATTCACTCTTTGTAAAGTTGACCTTCATTCCTTGATCGCACAGTTGACTAATACTAATTAAGTTGGCAGTTAATCCTTTCACAAGAAGCACCTTGTCAAGTTTGGGTAGGCCTTCTTCCACAAGATTTCCAACACCCTTTATTTCTCCTTTGGCTCCATCCCCAAACGTCACAAAACTTGTAGCATAAGGCTTAACATCAGTTAAGTAATTTTTATCACCAGTCATATGTCTGGAACATCCACTGTCAAAGTACCAATCATTTCTGGATGACACTCTCAGAGATGTATGAGCAATTTGAGCAATCTCATCAGCTTCTGGTTCTATTTTTCTAGGATCCACAGTGTTGCTTGTGAAATTATTATTTTTTTGCTTCCACTGCTTCTTGGTGATCTTTACTGTGGGATCAGGTTTTGGTGAATAGGTCCTGTCTGGGTAACCATATAATTTGAAACAGAAAGGTCTGATATGACCTTTTCTTCCACAGTAGTGACATACCCAACCATAATTCCTTCCTTTTGATCTGGGCCTATATCCAGATGTCTGTTGTCTCACCTGATGCTGGGGCATCTGTCTTGACATAATATGATCATAAGTACTAACAGATGGCACAAACTGTCTCACTGGTAGTTGTTCCTGCTGAGGCAAGGATCTGTAGTCAAACCCAATTCCTTTAGAATCTCCAGGTTTCTGTCCTATTTCCAGAATTTGGTCTAAAGCATCAGTACCTTTGTTCATCATCCGTAGTTGCTTGTTCATATTGTCAATCTTGGAAGAAAGTAAGATAACCTCATCATTGAGATCTGAGTTTATTTTCAGAAGTTTGTCTTTCTCAGCTTGCAAGAGAGCAATGGTCCTCTTTTGTTTTTCTACAGTTCTACAAACATCCTCACTTTTGAGATATATCTCCTTGTAGGAATCAGCCAATTCATCATATGTTACCTCTTCATCACTAGAATCATTGTCAGATGTGCACACTCCAGTCAAGGCATTCACATGTTTTGCAGTTTCAGGTTCTTCTTCTGATTCATCCTCATCAGTCCAAGACACAATCATCACCTTCTTTTGTTTCTTCAGATAAGTTGCACACTCAGTTCTGATGTGACCAAAACCTTCGCATTCATGGCATTGCACCCCTTTGCTTTGATTGATTTTGTCATCAGTTCTAGGTTTCCTCTGATTGTTGACATTTTTATAGATGCTGCGACTGTTGTCCGGAGCATTTGTCCTAGGGCGTCGGTCCATCCTCTTCACAACTTTATTAAATTGTTTGCCCAACAACACAATATCTTCAGAGATGCTCTCATCAGTATCTAAATTACTCTCCACATCATCTTCATCAGTGTTGGAGATGAAAGCAATGTTCTTGTCTTTCTTTTCAGATCTTTCATTAACCTTTAATTCAAAAGTTTGAAGAGATCCAATCAACTCATCAACTTTCATATTTCCAATATCTTGGGCCTCCTCAATAGCACATACTTTCATATCAAATTTCTTAGGCAGGGACCTGAGAATTTTGCTTACCAGTTTTTCATCGGATATCTTTTCCCCCAAGGATTCAAATGTGTTAGCATATTCTAGCACATTCATGTGAAAGTCATGAACACTCTCTCCTTCCTTCATTCTCAAATTCTCAAACTGTGTTGTTAGCAGTTGTAGCCTTGACTTCTTAACCTTTTGAGTACCTTCATGAGCTGTTCTTAGGATATCCCAAGCTTCCTTAGCAATAGTACATTGTTTAATCAACCTGAACATGTTCTTATCTACACCATTAAACAAAGCATTCAGGGCTTTAGAGTTTCCAATAGCTGCAGTGTCTTCTGCTGTAGACCACTCCTCTTATGGTTTCAACTCATCAGTATCAACATTATTCGCATCTTTTATTTTAGGAGGGACCCATGCCTTGATCACAACCTTCCAAGCTCTGCTGTCTAGAGATTTCAAGAATGCTGTCATGCGTGATTTCCAAATGTCATAGTTCGACCCATCCAACAAGGGTGGTCTGTTCACCAGTCCTCCTTCTTTATCCATTAAGCCAGAAAATTCTTTCCCTGGAACTCACCCACACAGAACAGGGTGCCTGCTCTGATGCCAATTGAAATTCCTGGCAACCTAACTGAAATATGCTGTGCACAATGTTGGCACAACTGTCCGAGCGCGTGTCTACTCAGAACTACAATTAAAATAGCACAGCGTAACAAAGCACAAATTAAAAGGAACACAGCGGAAATAAAAAGTACACAGTGAGTTTGTTAACCCAGTTCGGAGCAACTCTCCTACTCTGGGGGATACCAATCCAGGAATGATTCCACTATTATAGTTCTAGTGAAAAGACCAACGCAGACACACTACTTGACTTTGCACCTAGACCCTACCAGTGGCAACTCTATCTAGGAACTCCTAGATATGAGACCCCGTCTCAATTCCTACCAGCAACACAAACAGAATAATAATCAAACACGCAAAACACACAAAGAGAGACACACTCTAATAACACATACTCACTCCGTACTTAAAAGCTTAGGAGCAGCTTACAATTACAACTCAAACAAACTCAGTCCTTAGCTTGAATCAGGGAGATACAAGCAAGGCTCACAATTAACAAAAGAAACCCTAAAAACCTTAAAACACACGCTTTGCTAACACACACGGTTTTTAGTTACCCTACTAGGGTTTGCCTTCACCAATATATAGTACTGAGATAGCACGGGTCTGGGCTTCAAAATAGAGCATGGACATTGTCCGGTCCAGCTGAAAACAATCTTCTAGAAATAATAAAAAGCTTCCAAATATAGAACAATATCTTGTGGAACAAATAGCAAGGCAAATAAAACTTCAAGCAAATCTTCAATCAGATACACGCGCCTTGATCAGCAAGCTAGAGGAAAATAAATCTTCAGGCAAATCTTTGGAAGATTGCGTACACAAATATAAAGCGCTAGCTGGCGCGAAAAACACAAGTCACATACTGCTGTTCCATATGCTACCGCATCTGTCCCAGCATCTGGCTAGTAGATGTTTTTGCAAAATGTAGCCAATCTACAAAAACCCAACAATATTTAACAGCTTCTAGACCGGATATTTTGTTTAGTGTATGCTTATGTGCAAGATTCCAATCAGATCCTAAAGAATCTCATATGACTGCTGTCAAGAGAATCTTCAGGTATCTGAAGGGAACAACTAATCTTGGACTTCTGTATAAGAAATCCTTAGATTATAAGCTGGTTGGATTCTGCGATGATGATTATGCTGGTGACAAGATTGAAAGAAAATCCACCAGTGGAAATTGTCAATTCCTTGGTGAGAATCTGATATCCTGGGCCAGCAAAAGACAATCAACTATTGCATTGTCAACAGCAGAAGCAGAATACATTTCAGCTGCAAGTTGTCGCACACAACTGCTCTGGATGAAACATTTGTTGGAAGACTATCATATTCATGAAAACAACTTTCCTATCTTTTGTGATAATATTGCTGCTATCTGTTTGTCTAAAAATCCAATTCTTCATTCAAGAGCCAAGCATATTGAAATTAAACATCATTTTATTAGAGATTATGTTCAGAAGGGTGTTTTGGATATTCAATTCATTGATACTGATCATCAATGGACTGATATATTTACAAAACCCCTCACAGAAGATAAATTTAATTTTATTAAAAAGAATCTGAACATGCATTTTATCTCTGAAAAAATTGCTTGACTCTGAATAGAAACTGAGAATCTGAAGTTTATCAGAAGCTAAGACTTATCAGACACTCACTTTGAGAGTCTGAAGAAAGTTCAGCCTCTGAAGACATCAGAATCTGAATTTTTGACTTCTGATAAAACTCATTGTAAGTGGACACTTAACATGTGGCCCACTAATGAGAGTGAATCTGAACAGTAGTCCGACACATGGTCAGAAACTTGTAAGTTATAACTGCTGGGCAGTGATGAGTTAGTTTTGAAAGTTGTACTTTGCGCCCTCCTAAAGTCATTAATGTGCAGTTGTGTTTAATCTTTTTCTGTTTTCAGTTTCTGAAACGTTTTAACAAAAACACTCAAAACACTTTCACACTTTCACTTTCATCTTACACGTTCAATTTTCAGACCCATTTAAAAACTCTCAATTTTGTCTGAAAGAGTTCAGTAGTACTGAACCATATGCTCTGAACAATTATGTCTGAAAGAGTTCAGTAGTACTAAACCATATGTTCTGAACAATTGTGTCTGAAAGAGTTCAGTAGTACTGAACCATATGTTCTGAACAATTGTGTCTGAAAGAGTTCAGTGGTACTAAACAAAATGATCTCAACATTTTTTTTATCTCACGTTTTAACTCTCTTGTGTCTTAAATTCTTGAATTTTCTTTTTGTTGATGACAAAAGGGGGAGTAAAAGTAACAAGTATTTTAGGCTCTGAGCCATATCAGAACATAAGTTAATTATTGAAAATTAATTAACTTAGGAGAACATATTCTCATCTCTTAGCCTCTGGTTATATTTTATGTGAGATAATTCTGAGTTTCTGCTCTTTATTGATTTAAATTGAATTTAATTAACCTGGATAAGACTCAGGGGGAGCTTACAAACGTCACCTTGTGAATTATCAGACTCAGAGGGAGCTTACAAACCTCAGACCCTGAAGTCAATTTGTTAATTAAATTAACAACAATTTTCTATTAATACTTGTGTTTGTCATCATCAAAAAGGAGGAGATTGTTGGAACAAAATGTATCAACAAGTCCCTTTTGAGTTTTGATGATAACAAAGTGTTAAAAAGAAAATTGGATATGCTAATACTTGTTCTAGTGTGCAGGACCATATACTGAAAGTTATGTATCTAACAGTGGTTCTGAAAGATCAAGTTAAGAGCAGAATGAAAATATTGAAGCTTGTGTTGTGTCTGAAGACCAGCGTCTGAAGGTCAGTGTCTGAAGGTCAACTTCTGAAGAACTGCGTCTGATGAACAGTGCGTCTGAAGACCAGCTTCTGATGAACAGTGTCTGAAGACCAACTTCTGAAGAACTGCGTCTGAAGACTGGGAGTCTGAGTCTGAGTCTGAAGGAAACGCAGAAGTTAACAGTTGTCACTGTCAACAGTACAGTACTACAGAATTCTCAAAGTCAGAACCGCTCTCTGCAACCTTGTCTCCTTGGACGAAACACTCAACCCTGTTTTAAGGAAACATTTCAAAACGTGTTCCTCTGTTTCGCACACCATAACAGGAAGGAATTAATGTTGGCTAAAGCTTCAATTCCAACGACTCTTTTGATGACCTGACATCTTCTCAAACGGCTCTTTCTTCCTCTATAAAGGATTGAAGATTTGAAGAAGAGAATATGAGACTCTAAGACTCTATTTTCTGGAAACGCAAAACTCTGCCAAATTAGAAAGTCATCAAATAACTTAGAAATTCTTACAAACTCTCTTATCCTAGAATTTCTTAAGTATAGAGTCTGAATCTGTGTTGTATTTTGTGAACACCACTGATAGTATATCAAGTGTTCAACTCAAACATATTCTTTTGTAAATCTGTTTGATTCAAAGTCTCTCGCATGTGTGCTTGAGCAATCAGAAGTCTCTTACTTAGTGTTTGAGCATAGGAAGTCTCTTACTAATTGTTTGAGCTTTTGGAAGTCTCTTACTTTGTGTTTGAGCATTGGAAGTCTCTTACTTTGTGTTTGAGCATAAGAAGTCTCTTGCTTTGTGCTTGATCAATTGTAATCTTTATGATTATAGTGAAAAATCTCTTGTAAGTGACAAGGGGACTGGACTACTTCCGGGTTGTGGAAAGAACCAGGATAATTGCTTGTGTCCTTTTCTCTCTCATTTACTTTATATCCGCTGCAAAACAACTCTGAAAATAGCTTCAGAATCTGATCAATATCAGACTCTGAACTAATATAAGTTTTTGAGAAAGAAAAAGGCCAACACAATTCAACCCCCCTTCTTGTGTTTTTCTCACCTTCAATGTTAACCTAATTCACCACCACTCACTACTAGTATATTTATAATAAAGGCTAGGGTCACTCCCACTGATGGACTTAGTCACAATTGTCTCACAATTATTTTCTTTACACTTTTACTTCACTTAAATCCCCTTATTACTTATACACCACTATTCTCAAAAATTCAATTTTCAAACTTCTAACATATTACGAAAATGTCACTAACTCTCAAATGACCAAAATCTCTTAATCACCCAAAATTCACAATCCACCAAAATAAATAATTAACAAATATAATAATCAAACAATTAATAATAACAAACAATTCTAATGCTAAAAATCAGACTATTAGATGAATGATGTGACTTTTCGTTAAAACATAAAAATGCCGTGTGTTGAAAAATCATGACGTATGTTAGAATGGATGAGTGTGACATATTTTCCGTTGTGGATGAGTGAAAGAACACTAAGTGCACCGTACATCCCCCTACACCTAATTAATTTCTACTTTCTCTCCTCTCTCATCTTCTTCCTTTTTCTTTCTGCTAACATAATTCAAACCAGCAAAACTTCTTCTTCCAACAAAAAAATCAAATGCTGAAAATTCAAATCCAACAAACCTTCAAATCCAAAAAATAAAAAAAATCACAAACACACTACACAACATTTTCTTGATTAATTAGGTGCAGCTATCTAAAATGCAAATGAAGCTTCTTCAACATCACACAGGTGCTGCAATGTCATTTAAAACTCTAGTGGAAAATCTCAATCCAATGAGAAGTTAGTAATTTTAAATGATCTTTGTAGTACAAGTAATACATCTCTGTACATAATCATCATTTATAGTAAACATCAGGAATCGTTTCACAATAGTGTCAATGTCTTATTTGTGGACCTGAATTCCCCACAATCAAAGAACGACGCAGTCACGAAGTCGGTGGGTTGCATCATTGCATGCAAGCCTTGCGATTGAAACCAGACTATGTATATTTTAACCCAAATAAAACAATGGGGAAATTATGTATAACATAACATATCGTATGGTTGAGATCACCTTGTAGTAGTCACCTTTTGAGTACAAAGAATCTATTTCCCTTAATAATAACTGGCGTAAAGATGAACACCGAGTCTTTCCGATTTTCTATTACGCTTAATTGTATGTTAACTGTTTTGGAATATACAACAATCAAGTAAAGATTTAACTTAAATTGTTATTATTATAATTAGATTTAACTAATTTTTTAATTACAAATTTAAATAATTATAAAAAAATTACAATAGTTTAAATGAAAGGTAAAATTAAAGTATTACACCAAATCTACCTTCTACGTTCTGATAATATAAAGTACATGATTTCTCCAAATATGGCCAAATATATGGCTTGTGAGAGTCCTCATTCAATAAACCAATGAGAGGAAGAGCGTAGATAATTCTAGTCATAAAACTTCAACATAGATAAAATTATGCAGGTCATTGATTGCTCTCAGGTGCTTGAGCATTGGAATTGGAATTGGAATTGTAATTATCATACCCTCCAGATGATGGTGCCGGTGGATTGGCTTGATACATGGCTGATGATGCCATAGAGGGAGCACCATTGGAAGGTGGTGCTGTAGTGCTTCCAGGAACTGTTGGTGGGGGAGCGAATGAAGGCGGCCTTGGTAGGGTATTTAGCTGACCTGGTATCTGGGGGGCACCAGGTGGAGGCATCATTTGTGGCATGGTGTTAGGTGCAGAAGGATACCCTGAAAACTCCAATTGAAAACCACTTATATTAGATATGATAGAATAAATTAACCGGTTTATAATGCTTGAACATGGCTACCCAATTCTCCAAAACTCTCGACACAAGAAAGGTTGCTGCTTTTCAAATGAAAATTCTATGTCTATCCGAAAAACCAAACCAAAACATACAAGCTCAACTAAAAAAAAGGTTACATGTAAATAGTAGGTGTCATGTCATGATAGAAAAAAGCCAAAGACAAAAGTAACATATATATAACAGGATATTCAAACTACAAGGAAATTTCAGTAATGAAAGCCAAAAATAATGTGGTTAGCCATTAAGATGTGCATAATCATGCTCATTTCACCTTGAAAGTATAATTTAATGGACTACGTGTAAAATGCAGAAGACATGAACAGTCAAATACTTCAATAATAGGTTATTGCAGTTTTATAAAAGTCGCGAAAGGTGTGGATGGGAAAATATTCACCTGGTGCCCCAGGAACAGGTAAAGGTCGAGGCATGAGAGGTCTGAACCCTGGCATTGGTGGTTGACCTCCAGGAATGGGAAATCTTGGGGGTGGCAATACAGGAGGAAGGTTTGGCCTTTGAACCATTAGATTATTATAAGCCACACCAACCTGCTGAAAAGCCGCAGCTTGCCCAAGGTGTTCTTTGATCCGTTGATCAATTAAACTTTGGGTTTGCTGTTCTTCAAATTGCTGATAATATGACCTTACATTAGCCTGAAAAAGTACAAACACATATCAAACCTCATAAATATGGCCTACATTGAGATGCACTTTTATTTTAAAAAAAGTGAGACAATTTCACAGCACCTTGTGTTTATAACCAGAGTTATGCTGCTTTCTAACAGATGGCTGCAATATGAACACAAAGTTAGAAACATTTGCATTGTCCAGTTGGGGATAACTAACATTCATGAAAATTATACCAAGGGCCGGTTTGGATTGACTTATTTGAGATTATCTACTGACATAAGTTTTGTGAAACTGTTTGGGAGAACTTATGAAAACAATTTATGACATTGTTCATACGCTTTATTCAGCTTATTTTCGTAAGTTCCCCAAAATAGCTTATGAAAACAGTTTATAGCTTATACGGAAACAAATTAACTTTATTTTATCTTTTGCTTATCATGATAAGCACTTGTGCTATACTCTGCAAGTAAGTTGTTTAACCAAACATGGTCTACATGAAATACTTTTTCCGATGTGCTAGTTTGCAATTGCATCTTATTAATGCTAGTTAGAAAAAGGAAAGTATCAGAAGAAATTCTTCGGATACTCTTTTGTTGGTTATGAGCATGAGTGACAACTACAACAACAACGAAGCCATATTCCACTAAGTTGGGTCGGCAACATAAATCAAATTACACCATACTCATAATATTCTATTACTATATTTTGATTTGATTCATTAATCCCGAAATCTTTCTTATTAGTTCTCTTATAGTTTTTCTAGGTCCATCCTCCATATGATCTACACTCCTTACTACAATTCTTCTCTCTACATGCATAAACCATCTAAGCATAATTTCTACTATAGGTGATACCCCAACTCTCTCTAAAGTGAAAGGCAACAGAATTGGCGATTGGTGAGGAAAATAACTTACAGAATCGTGGGTCAGATAGGTATCGCAGTAATCACAGTAGTACCTGCAATGCAAAATTGAATAAAAATGTGATGAATTGAATGAAAGGTGAAATATAAAGATTTGTGAATTAGGTTGAAGGAGTGGGTTGCAGTACCGAGGCATGGCTGCTTCAATGTGTCGATGAAGAGATATGAAGTAAAAAGGTGATGAGAGGCACGCACGCATGCACCTTCTTCAGCTTGATGTTGATGAATAATAAAAAGGTGATGAACACCTTGCGTCTATGCCCAAACTATGGAACTTTCTGGATATCACTATATCGGAAGAGCTAGTTTGCTTTAAATTTTTTTTTTTTTCTTCAATATTTGGGCTAGTTGTTATTTTTTGCAGTAGTATATTTTAATTGTTGTTATTTTTTTAGAGAAGGGTTAAATATATTTTTATTTCTTTTTAGTTTTTAATTTTGTAAAAAATTTCTTTGATTTTTCTAAATTGTTTGTTATCAATTTTAGTTTATAACTTTTTACAAAAACATTTTTTATGACATGTTATCAGTAAGATCTTAAAATATCATTAGTTTGATGATTTAAATATTTAATATTTGTTAATTTATCTATAACTAATAACTTCAAATTATAAAATAAATTACTCAAAAGAGTTTTTATTAAGTTAATTAAATTTTAAGGTCTTAAACATGACATAAAAAATGTGAGTTGAAACGAAACATGTAGCGTTAGTTTTTGTAAATAAATGGAGTAAAAATGAAATATAGTATTTTTATTTTGGCCCATTATGATTTAAATTCCCTCGTGTGTGTGTGTGTGTGTGTGTGTGTGTGTGTAATTAATAGATAGATCTGCTGACTTTTTTCCTTGGTCCGTCCCTGTAAAAAGCTAGATGGCTGGTTCCGATGATAATTCGTCAGTTTCAGGTTACGACTTTTGTTTTTTCCATTTCCCTAACATAACAACAATGCGTTCCTGTAATTCCTTTTCCATTTGAAGCAGGAACCGCGCATGATGAGAAACAGAATTGGGCTAAGTCCCCTTCAACTCTTTTCAATCACTTCGCCACAAGTGGACTTTCTGTCGCAGCTGCAACATCAATTACTCACCCTCTAGGTTTGTTTGCTTCCTGCTTCTCCTATTACTTTCATGTTTATAATGTTAATGCTTTTCATTGGAATCTGTTTTTCTTTTCCCGAGGGACTATAGTGAAATGGCAAATGAATTATTCTTTCTCTTCTGGGTAGTCATACTTCATGATAGGCATGGCAAATTGGAATTTAGTAAAGATGTTATCGTTAAGTTGCTGAAGTTTACATTGAGATTTTAATACGTTCAGAAGAAACTATTTTATTTGGGTTTTGGAAAAGTAAATAGCAAATCCTTAAAAATATCTATATTTAATTTGTTTCTACATGCCATGCAGATGTGTTGAAAGTGAGGCTACAAATGCAACTTGTTGGTCAGAAGGGTCCTTTAAGTGGAATGGTAGTTCACTGAGTTCAACCTTTCCTCTTTAGACCTTACCTATTACATTATAATACAAAACTTTTGTCAATTAAGCATTTTTCCAGGGACAACTGTTTTTAAGTGTGGTGAAAAACGAAGGACCTAAGTCTTTGTATCTGGGTTTGACACCTGCTTTAACAAGGTCAGTTCTTTATGGAGGACTACGCTTGGGTTTGTACGAACCCTCTAAGCATGCATGTCATCGTGCTTTTGGTTCTTCCAATCTTTTAGTTAAAATTGCTTCGGGAATGTTTGCCGGTGCTTTTGCAACTGCACTCACCAATCCAATGGAAGTTCTCAAGGTGAGCTATCATATCTTTTACTTGTACATTAAGCAATTTTTTTGTTTTTGTTTTCTCCTTCAAAACCATATTCCCGCAATCAGGTGCGTTTGCAAATGAATTCAGACATGGGAAAGGGTGGACCGATTTTAGAGCTCCGGAGGACTGTATCTGAAGAGGGAGTCAAAGCTCTGTGGAAGGGGGTAGGCCCTGCCATGGCCAGAGCAGCTGCATTGACTGCATCTCAGTTGGCTACTTATGATGAAACCAAGCAGGTCAAGTTCTAAAGTGTATTTTTGTTCATCTATTCCTCGTCCCTAATTTACTTCTGTCTTTACTTTCAATTAAATCATTGTTTTTGTAAATTTGTTTTGATTTCCTCCTTATGCAGATTCTAGTCAAGTGGACATCTCTCAAAGAAGGATTTCATCTACATCTTATGTATGGCTCTCTCGTCATTTTTATTTCTCCATATTTCTTAATGCTGATTGAACTAATGAAATATCATTAGAGCCCAAAGATTGACCAAAATCACGTGCAATAACTTTACCATATAGTGAAGAATAATGAAGATTGACAAATCTTGTAAAATGAAATTTGCATAACTAATGTTTGTTTTATAATTGTTTTTGCGTGCATAAAATATATTGAAACTGAAGTGCATATTTTCTTACAAAACTAGTTTCGTTTGTCTAATTATTTGAAACAAAAGAATAATGAAGATTGACAAATCTTGTAAAATGAAATTTGCATAACTAATGTTTGTTTTATAATTGTTTTTGCGTGCATAAAATATATTGAAACTGAAGTGCATATTTTCTTACAAAACTAGTTTTGTTTGTCTAATTATTTGAAACAATGATTTTCCACATTGCACGCCTTACGTCTATTAGTTGTGGGAGATAAAGTTAAATAGTTAGTTTGACATTAGTTGGGAACTTGGGACTGAGATAGTCTAAAGGCAGGCATTGTTATATGAAACAATGTCAAGAGATGAGGGAAATCCGGGTCTTGGGCCAGGTAGGTCATTGTAAACGTGAAGAATTTGTGTTCTTATCTGTAGTCAGGGAAATTCTTCCTTGTGTTTTCTAATAAGGAAAACCTTATTGTAACAGTTGGAATTGTTGCTAGAGACTAGGTCACGGATCTAAGTCGTGACATTAGCTTGTTGCAAATGCAAGATTAGGCAGCCAGCCTGCAATGAATTCTAAATGGATCCGACCAATCCATTGTCAGCATCTGATTGCCTATGTTTTCTATCAGCACACCTTACAACTCTGAATTCATTAGAATTATTACTATTTTGAAATCAAAACCATTTTCCATTATCAGAGATGTGACTTAACTGATTGTGTTATGTACCTTATACAGCTCGAGCACAGTTGCAGGCATACTGAGCACCCTTATAACTGCTCCCATGGATATGGTTAAAACACGTCTCATGTTGCAACGAGAATCCAAGGGTGGTAGAATATATAAAAATGGATTTAACTGTGCATACCAGGTGTTAAATTGTTTTCTCGCCTCTCAAACCTGCAGTACTTTGTTTGTTCTATACTGATCTCTACTTCTTTATTTTAAGTGGTTGACTTTAGTTCATTACTTTGTACTGTGCCATATAAGTTCTATACTTCTTTCCACAGTAGTCAATAGCGGATAGCGGCGCGTAGCGGCCGACCCCAAAAGTGCTATAGCGGGATAGCGCATAGCGCTATGACCGCTATTTGATAACATTTTGGACAAATTACGTTAATAATATTATAAATTATAAACAAACATACATCTAATATAAAATTAAATATAACATTCAAATCTCATGAAACATTCATAAATCATACAAACCACCCAAATCTTATGAAAGCTTTCAAGTCTCCAACATAACAACAAAAATAAGGAACAGAACAAGAAGAAGTAACAGAACAGAACAGGAACAGAAGAAGAAGTAACAAAACAGAGCTTTTGTGGAACAGGAACAGAACAAAAAAAGTAACAGAACAAAACAACTAACAGAACAAGTTAACACTGCAAAAGAAGTTAACAGAACAAGTAACAGGACAGGAACAGAGCAAAAGAAGCAGAACAAAAGCTATGGAAAAGAAGTTACCACTGTTTTAGGGTGAGAAAAGCGGCGCAGAAGAGAGAACGCGAACGAACGAAGGCGAACGGCGAACGAACGAACGACGGCGACGGCGAGAACGCGAACGAACGACGGCGACGGCGAGAACGCGAACGAACGACGGCGACGGCGAATGGCGTAGAGGAAGAGAGAAGAATGGAAAGAAGAAGAGAAGAAGAAGAAGAATGCGGCGCAGAAGAAGAGAAGTTAGGGTAGAAGAAAAGTCAAAAATGCCCTTGTTTTTTTTTTAAAAAACCAAGGACAATTTCAGAATTTCACTTAATTTTTTTTGCGGTTTTGAACCGCACCGCACCGCTCCGCTACGCTGAGTTAGCGCCGCTACTGGCCGCTATTCCAAACCGCTACGCTACGCGCGGCCGCTATAGCGCCGCTATTGGCCGCTATTGACTACTATGCTTCTTTCTTCTTTAACTTTGACTTGGCTTTCCTAACTCTTAATTATTAGCTTTTAATGGAGTGATATGAATCAAATTCTATAAAATCCAATCATGAAAAACAATGATTTATTTTCTGATCTAGATCCACTTATTATTAAGGGCATTTCTCGTGTGTGGATGGTTTCAGGTCCTACTTACGGAGGGTCCGAGAGCACTTTACAAAGGGTGAGTTTTACGTTTGGTATGCATTTTTACACGGAGCTTGTTTGTTTTATTCATCCTAAACTTCAATACTAATTAACATCTGAGGTACGTTTTGTCAGAGGCTTCACAATATTTGCAAGATTAGGACCACAAACCACAATTACATTTATATTATGTGAGGAGCTAAGAAAAATTGCTGGCTTGGAGGCAATTTAGCGACAAGAGTCTCCACTGCTGACCAAATTGATTCTTGAAGTGCTGAATAACTCCTTTTGCAAGCAAAACCCTGGTTGGGGAATTCTTTTAGATAGTTAATATCTACATTCAACATTGGTGATTTGAGGTTTATATCTCAGACCCTCTTAAGAGAGATTCGTTTACTCGAGCAAATGGCTATTGTTGTACTCCCTCTCATACTACACCATCACTGTATTAGTGTAAACAAAAGGACCTTGATTCTTTTTGTATTATTGTTTTGCTTCTATCACTATCAGTATCACTGTATTAATCGAAAAATAACGTTGCTCAACCCCCAGATTAAGAAGGGACTGGACTGGTTGATTCTTATATCGCTTTAGTTCTGCAGGTTTTAAAAAAATTCCACGTTGACTATTATTTTATTTTTGAAAAACCACATTTATGAATGAGTTATGCCATAACGTCAGAATTGACAAAGTTACCACAAAACCGTAAAATGGTCATGTGAAAAGTGTTGGTGGATAAAAAGGTAACTATATAAATAGGAAAATGACATTTGTTGCGTGGATAATGTTGCAAAACTGCATGTATTGATTACATGATCACTTTATTGACTCACTTGTATTTTTCAATGAGGCGCTTGTTTTCCGCTAAACAACAAATTTTGATTGGCTGATTTTTATCGTGATGCCTTTGCGAGTAAATCTCTCCTAAATATAGCATTACTCAAGAATTAAATCAATGTAAAAAATAACTTGACTGCAGGGAGAGCTAAATATATTCGATTTCAATTTTTGCAAATGTCAGCAAGCTCAAAATTAGAGATTTTAGAATGGACCACTTAAATGTGTGCTTCACTTTCACTATGAACACACTAATTTCCAGCTGCTCACTCTCTATTCACATCAAATTCCAAATCTCGGATTACTGGAACATGGAGATCCACTTTTTTTTTTGTCATGAAGGAGTTGAGACGATACCGTCTTTACACAAATTCTTTCAAATTTAGGAGGGGGATAAATTCCAAAACCAAAATTTGTGGACTCTAGTTCCTTTTACTGATGAAAATTGCTTCACCGTCGGTAACATGTCACATAGAGAGAAAGTGAAGCAATTTTCATCAGAGGGGGATAAATTGCTTCTTTTCCTTCTCCAAGATCTCCCTTATTGGACAGTGCGCTGCAGTGACACACTGATTCTGCAATCAAAATATAACGATGAGAATATTTTACTAAGAATCATGTGCAACATTCTCAAGCAAGCAAGAATTGGATGATTAAGATGTATCGAAACACAACCTTTAAGTCACTTCCGGAGTATCCATCAGTCATGTTTGCTAATGCTTCTAAATCAACATCAGGCGCCAATTCTTCTTTTGCTAAAATGACTCTCATAATGTTTTGTCTGTTTGCTTCATCTGGCAAATTAACCATCAATCTACAAAGAAAAATATGGAAGACCATGAGCTAGAATAAATCTCATCTGCAAAATATAAAATACAAGAAATCAAAATCAAACTTAACATGTTTACCTTCGCGGAAGCCTCCTAATAACCGCCTCGTCAAGATCAAAAAGGCCTGTTCGTGGCAGCAAGAACAAGTACACGCTCTCTATCTTTTGTACGCAGACCATCCCAATTAACCATAAACCCATTCTTCATTTTACGCATAGCCTCATGTTCCCAGGATTTTCACGTCTCCCCAACATACTATCAACCTGTCACAAATACCACAAAAATAAAACACAGATAGCTGAAACTGATAAAAAAGCGGCAGCACAATGAGGTAGATTTAAAGAATTGCATTCGTAGTAAATGATCACAAAAACTATATGACTAAGTTGTTCAGTAAAGGAATATGCTAAACTTTAGAACTTTTGGTTCGAATTAGTTTGGAGTTCACTACAATCAAAACCCCCGGTTCTTCAACCCAATGTATCAGTGCCTTCACAAACACTATAGGACGTACAACTGCCACTATCCTGCAGCTTAGCCTTTCTTTTGACCCCTAATGACGACTTAGGACTTTGAAGCCTACTATAATTGTCCCCATCACAATGTGAATCACTGAACCTTACGTACACCCCATAAAGATAACTACTTTTGGAAGGTCAAGGAAATTAGACATAATTTCAGGACATTTGAGGTATTTGTAAATCATGCGAAGAACAGTTGAATTTGATTAGATTTTAGTAAAATGTTTTTTTTTTTTTAAATTATGAACTTCAAGAAGTTACACTTGTTAACTAACACCACTAAGATTCCCGAGCGTGCGTTCTTGATCAGGAATTCACAATAGAATTTTGTAGTAAGATAGTGTATGGTAATCTACCCTTTTTAGATGCACAAAGAAGGTGATCAAATAAAGGGAAATTGTGAAAACCATATACACACTAAGCCTCCTCAGCTGTTGTATGTTTCCATGCCACATGTGCGACATAAGTATGCCATGTGAGTAACCCACTAGTTATATAAGCATACACTACCCTCTAAATGGTAAAAATTGTTAAAAAAGATAGAACTAACAAGAACAACATTCATTTAGGAAAAATGGTCAAAACGTAAGGAAACAAAAATGTTTAGAGTAGTACTAGGAACCCTCATTCTAAACATTAAATGATGGAGGTAGTAAAAAAAGGCATGTTTAGTTTTTAATTTTTATGCTATACCAAGGAAATTTTATAGTGGACACATCCTTTACAAATAGTTGGATAGAATTGGCATATGCTTAAGATATGAAGTGGAAAGATTATTAATTTTGGTTTATAACGCGAGATAAATAATCCAATCAGAAGCAACGATACAAACTAAATATGAATATCACTTTTATTTGCCTTGTTGGAATCTATGGCTGATCCAACCCTGTTGGTTGAGGTGGAAAAGTTTATTTATTACAGCCAAAACCATATCATATGCTCCAATGTTAGCAACGAAGGAAGGCAAATCATTCGACTTATTGCAGGCTAGCAACCGTAGATTTAGACAAAAATAACGAATTATCCGAATGCCTAGAACAATCAGAGATACATGACCAAGCAAAAACTTCAAAACTTTCCAGCAAGGAATAAACACACACAGATAAATAGTTGATATTCAAAAGATAATCACCAGGTCCATAAACTTGCTGCTTACATAATCCAAGTATTCACACTAGACATAATATTCATAGCATAAAAACAAAAAAGAAACGGTCCTGCCACCGTCGATCTAGAAGTCAGTTCTGGGAACAAAAGCTGCGAAGTAAGTTTACTAGGCCAGAAATAGACATACTATGGATCAAAGACCGTTAATTGTGTAAACGACAATAGACTTGCCTAGATAGATAATCGAGCAAAATTCACTACTTCAATGTGTTTCTTCTTCTTCCATGCTGACTTAGTGATCTTACCTCCTGCAATGTGTTTCTTCTTCTTCCATGCTTAGTGATCTTACCTCCTGCATCCTGATCCTTCTTCTCTTTCATCCCATCCTTGATAATTCCAACATCCACGGTTTGAAGCATGCCTACCACCATGGCCTTGGTGGGAATCACCTCAGCAGCCCCAGCATCACCATTCTTCAAGATCACATCCTGATCCTTCTTCTCTTTCTTCATCGCATCCTTGATGACTCCAACAGGCACAGAGTGACACATGCCTCTGACAGCACAACGGGGAAGCGAATGATATCTAGAAAAAGCTCCTACCACCATGGGCTTGGTGGGAATCATATCAACAGCCCCAGCGTCACCATTCTTCAAGGTCACATCCTGATCCTTTTTCACTTTCTTCATCACATCCTTGATGACTCCAACAGCGATAGTTTGACGCATGTCTCTTACAGTAAAACGGGCAAGTGAAGTCCCACCTGTGATGACTTTCTCCTTGTCTGCTGCTTGATCAAATTTTACCATGTAAAAACCATTGTCATTATCCATAATTTTGAAGCCCCCTGTAGTTTCCAAATTTTTTGGAGTCGATCTCTCATAGTGTTGTAACCAAGATTCTTTCCCAAACGTTTCACAACCATGGCATCTTTCCAGGGGTACACAATTCTTGAAACACGTGTGGTTCTAAATAAACCTTTGGAAGGAGACGATTATCGTCTTCGAGTTCAATGCGGACAAGTTTTTTCTCAATCATATTTCTTTTTCTCGGGGAGGGGCTTCATGGGCGGAACCCAAGAGTTTATCGCGGAAGGATGGTTTGGGGGTTGGTGGCTTGTTGGGATCGGGTGGCTTTTTTGTGTGCTGCATGTTAGGATCACCATGGGCGGAGAAGACAAACTCAGAGCTCATGTTTTCTAATACTAGTGATTCTTGAGAATAAGAAAGCTACGGTGCCGAAACCCTAGTCGCAAAAAGTCGAGAGCGATAAGTTTCTAATCGTACTCTTTTATAAAAGGCTTAAATGCAGTTTTACCCCCCCTATTTTGACTCAAACTGGATTTTACCCCCCTATTTTAAAACTCGGATTTTTAGCCCCCCTATTTTATATTTTTCAGGATTTTACCCCCCAACCACATTTTAACACATATTTGATGATGAGTTTAAGGACTATTTCAGCAGCTCCTACTCCTTCTCCATCTTCCTCATCTACATGTCCTATGGACCTTAACTATGTCCTAAGAATCCATTGGAACTCTTCTGCTTGTCAAAATTTCAAGTCTTTAAATGTTGTGCATCAGTTTTGTCTCTCTTTGGAATAGGATTTGCACAGCATCTAAAAGAAACCTCACAGTTCAATCTTCAAGATCTTCAAACTTCAAATTCATGCATGCAAGATTTTCAATCAAAGCTTAACTCTTTATCACTTTACAACAACTTGGTCAACTCTTGTTTTGACCCTCTTCAATTTGTTATCTCTCGTAACATATGTGCAGGTATTGAAACTGTTCATGATTGGAATGAGAAGGTGGGTCAGAATTCATCATTGAATACTGCTTGTAAACCAGATCTCACTGATCTTTCTCAGTGTGATGTGTGCGTTGCTGCTGGATTACAGGTTAAGCAGAAGCTTGTTTCCATTAGTGGTAATTCTTCTCAGTCATTGAGTTGTTTCTACTTTGCAATTCTTTATGCTGCTGGAATTGTGAATGAGTTTGGACCTGAAAGTAATGGTGCTGTTACTTGTGCTTTTAGTTTACCTGTTTATTCACAAGTTGGTTCTGGTTCAAAGGGTCGTCAGGGTCTTGTGTTTGGGTTAACAGGAGCTGGTGTTGCTTTGTTTGTCATGTGTTCTCTGTTGGGTTTATATGTTTGGTGTGATAGGAAACGTATGAGGAAGAGAAAGCTTGAAACTTTTCAATTTGATTTTGATCCTGAGGAACAAGGTTCTAGGCGTAGGTTGAGGCCTAATACAGGGTCAATTTGGTACAAAATTCAGGAACTTGAGAAGGCTACTGATAATTTTTCATCCAAGAATTTCATAGGGAGAGGTGGGTTTGGTTTGGTTTTCAAAGGAACTTTGGCTGATGGATCTGTTGTTGCTGTTAAGAGGGTTTTAGAATCTGATTTTCAAGGGGATGTTGAGTTTTGTAATGAGGTTGAGATAATTAGTAATTTGAAGCACAGGAATCTGTTACCTCTTAGAGGTTGTTGTGTGGTTGATGAAAATGAGAGTTATGGTGATAAAGGAAGTCAAAGATACCTTGTTTATGATTACATGCCAAATGGAAACTTGGAAGATCATCTTTTTGTATCAAAGGATCCTCAAAAAGCAAACAAATCATTGTCTTGGCCTCTTCGAAAAAACATAATCTTGGATGTGGGAAAAGGGTTGGCTTATTTACACTATGGAGTTAAGCCTGCAATTTATCATAGGGATATCAAAGCTACCAATATACTACTTGTTTACCCACATTAGTCCTTAAACTCAGCACTGCCACAACAACAAATATGTGTTAAAATGTGGTAGGGGGGTAAAATCCTGAAAAATATAAAATAGGGGGGCTAAAAATCCGAGTTTTAAAATAGGGGGGGTAAAATCCAGTTTGAGTCAAAATAGGGGGGGTAAAACTGCATTTAAGCCTTTATAAAATATATTAAAATATATTTTATGGTACTCTTTCTTACCTAAATAAAGAGTCTAATTTATATATTTATTTTAGGCCTCTGATTACATTTGGCTGGCGCAGGCCATAAACAGCTAGCACACATGCATAACCATTCATTGTTTCACGCCACCACCAACCAAGAAAACAAAGGTAATACAACACAATACCCTATTTTAGAATAATATTTTTTTAGAAGCTAACATGGAATATTATAAATCACTTATCTGGAATTTCAAGCACAAGGAGTGACAGAAAACCAGAAAAAATCAAGTTACATCAAGAGTCTGAGAATAGTAGTAATAAAAACCAAAAAAGCAATAGACAACCCTGTTACAAAAAGATTTTCAAACAATGTAAAGAGTTTAGCCACCACAAGTGATAGGTAAAAGCAAGAATGTGACGCTTTGTTTTTAGCCACCAAAAAGATTGAATCTTGATTTTATCTAGAAGTTGTTGTAACGAGGACCCATTTTGTCCAAACACCCGAGCATTTCGTTCGTTCCAAATGACCCAAGCGCATGATAGCCAAATGAGATTAAAAACTAAGCACATGCTTTTGTGAAAACCGCCTAGACTTTCGAATTGTTGTAAGTGATTTGCGTCATGTTCCGGTTGCACCATGCTGAAGCCTATCCATTGCAAAATACCATTCCAAATTTTCCCAAAATAATCGCAAGAGAGGAACAAGTGATCAACATCTTCCATTTTACCACATCCACCCACACAAGGTTGCACACTATGCTGAAGAACATGCCTCCTTATTAAGTTGTCAGTAGTTGGAAGACGGTTCTGCAACAGACGCCAAGCAAAAATACCGACATTTAAAGGGACCTCCTTGTTCCAAGCATATGCAGTTGGATCAGTTGCCTGGTTGTTGATTGTCGACATCATGTAATTATAGGCACTTGTAACGGTATAATTTTTTGAAGCATGCAAATGCCATAACCACCTGTCAAAAATTATTAGGCTGCATAACAATGTTAACTAAAAATTCACTACACTTTCTAACCAGCTCCTCCTCCAAAGCAAATAACCTACGCCTCCACTGCCATGCCTCACCATCCTCCCCCCACCCAAGATAAAACATTTCAGTCACCGTTGCCATTTTATTAACGGCTAAATCAAAAAGCCGGTTGAAACTACTTTTTAAAACTAAACCATCAATCCACGGGTCCCACCAAAAAAGAGTATGAGTTCCATCTCCTACCTCTCGGCCAATGTTGTCATCAAACCACCTACCCACACCCACACCAGTCCCATCTTTGATACTAATTAAATTATTCCACCAAACAGAATTATTTCACCCTCCTTCCTCAATACACCCTCCTACCTCACCATATCTCGCAACTAGAACTCTATATCATAAACTCATATTCTCCACCTTCAACCTCCAACACCATTTACCAAGTAAAGTCAAATTAAATTCTCTAATCCTCCGAACCCCCAAACCTTCATTCTCCTTTTTAGAACAAATAGTGTCCCAATTAATCAAAGATATTTTCCTAACTTCCCCACTTCCCCCTAAAAAAATACAATTAAAAATAGATTCAATAGAGGAAATATTCATGTGAGAGCCTTGAATAAGGAAAGAAAATAGACCGGAAGAGATGACAAGACAGACTTCAGAAGTACTAATCGACCACCCAATGAGAGATTTTTACTCTTCCAACCTGACAATGTTGACTTTATTCGATCAAGCAAAGAACACCAACAATCTAAATTACGAGGATCGCCACCAATTGGCAGCCCCAAATAAATAAAAGGTAATCGGCCCAATTTACAATTAAGAACAGACACTGCCTCCGCCATCCAAGAATCATGAATGTTAACACCCACAAGCATACTTTTGTGAAAATTAATCTTGAGACCAGATGTCGCCTCAAAAAGGAGAAGCAAACCTTTTAAAGCACGAAAATTTGCCCAACTACAGTCACCCACCAACAAAGTATCATCAGCAAATTGTAAATGGGAGACAGAAACCTAATTATTACTGCCAACCTTATAACCAAAGGAAATACCAGCCTCTACTAAAGACTTCATCATAACATTTAGGCCTTCAGCCGCTAATAAAAATAGAAAAGAAGAAAGTGGGTCACCTTGTCTCAGACCACGTTCAAATTTAAATTCATCTGTCGGACTGCCATTTACAAGAACAGAGGCCGAAGTCGTACTAATGCACTCCATAATCCACTTGCGCCACAAGGTTGGGAAATTCATTTTTTATGACAGCTGCGAGATAACTCCAATCTATTGAATCAAATGCTTTCTCAAAATCAACTTTAAAAAGAAGCATATCCTTGTTCGAGCGCCTAGCATCTTCTACCAACTCATTTGCAATCAAAATTCCATCTAAAATTTGTCTACCATGAATAAAAGTTGATTGAGTTTCTGAAATAATATAGATGAAGTTAAAAAGCAATTGATGATTTAATAATAAACAAATATAATGATCAAAGGTTTAATATGATTGAAACGAGATCAATTAAGGTTGACTCAGTTGATAGAAGTTGATTCTCGTACAATATTATGTATTCAATTCATACTTTTGATGTGAGAATATCTTTGATGAGTGATTTGTAATGTTGATCCTAGTAAGTTATGAAACTCAACTCAACTCAACTCAACTCAACTTTTTAATTGAAAAAAAAAACTATGAGAGTGATCTATTAGCTTGTTAATTTCAGTGACAAAGTTCGTCTAAATTTTGACCATTAGATTTGTTTGTTATTAAATCAACGGTGCCATTTCACATGGGAAAGGTTAATCCTTTCCCACCATGGAAAAGACAGATTTTGGCCAAAGATATATTATTAAAAAAATTGAATGGTTGAGATTGTTCACCTTTAACCTTTTTTTAACTTTTTTATTTTTAACATTTTACAAAAATTCGGACCCCACATAGTATAGGGTAAATGTTATTTTATTTATTGGGCTTTCTACACAATTTTAGGCCTATGTAAGCAATGAGCCTATGTAATGCTAACCGAAAATCATCAAGCCCAAACGAACATTATATTGAAACCCCCACGTTACAGATTTCTGCCTCACCACATATAACAAAAACATTGAGTAAAATTTGGGTAAATAAATTTGGTTAAAATGAACTGCATATAATGGATCTGCTTCACATGAATATGGGTCTGCTTGTAATGGTTATGGATCTTAGTGATTAAACGCAATTTGAATAATGAGTAAAATTATCGTAGTGATTATGGATCTGCTTGTTGTAATGGTTGCAGCCTTTTAAGACCAACAACGACCTGCATATAATGGTCCAATCATTTGAAGTAGTAAGATGAGTTGCTAGAAAAAGGGACTTTCTGAAGAACATTAGACTAGTTCAACTTAATTTTTACTTTCACTTAATCTATCTCAGAATGCATAGTGAGTATTCAATTGTTCTTCTTCCTTTAGGTCTTCTTATATATCATGAAAAAAATTCATGGGGGCCTTTTATTTTTTACAAGCATACAGAGATAAAAACCAACAGAAATTAAATTTCTTTTTGTTTGTGTTTGATACTTTCAATCTCCATTTCATGTCATTGATCAGGCTGTTAACATTAAAAATAAGGCTTAAATGCACTTTTCACCCCCTATGTTTCAAAAAGTTACGATTTTGGCCCCCTTTAAAAAAAATGGATTATTAGACCCCCAACTTTGGCCCCTTTTACAAAAGTGGCCTCATACCTCAATTTTGACCAAGTCAACGCAAAAGTGGCACTGACTTAGCTGAGTCAGATGCCACGTGTGTATTTTTCAAATTAAAAAAAAATGCCATGTAATTATTTACTAAATGAAAAAAATGAAAAGAAAATCCCAGCAACTCACGTATAAGCTTTTATGATTTTTTTCATCAATTTCTCTTCAACTAGACTCACGTATAAGCTTTTAAGAAAATCCCAGAATTTTCAACTAGACTCCTTCATATTTGTTCATCAATTTCTCTTCAAAACCCATTTTTACAATAAGCTTTTATGATTTCATGAACATAGTCATTATCAATAGATTCATCTTTGAAACCCATTTTTACAATAAACTTAATTGAAGCATGAAGAGAAAGAAGAACTTGTTAAAGTAAAAAAATCGAAATTGAAGATTTTCTTAAGATCCCATGATTATTGGTTCACCTCTTAGAAATCAAGAGCAGCTGCTATTTAGGTTTAGGTTTGGTTTTGATAAATGAACAATATAGAGCACAGATATGGGTTCACCAACATCCTTCATTTTTCAAAATCTAAGAATCACGGTCAATCTTGCAAAACCCATAAATATTCTTGAATCTGTTAATCACGGATCTGGGTTGATTAGGATTGAGAAGGGTGGAGCTTCGAATGTTCATTGAGAATTGAAAGGGAAGGAGGGTGACGATGACGAGAGAGGGGGGAGAGAAAGAGAAGAAAGTTTGTGTTGTTTTGAGAATTAATCGATAGCTTGATTAAGTTGTTGTGGAAGAAATTCTTGTTGAATAATGTGTGAGAAGGAGCAAATTGAGGAAGAAGAAGAGAATGGAGAGGGGGAAATCATGTTCTGTTAAGAAGGGTAATGGTGGGGTGTTGAGAAGAAGAGGAGAGTGATGAGTTTTCTGGGCTTGTGTGGTTGAAATTATTTTTTTTCCTTTTCTTTCTTTTTTTAAATTATTTAATTCCTTTAATGTATACATGGCCTTTTTTATTTTTTTTTTAATTTGAAAAATACACACGTGGCATCTGACTCAGCTAAGTCAGTGCCACCTATGCGTTGACTTGGTCAAAATTGAGGTATGGGGCCACTTTTGCAAAAGGGGCCAAAGTTGGGGGTCTAATAATCCATTTTTTTTAAAGGGGGCCAAAATCGCAACTTTTTGAAACACAGGGGGTGAAAAGTACATTTAAGCCTAAAAATTAGAAATTATAAGAAGCCAAATAAAAACCACTCATTTGGTCCTAACCATACATTAACACAACATAAAATAGAGAAGAACAAGGTACACATTTTCATGTTCATACAAATTCTTAAACACGGTTGAAGAACAAGGAGGAGAGAAGAGTGGGGTCTGTGGTGTGGAGGATAGCTGTTTTTTTTTTTTGTGGTGTAAATAGTAATGTTTTTTAAATGGGGGGTGTAGTTCACAGTTTAGTATAATAAGTCATTAATGTTTTTTAATATGAACTACAATACCAAATAAAGCCAATTGCAACCTGTTTAATCAACAGTTGTAAAAATCTGTCTTTCCCATGATGGGAAAAGACTAATCTTTCCCATGTGGCATGACACCTAAATCAATAATTATTTTAACGTCCAATCTTTTAAGTTCACCGTACTAACCGTCGCATATTAATATATTGTGAAATATGTTTCTTCACTCCACCCAAATCAAGTTAATTCACGCAACCAGCAACTTCTATTTAGATGCATAAATAAATATGGATAAGTTATGATAAGGATGGAGAATCCATTCACGTTAAATCATTGTCCATATATTTTAGTCGTTACCATTTCTATTCTTCTAGAAGAGAGCGTGCGTTGGCTACACTGTTTATGTGTACATGCATTTGTTGTCATGCTTCTAGAAAATCTTCACCAACTTACTCATACATAGCCGCATCTTTTTCCTTATTTTAATAATAACTAAACAAAATTGAGTCCAATTTGGAGGAGGCTAGTATAAATTAAAGCATGGGGACATTGGTCGGTTCTTGTCAACAAAAAGTGTCAAACAATAGACCCCCATCGTTTATTTTGCTTCTCTTTCCTTTTTCAAACAATATTCTAGGATTCTAACACATCATACAAAAGCAAAAAAGTAGCTTCATATTGATAACTACTAGCTCGATGGATAGGAAGAAAAACAGTGGTGATTTTTTCTCTTCTGTTCATTATGAAGCCATGGGTGATTCTGAAGCTGATATTTTTGATCCTAATATCAATATGGATTATGAAATAGCCAGATCAGTATATGATGATGATAATAATGACGATGCTATGTCTTGCAGCTATGATGGATCTGCTGTAAATGAGCATGATCAGTCATGGGGTGATGATGATAATGAGAAGAGATTGGAAGATGATGAGAAGGAGAAAGATGTTGTTTATGGAACATCATATTGTAGTGAAGATGATGATGATGATGATAAGAAAAATGAGATACATGATCAACATAAGAAGAAGAAATGCCATGTGTCTTTTGATTTAGGGCATGAGTCGATGGATGAGATGGAAAAGAATAGGAGGTTCTGGGAAGCTTGCTTGGCATCTTGATTCAATATTGAATGTAGAATTTGCTTAGACTGCTTTTCTTAATTAAATCAATCACTCTTCTTTCTCAATTGTCATCCATATTTTCCCATTTCATTATACATTACATGGGAACTTTTAATTCCCTTAGCTTAGCTTTAAATATAAATTAAGAACAGTATTTTTTTTTTAATATGCGTCCCTCTCGTCATATAATTAATTATTTTTGTTATTAATTGTATGATACATATAAGTATTTTATCTACATTAATTAGTTTATTACGTTTCATAAATCACTGCTTGTCTTCACACGAAAAAATAAAAATCGTTGTTGTCCAATTTTATTGACGGAGAGCTAACAAATGCCGGATCAAAACATCTCCAATTGAGAGAGTCTTAGTCTCATCAAACTTGTAATAAATAGATAGGATATCGAAATGAAATGATATATAATTATGCACAAGTGATTAATAAATTTCACCAAATAAAGAATCGTTTGAAAAAATTGAGTTCAATTTCTAAGTGAAACAATTCTTGATGACTTTATACTTACCTCAAGATCAAACTCTGGATTGCCCAAGCCCCTTTTTCCTGGGAACTGGAGAGTTAATACGAAAAAATGATATATAGTTATTGGAAAAAAGGCATGTGATAGTGTACTGTCGTGAAACAATCGTGAGACAATCTTTCACTATGTTTAGCATTATGATAGAATATGATAAACAATAACGATAACCATTCCAATTCGAGAAGGAATATCTCTCCTAAAAAATTAGAGGAAGACTAGAATTTCATTTATGAATTATTTCTTATCTCTCTCGTTACACATATACAACCTATATATAGATACAATACAATAGAGGATAAGACAATTTCCTCAACCAACTATTTTACAACCACCTATAACCTCCTATTACATGTAAAATATATATATTTAATAAACTACTAACTACCTATTACATATAAAATATAAATTTACTAAATTATTTGATATTATGTTATATACGTATCATTGCTTCATCCCTCCACAACAACCTTGTCGTCAAGGTTGTAGTTATCACAAAACTTTCCATAATGCAAAGAAGATGTGAAAAGACCACAATTTTGTCCTTAACAAGAGGATGAGCTTCAGAAGAATGATATTATGTTATATACGTATCATTATTCTTTCTAAAATAATAAGCCGAAGTAAAAGGTTGTGGAATTGGATGATTCAGACGAAAGTTGTGCGTTTGGTCCAATTATTTTAAGGAGAATTCTTATATACTTTGAAGGTTTGGTTGGATATCGGTATCTTGTGGACAAAATTCATTCAAAATTTAATTTTAATTTTAAATAAATTAACACAAATATCACACATGAAATTATATAATTTGATGACATTGCAAGGAGTCCCCCCTTTTTTTTACTATGCCTATAAGCTCATATCACACATATTAATATGTTAAGGCTTAAATGTTCACTAAATCATGTATTGGTACTTGTAACTTTTGAAATAGAGGTATGCTATATATTACGGGAAACTTGTTTCACGAAACACACGACAGAAGCAAAAGTGGCTATAAATTTTTTTTTTGAAGGAACAAAAGTGCAAGGAGAGTGCGAAAGGATATTCTTTGCTTCGATATAAATACATTCCTAGATTGTCACAAATTATGAGGCTTAAGTCATCCTTAAAAAACCGACTTGTACGGTGAGGATTGCCTCCTCTATATAAACTATTCTCAAGAATCCTATCTATCCGATGTGGGACTAAATTCCACTGAGTGTTGGCCGCTAACATAGATATCACTCTCTACTTTGTCACTATGAACATGTGTTCATTCTTTGGTATAAGGTATTTTTTATTACAGTTCTTTGCATCGATTCAATATAAAAAACACATTCCTAGATATCGGTTTGTACTTTGTCACTATGAACATGTGCTCACGCTTTGTCCCTACTTTTAATTATGTGAATGCATCTGCATAAATATGTTAGTCTAGGTAAGAGATTAGAGAATAGACTTATTATGAACCAAATAAAAAATACTTGATTCCCCCTTTTTTTCTTTGCGAAACTACAACTATCCACTGCAACAAAAATCATTAGCCACTACTACAACTATCAAATTATGATCATAAACAAGATAAGGGTTAATAGTGTGTTACCCCCTGTAATATTGGTCATTTCCAGTTTTCCCCCCTGTAAATTTTTTTTTTTAGATTCCGTCCTTGTAATTTGAAGATTTTTGGTTTTAGACCTTGATGATTTTTGACTGTACAAAATTGATGATATGACAGGGGGTAAACCGAAGTTTGCTCAAATTAACAGGGGGATAAACCGAAATTTGCTCAAATTACAGGGGGCGAAATTTTCCATGAAGGTCCAATACCAAAAAATTTTCAAATTACAAGGATGAAATCTAAAAAATAAATTACAGGGGGGAAAACTGGAAATGACCAATATTACAGGGGGTAAAGCACTATTAACCCGCAGGATAAATAGCAAGCAAGCATCATCTCATGCTAAATCAATCAACTCTATGCTTAGAACATTCACCTAAGTGAAGTATGAAAATGTGGCTACTCCTTAGCCAATAGCCATCCCCATTTGTCATACAAAACCAGCTTAAATTCAGCCCTAAGCTGAACACAACCTGCCCAAAATCCAAAATAAGCAAACAGTTCCTATTCCATGAAGTAATCATTTACACGAGCACACCTGGTTGTACAGACAAAATCTGAAACAAGTGACTTCAAAACTACTAAAAAATAAAACAAGTTCTTAGCTAGATGTGAGCAGCGGCACAGGCGAAACAGAATCCGTAAATTTATCAATCATCTCCACATCTTCGGTGTCTATCCATCCTAGACATAACGGAATCGTTGTGTCAGCATTTAACTTTTCTCTGTCAGAACTCAAGCAGGACTTCACAATTTCACTATCGGTAATTGATACAGCAGGTTCCACACTATAGTCACAGCAACTTTTGGAGCTTACATACTCTTGCAAATAACTTTCAGGTTCTTCTGAGAATTCTTTGGTGTGCTCGTCCAATTTTTTTAAGAAGCATTCTTCTATCTCGCTCAGAGATTCAGCCTCCAATTCCTCTTGACTGCTATTTCTGTAATGAGAATGATCATCAAAATCTGATTTAGTCCTTCTCAATTCACCGCTAGCGTCTATTTCTCGTTGACTGTCATATTCATCCTCAGATGGGCGATATGATGAGCGAAAGGACATGGGTGAATATCCACCTGTTGCGGTTTCTCGTTGACTGTCATATTCATCCTCTGAACGGCGAAATGATGTGCGGAAGGACATGGGTGAATATCCACCTGTTGCTGTTTCTTCACGTTCCCTAAGGGTTTTCATTATCAATGTCTTGAGCAAGTTCATCACTTGAACAGCGTGCATTAGAGCAGTTAGAGGATCGGACATCTGTAAAACGAGACAGGTTGATTAACAGCACATAAAATAAAAGCATATTTGTAAAACAATAAACAACATCGATTAAAAGCTTATAAATTAGAAATACAATTAAGAAATTTTTCAGTATGCAAATTTCTTATTCGTGTAAGAAAAAAAGTACATTATTGCAACTTGTTTGATAATGGAAACTACAAATGCTAATTTGAAATATGGCCATGATAGGTTGATTATTTTAAAAAAAATTAGGATAACATAATAGGAAAATGTGAACATTAAACAAAGGGTATGCATGCTTTTACTAATTACCTGAGTCATGTTTGGAGCAAAAACCATGGCAATGTTTCTTGCATTCATTTTGTTAAACTCCTCCTCTTGGACAACATCAGCCATGAGATCAACAGCCCAACTGAGTAAGGCAGACTCAGTTGGTTTTAGCTGCTTCACAAGCTCAATAGATTCTTCTTCTGTGTTGCACTCAAGAACTTGCTCAGGGGAAAGTCCATCTAGTACTCCCGAAGGAAGCTCTCGGAACCACGCTTTGATTAGTCCCGCCAAGCAGTGGACATCAATGTCATCCGGCACAATTCCACTATTCAACTGGTTCCTCACATGCTCCTCCTTGCTATTTTCCGGGTTTATGCGGAATATACCTTCAGCCTGAAATTTCATTGAAATGAGAAATCAAATTAGCCTCAAATGACTACTCGCAAGACATTAATAGTGTTAAAAGATGACAAATAATATCATATACACTCAGTACCTTTAATCCTCCCTGTGAATATAAACGGTCCTGCATTAGCATGAGAATAGTGGGGACACTGTTTCCTTTTGAATCATAAGAACACTGCATAGATTCTGCTGACACTCCAAACACACTTACACTGCAAGTCAGAACGATGCAACAAAAACGGTCAAAGACAATAATACTATGATGCATAGACACAAACACAACACCGACACCAACATGTAGACATTTGTAATAATTTGAGGAAATGAAATTGGTTGAAAATGATCTAATGTGGTGGTGTCATACAGTTGTCTGACATTGACACATATTGGATACCAGACATACATTCGATCTGCAGTGCTACATATAAATTGTGCTCTAGCATCAAATAAGGGATTAGGTTTTGAAAACATAATGTCATAGCATCAAATATCTAATAAAAACTGTAAATAAGATATAACAGTTCAAGTAGTTCTGATGTATATGTATTTGAAGAACCTTAAGCTTATTCATATGCTACCAAAGCATACAATTCATGTCCACCAACACCCAAACAATATCAAGTTTTGCCCTTTAGCAAATATTATCTAGGACAATAGTTTACAAGATCACAACACCAGTTCAAAGGAATTTCATTTCATAAGGTAAAAATCTATAGTTCTAGCATTTTCTGGACTACACAAAAACACTTTTCAGTAAGGGGAAAATATGACCCTCAATTTGGCTAGACTTCAGTACTTCACACGTGGAAGACAAAAATCTCATACACTAATACACTATCCTCTCTTTCTTCTACACACACCCACACATAGAAACACACCCATTATACCAAAAATTCTTCCCACCAAAAAAAATCAATTTTTTTATAGACCCGTTTGAAATCTAACAAAACTAACTAAAAAAAAAAAATCAAATTTTTATTAGACCCATTTGAAATCTAAAAAAAAAAAAACAAAACTTTAAGAAAAAAAGAAGTAAAAGTTGAATGTTTTACCTAGCACTAGGAACACGACCAGGGATCTCAACCTCAAACTCAACAGGAAGACCAAGAAAACCATTAAAACGGTCAAAGGTAACATGGGTAATATGCTGAACATCAGTTGGGAATCCGATCTCCATTTGATGAACGGTTGAGATCACTTCATGATCTGGTCTATCTACTCTGCATGCCACCATAGATTTTCTTATAGCAGCCAAAAGCAAAGCAACCAATGAAAGCTGGTTCTGCTGTTCTTCTTCTTCTTCTTTTCGTGTTGGTCTGGTTCTTTTGCTTCCTCCACCGCATCCGCCGCCTCTGGTAACCATCACAAGCCCTGTCATTGTTTCTCTCTCTCTCTCTAAAATGTTTCTCTCTCTAGAAAGAGAAAGAGAAGGAAAGGACAGTGTGGTTTAAATTTGAGAGAGGGTGGAAGAGTTAATGAGTTTTGTTGGGTTGCATTCAATTTTTCTGAAAGAAAGAAAGAAAAAAGCTTTTATGTGAAACAATGGATTTGGTTTGAACTTCTAAATTCAAACGGCCACTCCTTTCAAATTCTCTCTATCTTTCTCTCTCATTTCTATAAAGGGATTTCGTTGTTTTTGACCTCTGTGTTTACATGAATTACCATTACTGCCACTCCACTCTCTTAAACAAAAAATCCTTCGGGTTATATTTATGGGTCTTGTTAACAGTAGGGACATACATGGGTTGGGTCAACCCAAAAAATTCGGTTAAACCCATTTAAAAACCTAAAAAATTGGTTGGATCACGTAATGGGTGAACATGATTTATAAAAATGGAAAATTTATAAAAATAAATGAGTTTCGGATAAAACCAGACTCAGGCCCAAAAAACTCACTTACTCAATAATGTCAATATTTTTTATCATTATTTTCAAAGGTAGAAGAAAAATACTAAAGGTATGATCATAAACCAAGTTATATTTCCAAAACATACACATTGTACCTTATATCTTTTTTGTTATTTTAATACTAATGCAATTTTATGTCATGTTGTTGCAAGTATTTTATGATGGAGTTTATTATTTGATATTATAATTTATTATTCTATGATGCATAAAATTATAGTAAAAATAAGTTAACCAATTTTTTTAAGAAAATTAAAAAGTAGAGTAATATTTAAAAAAAATTATTAGTACTTGTCATTTAGTCATTTAATATTAAAAAAATAGAAAAATAAGTTGGGTAACCCATTACCCAATCCAACCTAACGCAGAAATTAACGGGTTTGCCCAAACTCATCCAATGGTATAACGGATGATTATTTCACCTCACATAAACCGAAGTACCCTATATGATTCGAGTTTTGGGTTTGTTCAAACCGACCCACGTACACCTCTACTAACTAGTGCCCCCAGACCTGCTAGAACCGTGAACCATAGAGTACTTGTCACTGGTGCCAGAGAGGGATATGTTTTTAGATATTACATTTCAATTCCTCCTTCGTTTTTTTCTTGTAATTTGTAATACATAATAATACACAATTACATATAGGAATATGATTTATTTTTTATTTTTTTTAATAAAACCACTTTGATTTGTTAGGGGAAGTCCGAATAAGTTAAGGAAAAAAAAAGAAATGCTTGCATTGAAAACATCATCTTTTACACTTTTAAAACTTTAACTACAAAAGTTCCAAGATATTCATACTATATTTGGTTTCAATTTAGAGACAAATGTGTTATAAAAGTTCTTGTATTTGATTCATATTAATATGGATGATATACATCAACTTTTATTGATTTATGTGCATTTTTCAAAAAGGATCAGAATGAATATCAAAGGTTAATTAAACTCCTTTTTACGTTTGAAGTTGATGATCGATAAGTGGTTAGTGAGCTTCCGCCAATATATATCTACAATTGGAAGGTTGAGATTAAGTTTTTTAGATACAAGAAAATCCATTTAATGAGCTATGCTCTTCAGCATTTGTTCAGCATACATAATGATCAGAACTGAATCAATGACTATGTGTGTGTTTGGAACCACTTTCGAAAACAAATTTACACGCCTCGAAGGTTTTTTTTTTTTTACGGCAGAATCAGAAGTTCCAATGTCTAGCTTCGTGTTGTTGTGGGTATTTTACACGATTTTGGAGAAGTCGAACACAGATACAAAAGATGCTATATTTTTAAGGGATTTAGTTATATGTCGACTATTTTGATCCATATTGTTAGTGGTTAGTGTTATATAGAAAAAGAAAAATGTTAACAAGTGTCCTTAAGTGTCCTAAGGGCACTTGACAAGAAGTCCAGAAAAAGAAACTTTATCTTGGAAATGGTGCATTTAATACCTCTAAACTCTAGAAATTGACTTTTTTTACCTTTGAATTTATCACTTATTTCTATTTTTAACTTCTTAACAAGTGCCCTTAAGACACTTGTTAACATAAGTCATAGAAAAAATTTAGTTTAGTTGGATATTAAAGGGTCGTCAAAGTCAATACTTACATCAAGACTTAAAGAACATTGTAGAAATATTTACAAATTACTCGCAAAGAAGATGCTCATGCCGATATCGGGGACTGTTGATCAGACAAAAGTAAGTATTTGTATATCGTATCCACAGAGACTAGTGCGATATCATAAGCCGTTCAACAATTGTTATCATTTTAAGTTAGGGTTTATAAATTGTTTTATATGAACTATTCGACTTTAAAGCGGTAATAAAACGACGAGTAATAGGGCGTAAAAGCGTTGGAATTGGAGTTCGTCAATCGAGCATCGAATATATTCTAATGATCATGCATATGAATTCTAGCTTTTTAGCGAAATTATCACGTATCACTCGACAACATCATTCATGTCTAAATGACGTCGTGAGATCGATCGTATCGTTTAATCGATGATTTCCCAATCTATTAAACGATCCGAAAGCATTACGTTCCAATACTTTGTGTGATTATCAAAACCCAATTCCACGTCTAGAATTTCTTATTTTGATAGAAGATTATTCTAAACCTAGATTCAAAAGTATTTGTCAATAACATTTAAATCAAGCATAAGAATGGATAACAAGAATAAAATCAATATCACAAAGGATGCTAGAATCATATATTGAAAGATCAAAAGATTACATCTAAGCTTGATAAAGTACCTCCAATCCCAACAAAGGGGAGTTAGTTGATCATTGTCATGACAACTATACAAAAGTGTATAGAAAGATGAAGATCCAAAGCTAAGTTTTGATTTCCCAAAGAATCTTAGTTAATCCACACTTCAATCACTTGCTCTATGAAGAACAGAACTTTTATCCCTATTTTCTATCTAAAAGTATAACTAAATTATAATTCAACATTCTTTAAACATTCAGCTTTTGAACCTATTTATAAGTGTTCTGATATTAGGATTTTGCTCTGCGAAGTCATACTTCGCTTTGCGAAGTCCTTACTTCACCACTGGGTTTCTGCCACCTCAGCCTTGAACAGTCCAAACCGCCTACTTCGCTCTGCGAAATAATACTTTGCTCTGCGAAGGTTTCTGCCACCTCAGCTTATGAACTTTTAAGTCTGGAGCTTCAGAACCTACTGCCTGGCTTCGCTCTGCTACGATACTTTGCTCTGCGAAATTGTTCAGACTCTGAAGCTCAGACACTGTTCATCAGACGCTGACCTTCAGACGCTGATCTTCAGACGCTGACCTTCAGAGTCTGATCTTTAAGTCCAAGGAAATAGCATGTACCTACAAAAATGGTTGGGATTAGGTCTAAAAAGCATGAAATGATATTTATCCTTTATTTTGGAGCTTTTACCTAGATAACTTGCAAAACTAGTAAGAAAAGTGGCTAAAATAAATATGTTTTAAAACTAGTTTCTGGCACTTATCAGGGACTTGAACACACCTCTTGTTAGATATAATAAGCCAAGTTCTTATCAACTCAACCAACCTATGTGAAGTTATTTCGATTTTGTGTATACTTTTTTTTAGATTAAATTATGATCATAAGGGATTAAGTAGGGTTTGCTGATTTAGGTGAATACGTGATCCTCCATGTCATAAGTTTATTTTGTGTGTATGATGACCGGAATCCTTCCGTTTCAAGTAGCATACTATTTTTTTGACAAAATAATTTCTAGAATATAATAATGATTGCCTTTCATACCAGAAATAAAATGTTGATAATTGCTTCCTAACTAAAACACTCTTCTATTATCAATCATTGTCCATTATATATCCATTGAAAGAAGGCTAGTTTAGCAAATCCACTACCACTACTTTTCCGATGATTACATTTTTTCGTAGTAATGGAGAAATAAACAAACACGCAATCTTGAATACAATCATCTTCCACTTAGACTAGATCTGATTCATATGTGCATTAACAATGATAGAATTTAATAATCTAACTATGTTATACTATAATTTATGAATGTTAGCCTTATTACTCCTATGTCATTTTTCCTTTGTAAAACCTATAACAATCATATATAACTCCGGCAAAAATCATAAATACTAGTAATATGTTCATTTTTATGTATCGGGTTGATATTATTTTATGAATAAATTAAGAAAATTCATAGTATTCTTTATTTTTTATGAAAAACTCGTCTCTTTCTATGATATTGCCAGTGACTAATATGTGTCTCATAACATTTGTTAGGGACCAAACTATCCAAATTTCATCCCAGCTCTTGGGCTATCTTCCTCTTCCTTCCTCATTCTTCCTTTCCCCTATCTTCTTCCTATATTAAAGAACAAGATATCAATTTATTCACTTCTAAGGAATTAAAATGGGTTTTTCGTGTTTTGCCAAGGACTAACTTGTCTGTTAATTTTTCGTTACAATTCTACACTGTCAGTTAACTAACATCGTTAATGTCAAATAAATAACTTAACAGTCTCGATTGATTTTTATAGGGACTAAAAGTTGTATTTTTCCCTCATAAACTATATTGGCTATGTGTTTTTCTTAAGGGACTAAGATGAGACTTCATTCTTTTGTGATATATTATTAAAGATTAAAAATATTTTTGATATTACCTTAAAACTTTGAAAATGATTGACTGATAATAACAAGTTTTTTATATAAAAAAGATATACATTTCAAAAGATAGTTTTTATTTATATATAAAAATGATATACATTAAAAAAAGATATACTATTAAGAGTTTTTGCTAAGTTTTAGTAGAATATGACAAGGCAATTAATATATCTTCTCTAGTTAAAATTTTATATTGTTGAATTTTATCTTGACAAAAGATACAGGTTAAAATAAATAAAAAATAGGATGAGAGCGACCATAATTTAAGTATTATTTGAAGAAATTAATTCCTCTTCATTATATAAAATTCTTTGGGGGTGTCAAAATAGGACAAGTACAACAAATCAACCCCCAATTAGTCTTCTGTAAAATATAAATTGTTGACAAAATTTAAGTATTAAGTCACTTGAACCCAACCCACCCAACCTAAAATTTGTTAGCTATGACTTAGCCAACAATCAATGGACTTGGCCAACTACGAAAGTAGTATTATTGTATACAACTGTCACATAGCTTACTTGTGTAGCAAGTAACGACTTGACAGTTATGATAGTTAGTTGGAGTTGGTTATGTGTTAGCTATTCCATGTATGTGGCTTACAATAAGTTAGCATAGATCACAATTCATGTATATATACATCTTGTACTTGCCAAAATTGAGTAATGAGAATCACTTTTCTATTTGTCTCTTTTATTCATAATATGGTATCAGTAGCTTTCTCTTTGAGAAAGTTTGTTAAGATTCAGTTGCAAGCTTTCGCAATTGTTGCTTGCTCTTGAAGCTTCATGCTTCCTCTTGTTTCTTCTTGAAGATTCTTCTTCTTCTTCGTTTCGATTCTTCTTCTTTCAATTGCGTATTCATTTTTACCCAATTTTACTTCCTTTTCCATTACGAATTCTCTTGAATTCTTCTTCTTTTCTCAAATTTTTTCTGCAAATCATCTTCATACATGGCTCCTCGCCAAGTTCAACACTCCAATTCCGATACTGACTCAATTTTCTACGTGCATCCTAGTGAGGGTCCAAATTCTATCACCATCACTCCAAAGCTTACTGGTTCTAACTACCTTGTATGGAGCCACTATATGCAGCACACTTTGGGAGCTAAGAACAAGTTATCTTTCATTGTTGGCACCATTCTTGTACCTGATGTTCTTGATCTCAATCGCCCATCATGGGAACGTTGTAATCATCTTATTCACTCTTGAATTTTGAACTCTGTTTCTGAATCAATTGCACAAACCATTGTATTTCACGATAGTGCTATTTCTGTTTGGGATGATCTCAAAGAACGTTTTGCTAAGATTGATCGAATTTGTATTGCTTCATTGAGATCCACTATCAACAATTTGAAGCAAGGTTCTAAATATGTGTTAGAGTATTTTACTGAAATGAGATCTTTATGGGATGAGTTGAATTCTCATCGACCTATTCCTAATTGCACTTGCTGATAAGTGCCAGAAATTAGTTAAAATGAATATTTAATTTAAGCACTTTAGTAGCTTGTTTTGCAAGTTATCATAGGAAAAACTCATAATTATTGATCGAATGCCAAAATATTGATCCTATGTCTCACCCCATCCATTTGTGCAGGAAATAACAAGCCAGTACATGATTTGAACAAAGAAACATGAAGAAATGTAAAGGCTGGCTCGCTACAGCGGAGGATTGGTCGCTATAGCGCGCCTAGGCAGGGAGAAATCAAGTTTCCATCGCTGCAGTGATGGATCTGGTCGCTATAGCGACCAAAGGCGGTTTGAACCCCGTTTGCTAACGTGGAGCAAACCCAAAGGCCAAGAAAGTTTCGATCGCTACAGCGAAGCTGTAGCGAGCCTTGAAAAAATCAGTTTATATATATAGCCTTTCAGCTCATTTTTAGGATTGGATTAATTATTATTACAATTTAGTAATATTTTAGGTTATAGTTTTAGATAGAAAATAGGATTAAAAGAGGTGATCTTCATGGAGCAAGAGTGAAGGGGGTGTGGATTAACTAAGACTTTGGGAAATCAAGACTTAGCTTTGGTTCTTCATCTTTCTTTCCACTTTTGTATGGTTGTCATGACAATGACCAACTAACCTTCCCTTGTTGGGATTGGAGGTACTCAATATAGCTTAGATGTAATCTTTGATTTTGCAAATATATGATTCTAGTAACTTATGTGATAATTGAAGTTATTCTTGCTTTTCATTCTTATGCTTGATTTAATTGTTATTGACAAATACTTTTGAATCTAGGTTTAGAATAATCTTCTATCAAAATAAGAAATTCTAGACATGGAATTGGGTTTTGATAATCGCATAAAGTGTCGGAACGTAAAACTTTCGGATCGTTTAATAGATTGGGAAATCGTCGATTAAACGATACGATCGATCTCACGACTTCATTTGGACACGAATGATATTGTCGAGTGATACGTGATAATTTTGCTAAAAAGCTAGAATTCATATGCATGATCATTAGAATATATTCGAGGCTAGATTGACGAACTCCGATCCCAACGCTTTTACGTCCTATTACTTATCGTCTTTATTTCCGCTTTTACATTCCAATAGTTTTTAATGCAAACATCTTATAAGCCCGAACTCAAAATGATAACGATTGTTGAACGGCTTGAGGTAGCGCACTAGTCCCTGTGGAGACGATATAAAAAATACTTACTTTTGTTCTACTAACACTTGCATTCATCAATGTCGTTGTGATTCCATTCGTCTTGCTAAGCAATATCGTATTAAGGATCTGATTATTCAATTCTTGACTGGCTTGAATGAACAATTTTCTGTGGTAAAAACTCAAGTTCTTTTGCTAGATCCATTACCTTCACTCAATAAGGTATATTCTCTTGTTGTTCAAGGAGAAAGTAACAACTCTGCTCTTATTGCACTTGTTTCCCTTGATGAATTTAGTGTCCTTGTTAATGCTTTTGATTCAAGGAAACCCTATGAACATTCTAATGGTAAAAATGGTACAAGGTTCTGCACCTTTTGCAACAGATACAACCGTACCATTGAGTATTGTTATCAGAAACATGCCATCCCAACCTTGCTAAGTCTAATTCTTTAGTGAATGCTTCTAGTGGTGCATCTTCTGAACCTTCTTCAGCACCTGCTACTTCTGATGTGGTGTTACCTAGCTCAGGTTCTGGTATTTCTCAAGATTTACTTGCCTCTTCTGCTACTTCCAGCACCAACCAGATCACTTCTTCTCCAGTGATTAATTCAGCTTCTTCAGGTATACATAGTGTTATCTCTTGCTCTTTGCACTATCATAATGATTTTTGGATTTTAGATTCTGGTGCAAATGATCACATATGCTCCTCCGCACATATGTTTACTTCCTTTTACAAAATTAAACCTATCAAAGTCAATTTACCAAATGGTAATTTTGTTCTTGTAGAACATGCTGGTACTGTCCATTTTTCTCCTACTTAGTACATTTCCCATGTTCTATATTCTCCTAAGTTTAGGCTTAACTCGATTTCAGTTTCTAAGTTGTGCCATTCTTTACAATGTGTTGTCAATTTCACTGATCATCATTGTGTCATTCAGGATGTGAAATCTCAGAGGATGATTGGTTTAGGTGAGCTGAATTATGGCCTTTACAGATTGCAAGTCCATTCAACTTCACCTAGTTTAGCTTTTTTTATTTCTTCCAATAATAGTGTTACTCCTTTATGTAATACCAACATTAGTTCTTTTGATACTTTCATTCCGATGTCAGCTTTGTGGCATTTTAGGCATGGACATTTATCTCACAAAAGATTGTATTATATGACTCCTTTGTATCCATCTATTACTTGTGATAATAAAGATGTTTGTGACATTTGTCATTTTGCCAAACAAAGAAAATTACCCTTTCCCCTTAGTAATTCTCATGCTTCTTCTAAATTTGAATTACTTCATTTTGATATATGGGGGCCTTTGTCTATTTCTTCTGTACATGGTCACATATATTTTTTTTACTATAGTTGATGATTTTAGTCATTTTGTTTGGGTTATTTTACTTAAAACCAAATCTGAAGTCTCATTGCATGTTCAAAATTTTATCACCATGATTGAAAACCAACACCATATCACTCCTAACATTGTGAGGTCTGACAATGGTCCTGAATTCCTCCTTCCTTCCTTTTATGCTTCCAAAGGTATTTCTCACCAAAGGTCTTGTGTTGAAACTCCCCAACAAAATGGGAAGAGTAGAAAGAAAACACCAGCATATACTTAATGTTGGTAGAGCTTTGCTTTTTCAATCCAAATTACCCAAATCTTTTTGGTCTTATGCAATTTTGTATGTTGTCTTTCTTATAAATAGAGCTTCTACACCACTTCTTTCAAACAAATCACCTTTTCATTTACTTCATGATAGTATTCTTGACATGAATATTTTCAAAGTGTTTGGTTCCTTAGCTTATGCTTCTGCCCTCCACAATCATAGAACAAAATTGGATCCAAAATCTAAAAAATATATTTTCTTGTGTTACAAGTCAGGTATCAAAGGCTTTGTTCTTTTAGATCTCTTTACTAGAGAAATATTTCTTTCCAGAAATGTTGTTTTCCATGAACATATATTACCTTATCCCAAGTCTTCTTTGTCTATTACCTCTGATTGGGATTATTTTTCATCTCAGTATTCTCCTTCTTCTAACAACACTCCCTCTGTCTCTTCTTCTTTTATTGATCTTCCTCTTCCCACTTAGGATCCCTCTATCTTACCTCTACTTCATATTGGCAGTCCATCTCCTCTTCCACCTCCCATTAGGAAATCTTCTAGAGTTACTTTTGCACCATCTTATTTGAAAAACTACATATGTCATGCATCTTCTCAAACTACTGTTGCACCTTTATAGCCTATTTCTGATTTTCTCTCTTTTCATAACTTGTCTAACCCTCATTGTCATTTTGTTTTTTCTGTTTCCACCAACACTGAGCCCAAAAGTTTCTATGAGGGAAGTAAATATGAATACTGGAATCAAGCCATGAATACTGAACTTACTGCTCTTGATAGGACTGGAATTCAGAAGTTAGTTGACCTTCCCCCAAATGTTAAACCTATTGGTTGTAGATGGGTATACAAGGTCAAACATCATGTTGATGGCTCTATTGAGAGATTCAAAGCTAGACTGGTTGCTAAAGGCTATAATCAGATTGAGGGGCCTGATTACTTTGATACTTACTCGCCAGTTGTTAAGCTTACTACCATCAGATTAGTTCTTGCTTTGGCTTCTATTCATAATTGGCACCTCCACCAGTTGGATGTCAACAATGTTTTCTTACTTGGTGAATTACATGAATATGTTTACATGACTCTCCCTCATGGATTCAATTCTCAGAAGCCCAATCAAGTTTGCAAGCTGCTTAAATCTCTTTATGGTCTTAAACAAGCAAGTAGAAAATGGTATGAAAGATTAACTTCTTTACTTGTTTAGCATGGATACACACAAGTTGCATCAGATCACTCCATTTTCACTAAAACCACTTCTTCATCTTTCACTCTTTTACTGGTTTATGTTGATGATGTGATTCTAGCTGGGAATTCTCTTTGTGAGTTTTCTTCCATCAAGAATATTTTACACACTTCATTTCAAATCAAGGATTTAGGTCAACTCAAATACTTTCTTGGATTAGAGGTTGCTCATTCCAAAGCTGGCATTTCCATCTGCCAAAGGAAATATTGTCTTGACCTGCTTTCAGATTTTGGCCTTCTTGATTCTAAACCAGTTTCCTCTCCTTCTGATCCTTCCTCCAAACTTCATCATGATGCTAGCTCTCCCTATCCTGACATTCCTTCTTATATAAGACTTGTTGGCAGACTTTTGTATCTCAACTCCACAAGACCTGCTATCACCTTTATCACTCAGCAACTTAACCAATTTCTCTCCAAACCTACTACTGCACATCACACTGCTGCTCTTATGGTTCTCAAATATCTTAAGAACTCACCTGGGTGCAGTCTTTTCTTCCCCAAAGATTCTACCATTCAGCTTCTAGGTTTCTCTGATGCAGACTAGGCAGGATGTCCTGATAAGTGGCAAATTATGAATAAATCCATGTCTTTTATAATGCCTTTTAGTTACTTGTTGTGCAAGTTATCTTAGGAAAAGCATGGAATTTATGAATAAATGCCAATTATTCTTTGTATATCTCATTCTTCCCCATTTGTGTAGGAAAAAGCAAGCCAGGACCTGAACATCAAAAGAATTATTGAAGAGAAGCATGAAGACATTCGCCTAGCGATCCTAGGGCGATTGCAGAGCGAAGTGTATCAGAGAATTTTCGCCAAGCGATGGAACAGCGAAAGATTAGCGAAGGTAGGCAGAGAGTTCAGTTGGAACAGTAACTGCCATATTCGCCTAGCGACCTGAAAGCGAAAGCTTGGCGATTCAAGTCAGAGATTTTCTGGAACAGGGGAAGATATTTTCGCCCAGCGATATTTTGGTTCGCTCAACGACATCATCAAGGCGGTCTAACTGTAGAAGATGACGTGGCAAATCTCTATTGGCTGTTTTGAATTGCTCGCTGAGCGATGATACGTATCGCTGAGCGAAATTGTAATTATCAGTTTAGTATTTAAGCTATTTTCAGCTTTTAGGTTAAAAAGTTACTATTGTATTGCTTACATTTTTACACGAAATTTAAGAACTCATTCCTAAGAAAGAGAGATTAGGCATAGAAGGAGGAAATCTTCAAAATAGCAAATAACTTTGGATTGAAGAAGACATTTTAGAAGCTTTGAGACATCAAGCTCTACTAAATCTTCATCTTCCTTTCTTATTTTGCAAGTGTTGTCATGATAATGATCAACCAATCTCCTTTGTTGGGATTGATAGGTAATCAATCACTCATGTTGTAAACTTTTGATTATTCAATATATGATTCTAGCTATTTTTATATACCATTGAATTTCTTCTTGCTTTTCAATCTTATGTTTGATTTAAATGTTGTTGAAAAAGACTTTTGAATCTAGGTTTAGAATGATTTTCTATCAAGATAAGAAATTCTAGAAATGGGATTTGGTTTTGATAATTACATTATAGTATTGGATCTTAATGCTTTTGGATCGTTTAATAGATTGAGAAATCATCGATTAAACGATACAATCGATCTCACGACGTCATTTGGGAAATCAATGATGTTGTTGAGCAATACGTAATAATGCAATATATAAGAAAATGCTAGAATTCGTATTTGTAATCAATCGGATATAAACGATGTTTGATTGATGAAAGTTAATCCTAACACCTTCTATGTCCTATGACTCTACCATTTATTTATTATGTTTTAAAATGATGAGTAGTGTAATACAAAAACAAGTAAACCCTAACTTAAAACGATAATCGAAGTTGAACGGAATATGATATCACATTAATCCCTGTGGAACGATATAAAAACTAATACTTGCATCCGCAGTACTTAACAAAATGGCGCCGTTGCCGGGGATTAAAGTTTTGATGTTATAATCATTGCAACTTTAATTATGGTTTTAAGCAATTTTGCACAAAATTCTTTTATGTATATAACTAATACTCTTATCCATCTTGTTTGCTAATTCTTTGTGGTCAGATTATTGAAATCGTTTATGCGAGGTCAAGTTTCCGAGGACCAACTTCTTTTTGATTCCGAGATTGAAAGAACAGCTCGAAGAGCCAATAGCAAGAATCGGAGAAAGAAGCAACAAGCAAGGAGGAGGCAACAAGAGGAGAGTTCTGTTTCTAGTCAATCATCAAGTCCTAATCCAAGCCAAGAGTTACAAATGGCTGCAGCTGGAGATGGTTCAGGAGGTTCTGGAGTTCCATGTATTAACAGTCCACGTCGTTTTGCACAATTGGGGAAAGCAACGCGGACTACCAAACAAACGGAAATGAAGACGGGGATATTGCAAATTCTATATGCTAATCCATTCTCAGGATTAGATCATGAAGACCCGTTCCAACATCTCACTAAATTCTATGAGATTGCGGGAACCCTTGGTGAGACGGAAAATAATGAGGAGGCAATGTGGATGAGGATGTTTCCACATTCTTTGATAGGCAAAGCTAAGGAGTGGTACTTGGACCAACCTCCTACGGTGATGACGAACTGGAATACACTTGAGGAGAAATTCCTTGAGAGGTTCTTCCCTCAGAATCGGTTTATGGAGGCGAAGACAACCATTGCGGTGTTTTCACAAGGTACAAGTGAAACATTGTGTGAAGCCTGGGAGCGTTTCAAGTCAATGCTCAGGAGATGTCCGAACCATGGATTTGATGAGTTAACACAAATTCATCTCTTCCGGAACGGAATGCAACAACAATCAAAGCTTTTGCTTGACGCTGCAGCTGGTGGTTCTTTAATGGCCAAGAGCGCGGAGGATGCTGTTGCTATTATTGATAGAATGGCGTTGAACGATCACCAAGCTCATCACAACCGTAGCCAAAGCCAAAGGAAGACAGGAATCTTAGAGTTGGGAACTAATGATGCGATCCTTGCACAAAACAAGTTGCTCACGCAACAAGTGGAAGAGTTGACAAAGAAAATGGCCAACCTTCCCCAACAAATGAAGGACATCCACAACGAACAAAGAAGACAACACCAAGTCGCATCTTGCGAGCTTTGTTCGGGAGATCACCCAACAGGATTCTGTCCACCCCCCACAGAAGAGGTAAGCTATGTTGGTAATCAACCAAGGCCTCAACAATTCCAAAACCAATTCCAAAGCCATCCAAACAACTTCCCAAGAGGGAATAACCCAAATTATGGCCAAGGTTGGAGAGGAGAAGCTGGGCAGTACAACCGACAACCTTACCAGAATTACAACCAATATCAACCTCCACAACAAAACCGCAACCAATCCACTGATGAAACCCTCAATTTATTCATGCAGCAGTCAATGGCCAACCAGAAAAACACTGATGCGTCCATTAAAAACCTGGAGACGCAAGTGGGTCAATTGGCACAACAACTTTCACAAGCTACTCAACAAGGCGGAACCTTTACCGCCAACACACAAACCAACCCGAAGGATCACGCATCATCATCGAAATGACAATTAAGTCATTTGGATGAGGAAGTCCTTGCAACAAGAGACAACGAAAATTGCAAGGCAATAGCTACAAGGAGCGGGAAGGTAATTGGCCAAGGTATAGGGGATAATCTTGAAGTAGAAAGAAGGGTTGTTGAGAATGAGGTGAGGGAGAAGGATGAAGATGAAGGGCGTGAGGAAGAAACGGAGGATGTACATATAGAGGATGTAGAAGTAGAAAAAAATAATAAGGATGTAGTTGAAAATGAAAACATTGTATGGAAGAAGGATGTGGTGAAGGAGAAGAGCAAGAAGCAAGATATAGTGAAGAATGCACCAACACCGCACCTACCTTACCCAACTACACCAGCCAAAAAAGAGAAGGAGAGGCAGTTTGCTAGGTTCCTTGAAGTTTTCAAGAGATTACAAATCAACATACCATTCTCGGAAGCCTTAGAGCAAATGCCTACCTATGCCAAGTTCATGAAGGAAATCCTTTCCAAGAAGAGAAGGTTCAATGAAGAAGAAACAATTTTGCTAGATGCAAATTGTAGTGAGATCATCCAGAACACATTGGCAAGAAAGAAGAGAGATCCGGGCAAAGTTACATTGCTCGTGTCCATTGGCAATGTTGATGTCGGCAAGGCACTTATTGATTTGGGTTCAAGCATCAACCTAATACCACTATCCGTTGTCAAAAGGATAGGTCATATAGTTGTGAAGAGAACCAACTTAACCTTGCAATTAGCCGACAAATCCTACACTCGTCCATTGGGAATTGCTGAAGACGTGTTGGTGAAAGTCGACAAGTTCTTGTTCCCCGTTGACTTTGTAGTGATGGATATTCCGGAGGATGATGACGTGCCACTACTTCTTGGAAGAACTTTCATGCAAACGGCACGGATGATGATTGATCTTGACGGAGGCTTAATGAAAGTCCGTGTGGACGATGAAGAAGTCAATTTCAACATCCATGAAGCCATGAGGTTCCCTAGTGATAAAGCTGCGTGTCTCAAGATGGATGCAACGGAAGAATTGATAGTTGATATGAGAAACCAGTTGCATGATTTGACGCATCTTGAGAGAGTTTTGACAAACGCACTAAGTATCCTAGGAGAAGAAGATGAGCTAGAGCTTGAAGAGTGTTTGAAGGAGCTCGATTCGTTGAAGGAAATTCCTCCTCACAAAGCCAAAATCGAGGAATTGACGAATGATGCTATAGTAGAAGAAGTGAAACCGGAGATGAAGATTTTGCCCTCACATTTGAAGTATGTGTTTCTTGACAAAGAGGGTACCAAACCGGTGATCATTAGTAGCTCCTTATCAAACCATGAAGAAACTAGATTGGTCGAAGTTTTGAAGTCCAACAAAGAAGCAATAGGTTGGACACTATCCGACTTAAAAGGGATAAGTCCTTCCTATTGTATGCACAAGATCATGATGGAAGAGGATTATAAGCCGGTGACACAACCTCAAAGACGATTAAACCCAAACATGAAAGAAGTAGTCCGGAAAGAAGTAGTGAAGCTACTAGAAGCCGGCATGATATATCCGATCTCGGATAGCTCTTGGGTTAGTCCGGTTCAAGTTGTCCCTAAGAAGGGAGGTATGACAGTTATCACAAACGAGAAGAATGAGCTCATACCGACGAGAACCGTGACCGGTTGGAGGATGTGTATTGACTACCGGAGGTTGAACAAAGCAACGAGAAAGGATCATTTTCCTCTACCATTTATGGATCAAATGCTAGAGAGGCTGTCAGGACAAGCTTTTTACTGTTTCCTTGACGGGTATTCAGGTTACAATCAGATATCAGTGAATCCAGACGATCACGAGAAGACTGCTTTCACATGTCCTTTTGGGGTATTCGCATATCGACGCATGCCGTTCGGTTTATGTAACGCTCCAGCAACATTTCAAAGATGCATGCAAGCTATATTTGCCGACTTGATAGAGAAAAGCATTGAAGTGTTCATGGACGACTTCTCAGTTTTCGGGTCATCATTTGATTTATGCTTGGATAATCTGGATACGGTACTGAAAAGGTGCAAGGAAACCAACTTGGTGCTCAATTGGGAGAAGTGTCACTTCATGGTAACCGAGGGTATTGTCCTTGGTCACAAGATCTCCTCAAAGGGTATCGAAGTTGATAAAGCTAAGGTCGACGTGATAGGAAAACTTCCACCACCAGTCAATGTCAAAGGGATCCGAAGCTTCCTAGGCCATGCCGGGTTCTATCGGAGATTCATCAAAGACTTCTCAAAAATCGCAAAGCCATTGAGCAACTTGCTCAACAAAGATAAGTCTTTTGATTTTGATATTGACTGTTTAAATGCATTTAATAGTTTGAAGGATAGCTTAACATCCGCACCCATAATCACCGCACCAAACTGGATTTACGATTTTGAACTTATGTGCGATGCTAGTGATTATGCGGTAGGCGCGGTGTTAGGTCAACGCAAAAACAAAATTTTTCATGCTATACACTACGCAAGTAAAGTATTAAATGACGCACAAGTCAATTATGCTACCACTGAAAAAGAATTACTTGCCATAGTGTTCGCATTAGAAAAATTTCGTTCATATCTCATAGGTTCAAAAATTGTTATTTGGACTGACCATGCAGCTATCAAGTACTTGATTACCAAACCCGACTCAAAGCCGAGACTCATCCGTTGGATGTTGCTACTCCAAGAGTTTGATTTGGAGATTAAGGACAAGAAGGGGACTGAGAACCTAGTAGCTGATCATCTGTCCAGATTGGTGAACAAAGAGATAACGAAGAATGAAAGGGACATCCTTGAAGAGTTCCCGGATGAACAGTTGCTTATGGTGCAAGAAAGACCGTGGTTCGCGGACATGGCCAATTACAAAGCAACGGGGTTCATTCCGGAGGATTACACTTGGCAAATGAAGAAGAGGTTGTTGAGAGACGCCACTCAATTCATTTGGGATGACCCGTACTTATTCAAGATTGGAGTAGACCACTTAATTAGAAGATGTGTTGCAAGAGAAGAAGCCAAAGACATCATGTGGCACTGTCACAACTCGCCATATGGTGGTCACTACAGTGGAGAAAGAACTGGAGCTAAAGTTCTTCAAGCTGGCTTTTATTGGCCCTCGTTGTTCAAAGATTGTTATGAACATGTGAAAGAATGCGAGAGTTGCCAGAAGACCGGAGGGATTTCAAAGAGGAATGAAATGCCTCTACAAAGTATCCTTGAAGTCGAAGTCTTCGACTGTTGGGGTATTGACTTTGTAGGGCCATTTCCATCTTCTTTGAATAACGAGTATATTCTGGTGGCTGTTGACTATGTTTCAAAGTGGGTTGAAGCAATAGCATCTCAGAAAGCAGACAGCAAAACGGTGGTCAAGTTTCTGAAAAGGAACATCTTCTCCCGATTTGGAACTCCAAGAGTGCTAATAAGTGATGGAGGTTCACACTTCTGCAATCAACAGTTAGCAAAAGCACTTGAGCACTATGGAGTAAAGCACAAGGTAGCTTCACCATACCATCCACAGACGAACGGTCAAGCCGAGGTGTCCAACCGAGAAATCAAGCGGATACTTGAGAAGACCGTGTCATCTTCAAGGAAGGATTGGGCGATGAAACTGGACGAAGCATTGTGGGCCTATAGGACCGCATACAAAGCTCCTACGGGTTTCACACCATTCCAGTTGGTGTATGGGAAAGCGTGCCACTTGCCGGTCGAGTTGGAGCACAAAGCGTTTTGGGCGCTCAAGTTTCTGAACTTTGATCAAGAGCAAGCTGGGGAGAAGAGGAAACTTCAAATGCATGAATTGGAGGAAATGCGTGACCAAGCCTATCAGTCTAGCAAGCTCTATAAGGAAAAGGTTAAACGGTATCATGACAAGAAGATCATGAAGAGGGAATTCAGACCTGGTCAAATGGTCCTGCTGTTCAATGCAAGGCTACGACTATTTCCGGGTAAATTGAAGTCCAAGTGGTCCGGTCCGTTCATGATAAAGGAAGTAAAGCCTTATGGAGCTGTAGAACTTGAGGATCCTATCACCAAGTCGACATGGACAGTGAATGGACAAAGGCTGAAGCCATATTTTGGAGGAGAAGTTGTTCGGCACACGACAACAATTTCTCTCATTGATTCTTACACTTAAGCGAATCAGGCGTCGATCTAATGACGTTAAACAAGAGCTTGTTGGGAGGCACCCCAATTTTGTAAGTATTTTACTGCTTTGCATGTTAGTTTAGGTCAATTCTCATTCAAAATCAGAAACCAGTCAAAATTCAGAATTTTAAATTTTACCTGTCATGGATCGCCTAGCAAAACATATGTTCGCTCAGCGATAATTATAGGTCAGTTTGACCAGTGTTGACCAAATTTATTTCGCTTAGCGACGAAACGTTCGCTTAGCGAAAATGCGAAGGCAGACAGTTCCTGTTTCCAAAGCCAGTCAACTCTCTTGCCTCATTAATGTGTCCCAACCGTTCCCCAACCACCCCATTACTACCAAAACCGGTTTAACATTTTCATTTCTTCATTTCTCACACAAATAACACAAAACCTTTCAAATTCCACAAAACAAAAATCATCCCATAAGCCTAGCAAAGCCAGATTTCTGCACTTGCATATCTTTCTGTCATTTCTGTGTGCATTTAATCCAGGTTAGCTTGCTATTTTCGTTTAAATATTCAATTTTCGAATTATGGGTTATTACATGGAATTATTAGAATAGGTTGTTTTTGTTTTGATTTTTAATGATTAGAATGCTGGTTAGGTTTGATATTAGTTTAGATTAGATATGAACTAGAATAACAACATCATGCCATGCAAAATCACGATTTTTAATCAATTTTTGGACAAACCCATTTTGTATAAATTTGAAATAAATTAGGGTTTGGGGTGTTTGTATGCCAAAGCTGTTATTTTATTTCATTTCTAAGAGTGTTGGGTGTGTTAGGTTGTGATTAGAAGTAATTAGAGGTAGTTCAGGCAGATCTTCAGAAAAATTTTTCATTTTCTGCGTATTTTCGCTAGGCGAAAGTTCATCTGGATTTTCCAGATAAGATGAACATTTTCGCCTAGCGATTTTTGTGATCGCTAAGCGATTTTACCCAGAAATTTTTTAAAATTTTCTAATTTTTGCTCTGAGTTTTTCAGTTTGATTTTATACTAACCTCTATCTATATATGTGTTCTGTGTGTTTTGTCTGTTTGTTTTGCAGCATGGCACCTAAATCCAAATCTACCGGAAGCAAAAGGAAGGCGGGAGAAGGATCTTCCCGAACATCCGCTCCATTTGATGCGAGCCGCTTCCGGAGCGCACACCACGCTGCTAGGTACCAGGAGTTGCTTCAGAGGAAGTTCTTGCATGAGAAAGAGTTTATCATCAGTCCTCAAGGCAAATACACCGGCATTTTGGGGATTTTTGAGAGCCGCAAGTGGGAGACTTTGGTAAGTCCTCCAACAAATATCAACGCTGATATTGTCAGGGAGTTCTATGCGAATGCAATCCCTGACAACACTGAGGACCCCTTTGAGTTCCAGACTTTTGTCAGAGGCCATGTTGTGAAGTTTCACCGCCCAGCTATCAATGCTTACTTGGGAAACCCTTTGACTCCTGCTGAATCGGAATACTTGTGTGAGTACCATGCTCAACAAGCTCGTGGCAACTGGGACCACGAAGAGATTAAGAAGGCCATTTTCAAGGAGGGAAAAGATTATGATCTGAATGCATCTGGGAGGCCTTTTAGGGCATTCAAGCAGGACATGACAATGCCAGCTCAGGTGATCCTCAACCTTATCCTACACAACATCCGACCCAAAAGCCATATGTCTTCCACCACATTGGATGTTACCCCCCTCATTTACTGTATCCTAGCTGGGAAGAAAGTGGACGTTGCCAGGATCATTGCAAAGGAACTTAAGACAGTTGCAATGAGTGGCATTACCACTGCTAAGTGTCCACTTGCCTTCCCCGGACTGATTATGGGCCTATGCCAGCAAGCACGCATCGTCCTCCCACCACAAATTCATGAAAAGATAGTAAACCCGGTGGACGATGCTTACATTGCCCGACACAATGAGGGGAGGCCAGTCAGAAGATCCCACCACCAAACCCAAGATCAGCCTGAACCATCACAAGCACAGGAGCAGCCACCTACACAGCCACAGCAGCCTCAGATTCACCAGTGGGATCCTAGGTATCAGAGTTTTACTTGGGATGCTATGGAGGCGCATTACAGAGGTCAGCTGGGTATCCAGGAGTCGATCTACCGTATGCAGCAGCATTGGGGTGCTCCAGCAGACTCTGCTCAGCAGGTGATGACCCCGGATCAGTATCGCTCTTATGTGAACTACCCTGGGGACAGGCCATTCTATTATGGAGGGGGCAGTGGAGCTGCAGTTGCTGACGATGATGATGCAGTTGCTGGTGCTGATGATGATGTTGTAGCAGCTGAGGGTTCGGATGAGGAGACTGCGAGTGATGAGGAGATGGAGGATTGAGCTGGAGCAAGACAAGGACTTGAAAGCACGCGCATAAAGTGAAAAATTCCATTTAAAGCTTTCAGTCATTATTTTTTTTTTTTTTGGATTGTCTAAACAATACCATGGCTTGTATTATTGAATTCCCGTACTCTGTTTCTGTATTTTGTTTTGTACTTTGCTTCCGTACCTTTGTTTCCGTACTTTTAATTCTGTATTTTGAATATTATGTACTTTTGGTACAAGTTGTTTAAGTTTTTGTTTTATGTTAATCTTGTGTGTTTTAGTTATTTATTTTAGTATCATGTTTTAGTTAGTATAGTTAATTTTTAATTGTGTGAACCCTGTTCAAATACTCAATGCTAAATGCTTGAACTAAGCCAAAGCTTTGAGCAAAAGATCAGGTGAGTGATAATGATAAAAAGTTAGTGATAAAGCGCGCAGTTAAGGTACTCGTTTCTTGTTTTTCTAGGTATATACTTGATTGTGAAATGAGTCCTTTGCACACAATGTTTATGTTACTCAGTTTTAAGTAAGCACATATTTACGTTTGAACCAATTTAGAACTAAGCCAAAAATGTGAGGAATCCTCAACCTATGTATATATGCAGGAGACCAATACCATGTTTAACTCAGTTATTTTATGTTAAATCTGTTGTTGTTTTAAATTGTGTAAGAGCATTGAAATGATCAAGGCAATTTTTTGTAAGTGAGAGAAATACTTGACCAAATGAACCGACCCTGTGAGATGTGTGAGTATCTGTTAACCCAGCTGAGCCTAATGGAATCAGAATTGTTAACTGTGGACTGTCAATTTAATAAGCTCATCTGCTTATTTAAATTGCCGGAGTTTAAAAAAAATTCAGTCACAGTTAACTCTTTATTAAATTCTGATTGTTGTTTTCTTTTGAACCCTTATCCGTCGTTTTTATTGACCTTTGCCATAAGAACAAAGGAACATTCGATTAGGGTATCATTGGAATAAGTTGGGGAGAGAGGAAGGTTTTATTTAAGTCAATGTATGGTGAATGTGATATTTGATCTTGACAACAAAACAAAAGAAAAGAAAAAAAAAAAAAAAGAAAGAAAAGCAAACCAAGAAAAAGAAAAGAGAAAAATGAAAAGGTTTGCAAGATTTCAAAAAGAAAAAGTTGTCAAGAATCAATCAAGAATAAGAATGAATGAAATTCACCAAGTGTTGTGTTGGAAAAAGAAGGAAGTTGTAATTAGATTGAATGTTTCCTTTTGCTTGGCCATTTGAATTCAAATATCCCACATATGACAATTCTTTTGTAACCTAGCCCAATTACAACCCTGAAAGACCTTTTGATCAATGCCTTTTATGCTTTTAGAAATGATAATTAGATGGACACATAATTTGATTGTATGTTATCATGTTTATTGGATGAGTGTTCATAACCCTTACAAATGTTCAACATGTTTATCTACTTTTATATAGAAGTGTGTTAGGTTGGTTCAAATTTAAATATTTTGTTTGCCAAGAATTGTGAGATATAAACTTTGTGCTTAGGACTGTGTCACAATCATGGTATGTATTTAGTGGAATGAGAAACCTTACTATTGCTCGCGCTATCATAGTTGAATCATTCACCTGATAAATCTTTTCTTCCATTTTGGAAATTTTTGCCTCATGCTTAACTTTGTCCAAAGCCTTGTTTTTCCAATTATTTTGAATCTTTTGTTTGAGGACAAACAAAGAACTAAGTTGGGGAGTATTTGATAAGTGGCAAATTATGAATAAATCCATGTCTTTTATAATGCCTTTTAGTTACTTGTTGTGCAAGTTATCTTAGGAAAAGCATGGAATTTATGAATAAATGCCAATTATTCTTTGTATATCTCATTCTTCCCCATTTGTGTAGGAAAAAGCAAGCCAGGACCTGAACATCAAAAGAATTATTGAAGAGAAGCATGAAGACATTCGCCTAGCGATCCTAGGGCGATTGCAGAGCGAAGTGTATCAGAGAATTTTCGCCAAGCGATGGAACAGCGAAAGATTAGCGAAGGTAGGCAGAGAGTTCAGTTGGAACAGTAACTGCCATATTCGCTAAGCGACGGAGAGGCGAAAGGTAAGCGAAGGTAGGCAGAGAGTTCAGCTGGAACAGTAACTGCCACATTCGCCTAGCGACCTGAAAGCGAAAGCTTGGCGATTCAAGTCAGAGATTTTCTGGAACAGGGGAAGATATTTTCGCCCAGCGATATTTTGGTTCGCTCAGCGACATCATCAAGGCGGTCTAACTGTATAAGATGACGTGGCAAATCTTTATTGGCTGTTTTGAATTGCTCGCTGAGCGATGATACGTATCGCTGAGCGAAAGTGTAATTATCAGTTTAGTATTTAAGCTATTTTCAGCTTTTAGGTTAAAAAGTTACTATTGTATTGCTTACATTTTTACACGAAATTTAAGAACTCATTCCTAAGAAAGAGAGATTAGGCATAGAAGGAGGAAATCTTCAAAATAGCAAATAACTTTGGATTGAAGAAGACATTTTAGAAGCTTTGAGACATCAAGCTCTACTAAATCTTCATCTTCCTTTCTTATTTTGCAAGTGTTGTCATGATAATGATCAACCAATCTCCTTTGTTGGGATTGATAGGTAATCAATCACTCATGTTGTAAACTTTTGATTATTCAATATATGATTCTAGCTATTTTTATATACCATTGAATTTCTTCTTGCTTTTCAATCTTATGTTTGATTTAAATGTTGTTGAAAAAGACTTTTGAATCTAGGTTTAGAATGATTTTCTATCAAGATAAGAAATTCTAGAAATGGGATTTGGTTTTGATAATTACATTATAGTATTGGATCTTAATGCTTTTGGATCGTTTAATAGATTGAGAAATCATCGATTAAACGATACAATCGATCTCACGACGTCATTTGGGAAATCAATGATGTTGTTGAGCAATACGTAATAATGCAATATATAAGAAAATGCTAGAATTCGTATTTGTAATCAATCGGATATAAACGATGTTTGATTGATGAAAGTTAATCCTAACACCTTCTATGTCCTATGACTCTACCATTTATTTATTATGTTTTAAAATGATGAGTAGTGTAATACAAAAACAAGTAAACCCTAACTTAAAACGATAATCGAAGTTGAACGGAATATGATATCACATTAATCCCTGTGGAACGATATAAAAACTAATACTTGCATCCGCAGTACTTAACATGTCCTGATTCTAGAAGATCAGTTTCAGGTCAATGTTTTTTCTTAGGTAAATCATTTATCTCCTGGAGAACCAAGAAGCAACTTACAGTCTGTAGATCTTCTTCAGAAGCTGAGTATCGAGCTCTTGCAGCAGCTACTTGTGAGCTTCAATGGCTTCTCTATCTTCTCAGAGATTTACACATTACTTGCACCAAGCTACCTCTGTTGTACTGTGATAACCAAAGCGCTCTTCATATTGCAGCAAACCTTGTGTTTCATGAGCGTACTAAGCACTTAGACATTGATTGCCACATTGTGAGGGAGAAATTGCAAGCTCGGGTCATGAAACTCCTTCCAGTTTCCTCCAAGGATCAAATTGTTGATTTCTTTACTAAGTATTTGCTTCCTCAGCCTTTTCACATCTTATTCCAAGTTGGGGATGATAAATATCTATCAACCTCCACCTTGAGGGGGGATATTACAGTATACAACTGTCACATAGCTTACTTGCGTAGCAAGTAACTACTTGACAGTTATGATAGTTAGTTGGAGTTGGTTATGTGTTAGCTATTCCATGTAGGTGACTTACAATAAGCTAGCATATATCACAATTCATGTATATATATACATCTTGTATTTGCCATAATTGAGTAATGAGAATCACTTTTCTATTCGTCTCTTTTATTCATAATAAGTAGAAAAGAGCTTAATTTTCTGTAAACAATATATCCTGAATACAAATCATATGAATGAAGAAACTGGGAAGAGAGATAGCTTTGCTCCTAAAATTAGTCCATCCTCATCGATTCAGATTAATAAAAGTAAAAAACAATCTATCATATTGTTCTAAGGCTAGAACTTTAGGGATTTTTGCCAGTAATGTACCGAGTTCAAGGTCAAAGTGTTTCATATCTCATGATAATATGATAACATTTTATTATATGATTTCATATCTCATTATGATAATATGATGTCGTTTTATTATATATTTTTCTAGAATATTGGCTCTATTGAGATAACATTTTAATTAACATTAGTATTTATTCCTCTAAAAAACAGAAGTATTTATTATATAACTTTTAAATGTATAAATCAATTATTTATATAACAAATGATAAATAAATTCAATCTATTTTGATATTACAAGCTATTAGAAAATTTATGAACATAAGTTTAAAATAGTTTATATATTGAATTTCAAATAAATCAATTCAAAGAAGTCTCAAATCCATTTGTGTGACCCTAGCTAGTCAATCGACATGAAGCAATATAAGAACATATACCCTCTATGACTTTGTGGTTGATGTTCTCCCTCAGTCTCAAAATAATCTATATAGTTGACGGTTTCAGTTTCACACATGTCAATACATAATTTTGGTCGACCTTTAATGTTATTAATTCTATATTAGCAAAAGTTATAAAAAATTAATATTTTAAAAATATTCATTGAGACAAATCTAACAACAACTTATATACTATCATTTTTCTCTATATAACAGTAAAAAAAATATAATCAAAGTGTCATCTTAATAATGCACATAGTAAATCAATCACTTTAGAAAGGAGTATCATGTACTAAAGAGAATGACCAATTTCCAGGAATCCAATAGAGACACTTGGACAGTAGAATTCGATTTTTTTTAAGGCCATTGCTTAAAGTAAATTTTGCTTCCAAGTTCCATCGGTCAGAAGGATCAAGGAGGGACCTCAATTTCCTTGTTAGTTAGTATTAAGTAGAGATTATTTTTTATTGGCTAATAGCAATGATGTTCCTTTTCTTTTACCATTAATCAGAGATTATTTTTGATTGGCTAATAGCAATGATGTTCCTTTTCTTTTACCATTTGTATTTCCAATAACGATGGGTCCTTTTTATGTGATTGGCGTGATTAAAGGATGTGAAGAATGATTTGTTGGATATTACACTTTCATTGGTTTACCAAAAAAACTACTATCATTTTGTCCTATAGCTATTTGGATCCTATGCAAGTTGCATCCTGTCTTCTTTTGAAGACACCATGCTGGCTGAGCAACATGCATTGAAAAAGACAAAGATTATATCACATTATTCTTTACTCCCTCCTCCTCTTTCCAATATAAACAAAAAAAATGTATTCAAATTTGTATATGAATACATCAATTTTGTTTGGCTTTTTTTGCTTATTTTTAAAATCGGGGTAATACTAGTCTATCAAAACCACCACCACGTAATGTGAACTATGTGAAGTTTTCTGAGCCATTATTGTAGTAGTTTGTATGTCTATAGCAACATCCTATTTTTTATTTTGTTAAAGGGGAAGCCGTTAGGCCGAATTACAAGCGAGCATGATGAAGAAAATAAATTTTAGCAACATACTTTCATAAAAGATTAACACAACCTGGAGAGGGTGGAGTTAAAACCATTACATTACATGAATGACATAAATATGATATAAGTTGTTTATATAACGTGGGCAGGGTAGAGTAAAAAGCATTACATTGCATCACTTATCAGCTATGTGCTATCATTCTAATACGAAGGTTAATCAGTTATGTCCAAGGAGATACCTATCCCGGACTAAGCAACAGGCTCCAAGAGTTAGGTCTGGTGGTAAAATGTAAAATGACATGTCTTGGATTCAGAGGTTCCCCACTAGTGCCTTTGAAGGGAGGTAAATGTAAATTTTATTGAAAGTGATTTTTAAGGGCAAAGGTCTTCTATACTTTGTACTAGTGCATCATCCCCTCACCCTAAATTTGTTTTATATATAAAAAGAGCAATATATTTAATTCAGGCACATTGAATTAAATGGTTGAAGATTAAATATATTGCTCTTTATATATATATATATATATATATATATATATATATATATATATATATATATATATATAAAATAAATTTAGGTTGCTAGTGGAGTTCAACAAAACAGAGCTATCGCAACGCTGAAATGTACATGTTTACAATCTATGTTATACACATATTGTCATGTTGAAATGCTACTCATAATATTACACACACAAATATTCATAAAATGAAACATACATAACTACATAAAAGTAGTAGTTATGTTCAACCATGTTGAAAGGTACCTTGAATTAAATGTTGAAGAGCAATATATTTAACTATATATAAAGAGCAGTATATTTGTAAAGGGCAGGACTGGAGTGCCCCTCACCCTAGATTTTTTTATTATGAAAAAATAGTAGAACATGCTATCGAGGTCTAGCGCAAATAATTGGTACACATAGTGTATGAGTGTTGTAAAACTTGGATAGCAAATTTGATTCTTACTGACAAAAAAGTTTAGGACATAATTTGAAACTAACCTCTCCCATACAATTTAAATAAGTAATGCCATTGCTATTTTACTATATGGGAATATGATACTTAAAAGGATGGGATGTCCTTGTAGTTCAGCATTCATTCTCACCTTTTCAAAAAAATGCATTCATTTCCCAAAGTTAGACCACTGTAGAAAATAGTTTCAATTTGAATATGAACAGATTTTCCCTAGTACCTTGCATGGTAGTTTTAAGTTTCGTTGTGACTTGTCAAGGAGGCAGCCCGAGTAAGAACTTCTAGCGGCATTCCTTCCCTCGAGCCAATGACATTATTAAGAACAAAACCCTACCGCATGTCTCTGCTAATCCCAACTTACCTGCTAAGTTGCTTAGAATGCATTTTCATGACTATTTTGTCAGGGTAAATCCATACACCAAAACTTTTATGTAGTTATGTTTCATTTTATGAATATTTGTGTGTGTAATATTATGAGTAGCATTTAAACATGACAATATGTGTATAACATAGATTGCAAACATGTACATTTCAGTGTTGCGATGTCATAGATGACATAAAAAATGCGGTCGGGGAAAAATGTCCCAAAACTGTCTCTTGTGCTGACATATTGGCATTGGCTGCTAGGGATGCTGTTTCGACTGTGACCATATTATCCTAACCTTCTAAAGAAAAAGGGTCCATTTCAATCGGATGCTGCTCTTCTAACACAAGAGCAATCAACAGGTATTGCTGAAGAATTGGTTAACCAAAACATGTTCTTCACAGAGTTTGCACAGTCAATGAAGAGGATGGGAGCCATTGAGGTCCTCGCTGGCTCGCCTGGGGAAATTCGGATCAAGTGTTCAGTTATCATCTCATAAATAATTAGAGAAGTTCTGTCCTCGTAAAAGGGATTTAGTACACAAAAAAGTCATGAATGATTATCTTGTCAAAAAGAGAGAGTACATAGATGTACATGCATAGATTCAAATTACTGTATATTGCACACTATCTTTCAATTATGAAAAATAAAATTTTCCGAACATCAAATTGAAAATAGGAATAATTAGAGATATAGAAATGATGAACATGTAATTATAAAAAAATACTGCTCATTATAACCAATTAAGACCAATCTCACCTTCATTCGAGTTTCTGTTAATTCATGGAGACATGTCTAGTTTCCTTAATACCTGGAATTTTTTTTCCTACAGATACACCTACATTTGAGTTTTCAATTGAGACATGTACCATCTAATTCGAAGACCTACAAGTCATGTAATTCGATTTCAAAAACGTTAGTATCAGCTAAAAGGAAAATACAGAATTGACACTGTTACATCATCAACTAATACACATCAACACTTGAGTATCGATGAGGCGTGGAGTGTATCAAGAAGAATGGAGAAATAAGCTAAGAGATGAAGTTGTTTTCAGCCGCGACGCATTCTGTTAGTCATAGAATAATGTGTATCTTTCTGTTGTATCTCATTTGATTTAGTCATAAGTCTGGTTCTGTTACAAATTGTTTCAATGAAACTACTCACTTCTATCAATTTCCTAGTGTTTCGGACTTTCAGTTGCCGAGAATAAAGAACCTACTGCGTTTATTTCTGTTAAATTAAAGGAAATCGTCACAGGAAGCTTGGCCATCCTGGCAGATAGCTATTTGATCAAATGCAAAGCAGCTGCAACAATCAAGGCTTCTGCAAAAGATGAACCTGAATTTTGTGAAGCTTGTTAATTAAAAAAGTCTCATAGTTTTCCTTTTAAAAATTCTCCCTCATGTGCCAAAAGACATTCCTTTGAATTTAGTACATTATGAGTATGAAGTATGGGGTCCAGCACCAACAAATTATATTCATTGTATTGATGATTTTAATAGATTTGCGCGGATTTATCTTCTAAGGCAAAAATTAGTAGATGTGTAACAACTTAGAAGCTTTTATTCAGTTTAAATCCCTTGTGAAAATCAGTTCAATACAAAAATTAAAGCAGTGCAGTGTGGTATAGACAAGAATCATAAAAAACGGATACAAAAATGAAATCACTTATCTCACTACAGGGAAAAATCGCTCTACTACTCCCATACGACCTTTCATCACCGGTGACCAAGCACATCAACGACATGACCTTTGTTGGACTAGATCCTTCTACGGAAATACAGAACAAACTCTGCAGAAAAAACATCTAGGTCGGTTCTTGTTGTTTCTACCTGGTTTAGTTTTCCTGAAAGCAATGTTTTTTTTTTGTTTCAAAGCTATACTTTTTTATAAAAGAAGATAAATTATATGTTAATCAGAGTTGTGCTATATTTTTTCAAATGCTGTTAAGTATAATCAAAGCTGCCCTGAAGAGAAGAAATCATAGGATGCAATAACCCTTTTATTTATTGTGATAGAACTGTTGAGGCAACATATGACATTTATTCACCATAAAAACATGGCATTTAACACCTAATCATTGCCTCCTCAAGGATACTAGCAAAGCTTCTTCTTGCAAGATAATTTGTTAAACTTAATGGCAATTAAGTGTTATGAAGCAATCTGTTACAACATGAGCAAAAAACAACTGATGAGAGTGAAGAGTATTGAGATGGCAACATGGTCCAAAATTTGTGCAAAAACTTGCAAAAAGTGACTGATGAAAGTGAAGACTATTGACATGGCAACATGGTCATTTAGCAGAGGTGTGTGCCTAATTCTTGCATGACTGAGGTTTATGCATAATTTTTACAAAGACATGCAAAAATTTGGCAGAGGTGTATGCCTAACAGAAATTCAAGAAGTTTATGGCTCAAACAAATAAATTGTGGCTCATCCTTTATTTTGTATTGATCATAATGGTTTTTAAATTTAGTCAATGGTTGTAAAAGGGGGTTTATGGGTTTACTTGACAACCATTAAGTAATAATTTCAAATTGAATTAATGAAATTATATCGTTCTCAAATAATTATCATTGTGATTTGTTTTTTCATGATCATAACTCGTCATGTCATTGTTCAATGAGGAGGAGTTTTCATTGTTAAGCTGAGATTGACAAGACTACTTTGATTGGTTTGTTGTTTGGTTCGAGTAATAGCGAGTAACTGTGAAGTTGGCAAAAGAGCTTGAACATGTACAAGAGAACCCATAATAAATCAAAGAGACATAGACACATTTGCGTTTAATTTGTTTCATATCCTTTGAAAGATGAATATGAGCTTTTAGAGGTTGACATGGCTAAAAAAATGGCAAAGAAAATATGGATTGAATGAGGCTGAGATAATGTCAGCTAGGTAAGGGAAGTTAAACAAGTAAGGAGCATTACATTATGATGAATGGAAGAAGTTTTGGTCTTTGAAAGACAATGACTTGATCATGGAGGAAAAAAACAAGATATTTTGAAGATATTGGAAGACCATCCTCTCCTTTCTACCCACTTTTAAAATCTTTATTTCTAATAAACCCCTAGCTCCTCATATCATATTTACTTAAGACTCACAACTTAACAGGGAAAATAAAGATTCCCTTCACTTGTCAAGGAATCTGAGCTGCAAAAACCAACTATATTTTTAACGTGTTCGACACACTAAACTTTTGAGTTCTTATTTCTTTGAAACATTCACTTCCTTCCTGGTCCCAATTACAGCAGTTAGTAGTAATAAGCACAAACACATCTTTAATAAATTGGAAAATAAGTATAATATATATAGTATTTGAACCAATGACTAAAGTAAAATTTAGTGATCAAATTATTACATCATGTCCATGCAATTGTATTGAGGTTTGATAAGGATTGATCAAATTAAATCTCACATATCAATTCAAGTTCAAATGTTCAAATCTCAACTGATAAAATACTTAGTTTTGAAACGGAAAAATATATTGAAACTACTCGAACACAAGCACAAGTGGTACCCGGATTCGAGTCAAAAATTACAACGCCCACTACACTAGCAGGGAGTGTTCAGTCAAGATTAACCCACCATATCTCAACAAAACATCAAAAGATAAAGCATGTAGCAGTAATGAAGCACTCGGGTTACAGTGACACAATTATGCGGTAACTTTGATCCTTTTATTTCTGTAAATTCTGTGCACCCCACCAAAAATTTGTGAATTTGCCAACAGAGCAGAGCACCTACATATGAATCACAAATTCACAATACAATTCATGTGCAGTACAGAACTGCTACTGTCATATGTACAGAAAACAGCCCCAGGTTCACACTTATCACCACCTCAATGACTAATTTAAGAACTGATTATCACCAGAGAAGAAAAACATAATAACCAAATTTTCTTTTGCAAACTGATATACTTAATCTAACACCAATGTCAGACTCATCACACGCATGATATACAACACAAACCCAAAAGGACATATACCAGAAACAAAAACCCGAAATGAACTACTATATCCAAAAGAACATTTTAGCAGAAAAATGGAGATTGGAGTTCGTATAGCAGAAGAAAAAAAAATGTATAAAGCTCATGGTTCAGAAACAACCATGAGCTAGTCTAAAGTCTAAACGCAGCCATAGAAATAGAGAAACAGAAACAGAAACAGCCCCTGCAATGATATTCAAAGCAGTTCCAGACTCACCTATTCAAAACTATTATTGCCACAACTGATTTTCTATTTCTCCTTGACGCTACAGGTTCTGGAAGCAATAATGAAATAGTTGAACTTGATGAAATTTTTCAGTCTTTTAAAACTCCGGAAAGGAATAGATCAGAGTCTCTCTTCCAACAGCCACTAAATTCAATATGACCAGCAGTCAACAAAAAGACAGATTCATAAATCACAGTCAATTCTACCTCAACGTGAAGATACTTCTGATGAAGAAGCCACTGCAGATCCCACCAACCTCCAACATCAACTCACAAATCACCATCAAATGGTTACGAATGATTTTACCAAAACGAGAATTTACATACTTGTTTTTGAGACCTAAGATCGTAAACTTGTAAGAGTTCAAGAGTGCGTTTCAAATATTTCAACAAAATGGATAAGGTCCGGTGAAAAATATATATATCATGGAAATGTTGAATCACCTATGGTTGTCTGCAATCTGATAAATATCCCAAGAGCCCAAAATGGGCACAAGTGTAAAAAAGACTAGCCAAACCATACCAAACTTCTCATTCAAAAATCAAAACTTAAAACATATGCAATTTCTGGTGGCTAACGTACACAACAAAACTATATGAAGATAACATATGAGACAATATATGAAAGAGTAACTGAGCAAGTAGAGAATAACTCAAAAATTAGCCATAACATTTCCGGGTGCTTTACAGGGCACACAAAAATTCTAAAACTGAAGTTTCCTTAAACAACAAAAACAAAGAGAACACTATAAAATAACACAATAAGTGAACAAAAACACCTCATATATGAGGAGGCCAAAACTTCATCTTCTTCCAGCAATTCTCAACAAAGGATAAATTATCCCTTGTATCTCTTGCAACGACAGTTGAATCCGAATCTCCGCCTCGACAGTGCTCTTGAGATTTCTTATATGCTTCTTGAGAACTTCAGAATTCCTAATATCATCAGCCCTCATTTCAATAACCTTATTAGCCAGTCCCATTAACAAACTAGAATACTTGGGCACAGTACAATACTTATGCAAGAAAGCCAAAAGCAGTTCCAGCTTCTCCAAATCCAAATCAGAAACACACCTCAACAACTTCTTCCTAGACACCAATTCCTCCATCACAGCAACCACATGTCCCGGATTCTTACCTTCCAACACGCACACAAGAGCCTCCCCATGCCTAAACTTATTCAAAAGTTTATCATGTGCAGTCAACTTCACCTTCTTTGGCTTCATAACCAAGTAATCACCCTCAGACGGTTTCTCTCCTTGCCCTCTTTGAAAATACCTAAAGTTAGTAGTTTTCAAAACCTTCTTCTCAATATCCTCCACCGGCCTAATTCTCCAAAAAGAACTAGCCTCACTCACCCCAACTTCCTTCTCATCCACCTTCACCTTCCTCTTCGCAGCATAAATTATCCCATTCGAAGTTCCAATCACCCTCGTAGAACAATCCGGTGAATACCCAACAGACAAAAGTGGCGCAGGATACCTCATCGAATACGTAACCTTCATATTCCCATAATCAAACACCTTAAAATAACCATCCAAACCAACACTCATAATCCTATACTGATCCGACTCATCCCCCGAATCCTTCCCAATCCTCCCAACACAAATCTTTGTCACCGTCTTATTATGACTCTCCATCGAATACACAAGCCTCCCACCACCAATCAAATCCCAAATCTTCACCGCATTCCCACCAGCCGTCGCAATCATCCCACCACCCGGCAAATAAACAACATCCTCCACAGGACAACCATGATTAAAATCCATGACCGAATTCGTCTCACCTCTAACCCTAACATCCCAAACTTTCACAAAATGATCATAAGAGCCAGTAACAAAACTATCAGAACTAATCGGCGACGAATCACCACACCTAACATAATCCTTATGGCCACGAAACTCCATCAGCGGAGTTTCCTCAGCAACATCCCAATACCTAACAACCGCATCATCACCGCCAGAAACTAAATGCAACTTATCAAGACGCGGATAATGAACAAACCTAACAGGACGAGTGTTTGATCTAAGACGACGGAGACGGGTACGTGTTTTAACATCGAAGATTTGAATTAACCCGGAGAGGTCAGAAGCGGCGATGAGACGAGCATCGTTACGGAAAGAGACGGAGGAAACGGTGTCGGAGAAGGAAGAGATGGTGGCGGTTTGGGAAAGAGTTTGAGAGCTGAAGATGGAGAGGGAGGCTGAATTAGCGGCGGCGAAGGAATAGGGTGGATTTGGGGAGAAGGTGATGGAAGGGATGGAGTATTGTTTAGGGATTTGTTGGGTTTTGAAAGAGGACCAGTATTTTGATTCAGAGGTTTGGGTTTGTGTTCTTGGTTTGGTTTTGAGTTTAGGTTTTACTGGGAAGGTTTTGATTCTTGGTTCCTCCATTGATGATGCTTGAAGAAGCTGCTAAACCTTGAACATTGTCTTATTCGTTTGCTGGCTTTTTAGGGTTTAAGAATGAGGAGGCACGGCGCGACAATGATAGAAGTATCAAGAGCAGAGGTTTGTGTAACGTGTAATAAAAAAATAAAAACAATGTCCAAACACCTTTTAAACAAATAACAATATTCAATAGTATTTTGGTAATTTTTATTTTATCGTATTATTTCTAAATATTAATTTGGATATTGTGTGTTTGTTTATAATTTTTTTTAAAAGGTCAAAATGAAATATATTAAAACCAAAACGGATTATCTCTTCAACATAAGATGTGCCGAAAAAAGAGCCACAAAAAGTTCAACAAAAATTAATGCCCACACATAACAAAGGACTTAGGCACCAAGTATGTTACTCGTAAGGGAAAAAAAAAGCAAATTTAGCCTTAAACCACCAGAATGAAAGATATTTAATTTTCTCCAAAAGCTGAAACGGAAAATTTTCTTTGAGATGAAAAATCCGATCATTCATTTCCTTCCATCTCTCTTAACAATTTAAATCATTCAATATCATACTGATGAGAAAGTTACATCGTATAAATGATTTAATAATATTATTTATATCTCTAATAATTTAATTGTTAATAATATTTGATTTATATTTTATAAAATATCATGGAAATCTCTTTCTTGGTGGTCTAGAATCTAGATCACTTATAATCACATTAATTATCGTATATAATTTACACTATATTTTTATTATAATTAAACTTTGGTTGCTTTTAGATTCTAAATGTTTTTAAATGTTTAAATAAAAAGTTAAAACCCTTAAGAGTGATTTTATAATATATATATATATAAAAAAAAAACTAATCTTTTATTACTGAATGATCTAAAATAAGCATAGTCTTATAGAGAAAGTTTATGTTGTGAAATCATCTTTTTATATTTGTGTACCACAAGGAGTTAAGTTGTCATTGATTTATCTTCTCAAGCATCTTTGTGTCAACAAAAAAATATATATTCTTCCCTCAAAAAATATAAATATCAACAAATAACTATTTATTTCATAAAAATGATAGTTAATTTATTGATTTTTGAAGCAAGAGTACCGATACACCTTAATTTGCGAGTGTACCGTAGAAGTTCTCATTTAAAAATTGGGACAATGTCAAAGTATGTTAATTGCTAAGCATGTGTAACAATAATACAAGTAACGATAAAAAGTATATCTACAACTATTATGATTGTCGCAATACAAAATGTCGATACAATGAGTGATAATGTGCAAGAAGAATATAGAGATACCTATCTCTGAAATTCATCACCGATTCAGGGAGAGAGGAGGAGATAGAGGGAGAGAGGAAGAGAGAGAGTCTATGATTTAACAATGTATAGTTTAGTTGGAAAAGAAAAAGAAAAGAAAAAATAAAATATGGTTATGGATATGGACATGGACATCCAATAAAAAAAACCGGATTTATAAAAGTGGATGACCAACTGTTTTAGAAGAAACCGGTTAATTATTGTTTGCAAATATTCGGTTATTTGAATATAGTTTTGGATTTGAATATGGTTTTCTCCATGTCACCGGATATTTTGTTCACCCCTAATATATATATATATATATATATATATATATATATATACTACTCCGTCCCAAAATATAAGCAAAAATGAGTCAACATAAGTTGATGTATTTGGTATAAATTTTGAAACAAATACATTAACTTTTGTTGACCAATTTTTGCTTATATTTTGGGACGGAGGGAGATATATATATATATATATATATATATATATATATATATATATATATATATATATATATATATATATATATTCTTAAGTAAGTATAGAGGGGTTGGTAAAAAAAAAAAAAGAAGTAAGTTTAGAGGGAAGACATTCTCAAAAAAGTTTATGTTCGTTATTCAATGTTTTTATGAGTTATTGACATTTGACAAGCAAATTGGTTAGTTAAAAAAAATCATGCTTAACTAGAAGAAGTTATTGACTCCCATGCTAACAATCACTTTATTAATTGTGCATGAAGTATGTCATAATGCCTTCCAATGTTGTACATCATTTTTATGAAGAATTGACACAACCTTCTCCATCGCAAGTCTCAGCATGCTAACTTGCAGCCTTCGCAAATATATAAACTCAACCTTCTCCGGAGCATAGCATCATGTTACTTCATATCAGCAAAATCTAACACAGTTTGAAACCAACCAAGTTTTCTTGATAAACGGACAAATGTCTACATATAGTATCCATTGATTATTAAAATGTATTCCAAACATTATGAAGAATTTAGTCTCGGTGTCAAAAATTTGCCAAAGGGAATGGTATATTCTTTGAATTTCAGTCACATGTCTACTCTCTTAAATCTTAGGTGTCTAAGTAGATCCTTCATGAAGACGCTATTGGCTAAGATGGTCTTTACTGTATCAAAGACATACTGATTCTCACTCAATGATGCTCCAATTTGGAATAAGCTGTACACCTTATTAACAAGCTCCCCATTCCTGACCTTGCTGGTTTTATTTACTTCGCCTTACATCTGCTTCGACTTCTTCCGCCTCTACTTCCATACCTCAAGTTTCCTCTATTATTCTTCACCCTCCTATCATATTGAGTAGCTCACACAGGTATATCCAAGATCAAGTGGTCAATCATTTGAAAGCAATACTTATATTTTGTGTTGAGTTTTATTTTTAATTTTAATTTTCATGAAACCTGAATAATACATTTGAAACCTAGGAAATTGCTACTCATCTCATCATATCATGAAATGATCCAGATGTTACAAAAACATAAAATGGAAAAAATTATATATTTCTTTTATAATACAATATACATACTGTATTCCCTCACTAAAAGTTATCTCTATATTGAGGGGTACAAGATGCCAACATCTCTTCTACTATGTCCACGTCCCATTCCCTTATAAACCCAATATCCACAAAATATTCACCCATTCGTTAATAGGCTAAATGTAAATTACAAAAATCCACACTCGGGCTACTTGCAAACTAACTGACAATTTGATCATCTGCCACTAGAAAAAGAATACAGTACAAAATATGCATTCTGCAACAATTTGCAGGTATTTGAACAACATTTGGTGGGGGCCTGATTACAAATCCCCAAGGGTTGTATTTCATCATGTCATATATACGCTAGGGAGCCACGGTCAAGGTCAGGCTGTGGTCGACCTCGAGTAGGAGTTGGTGGCCTCTGAATATTAAGCTCCTATAATAAGAACAAACAAAATATAAGTTCATATACATTTCGCTACTCAGCAAATGCATTTTTTCAGTTATTGTTAAACATGGTACAGAGAACCAAGCTTACCTGCATCCATGTCTCGTCCATGACACGCTCAGGAGATGACTCTGGTGACTGAAGGGGAGGGGGTATGGGATGAATTAATTTTGGAACCACAACCAAACCCCTGCCTACCACCAGTATAGCTCCCGCATTGTTTGCAGTCCCTAAATAACACACCCAAAATAAGATTGAAATGCTACCACATATGATATGAAAGATTTTTTTTTTTTAATGGCAAATTTGAGTAGTTAGTTTGTTAGATTAATATTTTTACTCATTCGCTCAGTTTTGAACGCAGGACCTCCAACTCCTTTTCCCTTAGCTCAAACCAGTTGAGCTACCAAACCCCTCCTTACATATGAAAGAGAATGAAGATGAGAAATCATTCTTACCACAGTAGTTAGTTGCAGAAAAAAGTGTGATTAATTGTCCTTGGGCAAATCGCTCAAAACCATCCATGACACACTCATGGGCCCTTATGATGAGCTGTAATTTATTTTTCTTACAGAATTCCGTAACACGATCAGGCTGCATAAAATAACAAAATTAATAGGTTAATTTTGCATTTTAATAGCAAAAGCTATAAGGCATGTGTGGCTATTGAGTAATATTCAATTCTACAAATGTTGTGAAGACAAAAAAGATATGAACTTTGAATTGTATTCAGAAACAACTATTGATATTTTACACGTAAAATTGTGTAATAACAGTACTATCGAACCTCTATGCCCTAATCCTTTTTGATCTTGTGGAGGCCACCAAAAACTTTCAATTGATTTCATTTTTGGTTCTCAAGAAGAACATTAATTTATATCACTACAGAAAACCGTTGGTGGGCATGAAGGGGAGGATAACAAGGATGAGTGGACATTTTCAAGTAACTAAGAACCTAAATTAAATCATTTGAGAGAACTTGTCTAATTGCATGAAAGGCTCATTTTTACAATGAATGACAGCGTACTTACCCCGAAAGTGACTAGCCCTGGGCCTCTAGCATTTGGTCTCAAACCCTCCACGCTATCATTTTCTGTGGGATCAGACCTTCAAGTGTATAGATGCTATAAGACAAAAGGAATGCACACATAACACCAACATGAAAAGAAAGACTGAAAAAAAGAGGAGGATACCATAAGAGATCCATTAAAATAATAGATCCTGCATCCATTGTTATGGGCCTTTCAATCTTCTCAATCTGTTCTACTGAATGGATAGATCTTCCAATGCCACCATGCATACAGATAATTTTCTTTTCAATAAGAGCAGCGAGTGGAAGATGGTTAAAAAGTTGATTGAATCTTGTCCACGCCCATATTCCATCATTTTCACCCTACAAGCATCTAGTTAGTTGCAGAATTGAACCTAAAAACTGAATCAAAACAAATATGGTTCTATCTTATACCATTCGCTCAATGCACTCTATACGAAAACCAAATAATGCATTTATGTCGGCAGCTTCGTGGTTTCCACGTATCAAGTGAACATTGTCAGGATATTCAATCTGCACAATCAGAAGAATACCAGCAAAAATCAATTATAAAGAAAATGAAGACCAAATACCATAATAGCTGACAACTTTTTATAGTTAAAAGTAGTTTGCCTTAAGAGCAAGTAGCAAGGTAATGGTTTCCAAGCTGTGCTGTCCTCGATCAACATAATCTCCTAAAAACAGGTAGTCAATATACCTGAAACATCAATTATTTAGCTAATTACAAAATGATCATGTTAAGTAGTACAGCAGGAGAACACCACATTCAACAAATTCTCACAACATTAAATAGTAATAGAAGAACTGTGTTATTTACACAACAAACTAAAACATACCAAGGCTGCATTTGGATTGGCTTATAAACGACTTATTTGAACTTATCTATTGACATACGCACTTGTTAGATTGTAGCTTTTGAAAATAGAAGGGTGTGAGATGTCTATGAGATGTTTACATCTTATTTCAATAAGCTCTTCAGAATAGCTTATATCTTATAAGAAAACAATTTAACCATGTTTTCTCTTTGATTATAGAAATAGCTTATACATAAGTGCTTATTCAATCATCACTTAACTAAATTGTTTATCCAAATGCACCTCTAGTGCTGAATTAAACAATCGAGTTAAGAAACACATTGCACATATTAAGTTAACCCACAACATCCCCCCTGCATGTTTTACTTCAATTCACAACAAATTGCGAGTAAGCATTTCTAGACATGGTTTTGGATAGAAACAATTTTAGACATGTTGAAGAGTTCAAATGCAACAAACCATTCAGAAGAAGTGCATATTGAAATCCACAGATCAAAGGAAAGGAATATTTTTAGAGTCAATCAAATAGTGCTTAACTGTGTTTTAAACGATGAAACCCTGTTACTAAGTCAACAATAACATCCACAGGGTCTCAAGTATATCTAACATAAAATCTTCGTGATGTATCTATAAGATTTTCCAATAAATACTCTTAAAAGAATCTGGCGATCTGCTTGCCAAGGAGTTGTAAATTGAAAAAAAGTTGGATGGTTGACATTTTACAATATGCTTAGTCTAAGACTAGAATGTTGGAACTAATTTCTAATTGGCGCAAAGGAATAAAAATCCAGGATTACATAGTGCGAGAGAAATAGAGAAGAGTTGATTGATAATATTAGCATAAGCTATTTTGGCACAAGGAATGTTAATCTACCCATGTATACATATAACAAGCTTACGTGATGTCTCCTGCGGTAGAAGGAAATCCATATTCATCAAAAAGCCGCATCAAATCACCAAACTGCCCATGAAGATCACCAAATACTTTGACAGGGGCTTTCAGCTGAAGAACAGTTGGTTCATGCATAAATATTTGCTCGGCAGCATAGCAAAGCTCACCCACTTCATAAGAATCCAAGAAGAACCGCCTATTTGCGGGTGCTTTCCAGTTGCGAGGCCTGAGCAAATTTGAAATTATCTGGCAAGAAGAGAATGACAGCAAGTGATTATCTATTGTACCAATATGATAATTAAATGGGCACACATGTTAAGCTCCAACAATATAAGGGAAGAAGAATGTGCATCTGATAATGCTTGCCTTTTTATGTAAACCCTGAGGGGATTTCTGCCTGGTGAACTTCTTTGTAGGATATGGCGAATCATTATTTATGGGAAGCATGCGTCTGCTTTCATTTTCAAATTGATCCAGGGACAATTGTCTCACCAATCCACCTAGGTTACCTACAGCCTCTTTAGCAACTACAACCTGTAATAAAAACATTATTAATTTGCGTCTTTGAGAGAAACTTCATCAGTAATAGGCAAGGATTCCAAGTACATACAGCTCTAGGGTGAAGGCGAACATCTCCCTCTGTGTCACTTCCATCTGAAACTGTTTCGGCAGCATGTGAGTTTTCATCTGACACGGATGTTTCATCAGCAGGACTACTTGATATAGCTTGCACAGATTGCCAGACAGCACTGGCGGCCTCGGCTTCAGCAGCTGATGCCTCCCTCAATTTCTCCAGGGAAACTTTGTCCAAGCTGGTAAAATCAACACATATCAAGTTGTCATAAAATTGAAATAGCCCATGCACAAGAATGACAAGCTAGAATTGTTGAGCTTCTAACGAAAGAAGCAACAAATGACATACCCTGAGCCACCAGATGACGGGATTTCTAGTCCACCATCCAAACTTGGTGTTTTTGCATTATAATTGATGTTAGACTGATTGTGTTTGGGACTTGTAAGAGGTGAACCTCTCTCATTGATGACGGGCTGCAATGGTGAATTTTCAGCCACTAAGAAATCACCCAGTAGTAGATCTGCACAGGATAACACGGCTTCATTATAATTGGGGAACAAAGAAAACAGATTAGAAATATCTGAGAAACAATTTAAGACAAACGAAGATATAAATTTATCAAGACACCGAGTCCAAAGTAAAATTAGAGAACTTAAAACCTATAAATTCCTTAAATAGGAATTCAAGTTCCTGCTAGCTAACTGATAGAATAAAACACATTCTTCTAAGTGCATCGTATCAATAGTTCTCCACTACCAGCAACTTTTTTTGCCACTCTTCCCGTCACCCAAATACATTCTCTATCACCCATCTCCTCAACAGACATCACCCACTTGTTTTACTCGCCTTCCATATAATGGTCATTCCAGCAAACAAGCATGTTGGACTTTCAACCCATTGACACTACACTCCAATGGATCTAAATGTCAAACTACTACTAGGTTTGGGGAGCCATTAAAAAGGTCCTGGAAGATACACATGTCTTGCTACAAACTCAACGATCTTACAATAACCAAAATTGACATTGTTTTTGCTGTAACTTTGGTAAGCTAGTTTCTAAAAGCTAAGGGTTATTTTATCGGAACAAACGCATTGCTGAAATTGCTTGGCATGATCACTGTAAGATATTTTATCTTCATTGCAGGAAACTTAATCTCATGGAGAAGCAAGAAGCAAATCATTGTTGCTAGATCTAATGGAAAGGCAGAGAGAGTATCATGCAATGGCAACAACATGGGAATTATGTGGCTAAAACAATTGCTTCAGCTAGCAGATATGAAGCGCATGAAATTAATTTGTGATAACCAAGCTACCCTACATATTTCCCCAATCCCAATTTTCACGAAAAAGTGAACACGTAGGAATTGTCTTCCTTTCCATGAGAGTGAACGCTCTACATGGGAAATCAAAACTGGTTCTGCCAACTCAAATGACCAATTAGCAAATATGTTTGCTAAATCTCTCAGGGGACCTCACGTTGAATATATTTGTAACAAGCTTGGATCATATGCTCCACGCGCCGGGTGAGTGTGTGTGTGTTAGAACAAAACAAACTCTCCACTTGTGCATTGTATCAAAGTTCACAATTGAATCAGGGAGGCATTACGATGCATGAAAAAAAAAAAAGGTTATTAATGAATTAAAATATGTTGAGAGAAAATACAGTATAACACCACTTTCAGAAAAATGTGTGAGATTGTCAAAGAAAGCCAACAAAGGAGTGGAAGAGCAAATACAATTACACTATTACATTTTCAAAAGGGGGCCAAATCATTTTTCAGTATGAGATGTGATGACCTATTCGATGATCGCTCACCATCAGAGATATCACAGGCAAACAAAATTTCCCGCTATGATATGGAAATCAAATGGCTGTATGATTGGACATGGTTAAGAAAATGAACTAGACACATCTGCTTCAATTTAAAAACACAAAGGACATAATTTTTAAAGTAAAATGTGGATTCTGCTTAATGCTTGCCAGGAGAGTAGTACACAGAACTAGAGCTGCCAACAAACCAATCAATGCCATTGGATTTATAAAAAGGGCAAAATCAGTACATCAATATGACTGACTGACGGCATTTATCTCGCGTAATGCATAAAGAGTCATTTTATTCTTATATCAGCTTAATTGCTTTTGTAATATGCTGCATTTGGTTTTTCATGAGAACCCTTATTTCTATCGTTCGTTGCTCATAATGCAAGTACGTACCTCCTCTAAGACCACCATAGATATAGACTTGAACACCAACAGCTGCTGCTGCATGGCGACAACGACGCATAAGCTCCAAAGAAGGATCGTCATCATGACCTTTGTTTGAGCGTGACGAGGACACAATGCCTTTTCTATCCAACCAAACCCCAGCAGCAGTGTCCAATACTGTCAAAACAAGAAAATAATATTTATACATAAATATAAATAAATAATAGTCACACACCAGTAGACGAAATAAATAAGACAGCATGGCAAGAAACACATACAATAAAAAAATTGTAATGGATTATAAATACAATTTACCTGCAATGGATGGTTCACCTTCGACAGCTCGCCCACCCCTAAGAACACCTCCTGTAACATGTAATCGTGCACCAACAAAAACCTGATAGAATGAATGCCATATTCAATCAAAAAACAATCTTCAAAGGTGTTAGAATGGCTAGAATACATCTCATAATATCAGGATTATAGCTTAAAATAGCGTGGAAGACAGTGATAAGATCTTGGCCTTGCCACTTTAATTAATGATAATTTCCCTCTTCCCCAATTTTTTTTTTAATAAAAGAGTATCAAAGATGATCTCTACAGAATAGTTTCTATATTACTAGCAATTCATGATTTGCTTCCTTCATTAGGATTATGAATCGTCTATTAATATTAATTAAGCTTGTGCCTAACCATTTGTAACGTCCTTCTCAAATCAATCAATAGAGAAACTAGAGAATTAATATTTTATTTTAAATTAATTGATTTTATAAAAAAATATTTTAATTTATTTATTATGGCTAAGGAATATTTAAAATTAATCCATCATTCTTTGCTTAATCTATTATTAAGCCCTTCATGGTCCACGGATAGCTAGCACTCGGCCCAAACCAATTTTGAACAAAATAGTAAAAAGATAAAGAAAACAAACAGAAAAAAAAAAAAAAAAAACTAAAAAAGGGCATTTAAGTTTCAGAGATAGGGCTCGCTGACAGAATGATAAGATTGAGACTGATGATAAAAACAAGAGAGACGAAAATGGAGACAATGTGACGGTGATGTGGTTATGCTGCAGCCGCATGATGTAGCTAGAACCATACCAACTTGACCGCACTACGGATGGCAATTAGAGGAGGAACATGGGAATGCTGATGATTCACTGCAGCAGCCAGGCTGCATTTAGGGGTATTATGTTACACAACCTGACCTAGAAATGGCATTTTTGGGATTGCAATAAATCCGACGATCTCGCTGTTTAAAATGTTATTTTGCATTCAATCGGACAATTTAGATCACGATCTTGACAACAAAGGTGAATGATGACAAGGAAGCATCAAGAGGTAACCAAAATGAGAAAATTCCAGGTGAAAGTTGAAAAGTTGTCGTTTAGCATATTTTTAGGTCTGATTTTTTCTTTTTATTGAACTTGCTCACTCGAGCATAAACTCTCAATTTTGATTGAGTCTGAACGAGTCCACAAGAGTTAAGTAGAGTTTACTCAATAACGAGTCTGTATGCCATTCAACTTGATTTCCGTACCTAGAAATGAAAACCCGAACGAGTAAACAAGTTAACTCGAAAGTTTGCCAACCAAGGTGTGTGTACGAAAGATAGCTTTAAGTGGGTAGTTATCTTAATAAAAGTGAGACGACACAGTGAAAACTTGATGTTTTTAACCATTAGATAGAAATAAAATGAATTCTTACAATTGGCATCTGTGATTTTATTCCAAAAGTGTAAGGAGTTAAATCTTGACATCTATATCATGAATGAATGAATGAATATTCAAAAATAAAGAATCAAACCATGTCACCATTTTAAGTAATAACTAACAGAGATCCAGAATCCTAGTGATGAGAGAAATCGTATAAGAAATTTACTGTTGAAACATCCCACTTACCGATGCATGTTGATACCTAGGTGAAGGGGAAACTCCAGGAGCAAGAGTCCATTCCCACGTGCCATTCCTATGCATGAGCAGTCCATAGGCATCTGCTTGTGGCTGCAGAGGACAAATACAATAAGTGATATTATATTCCACCAAATAGGCCTCAGATGCAAGATTCATAACAATATGAAAACAGAAAGTATTCTTTTCTGCTTCAACAAAATGAATTATTACTCAACATACTACAATTTAATTAGACAAACGGGGTGTTATAATCCATGCATGAAAGATTATCACATCATGTTTTCTAAGAGCAACATAATACGATTATCTAATTGACAGAGTAAGTACAAGACATACAGTTCCAGAAGAGTCTCTTCCACCACAAAGTAAAAACATTCCATCTGAGCGGGCACTAGCAGTTGCATACCTATAAATTGAGGTAGAATAATGTAAAATGGCAATATACTTGTATAATTAAAAAGTGAAGATAGGTAAGGATTCACTTGCCAAAAGGTTAGACAGACTTACATTCTAGCAGAAGGCCTATCACCTTCTGGGTTCAGCTTCTGCCACGCATAAGGCTTTTGAGCCGTATCCAAAGTCCAAGCATCAGACACAACTCGTTTCCCTGCCAAATGGTTAAAAAAAAAAAAAACTATTTGTAATATATCACAAGACGACATAATATTTCTTCACAATATTGTACTAAGACATGCACTCTACGACCACACGGATCACGGAAATATGTAGCATAAGACTATACAAGGAAAACAACTTGGAGAAATTCCACTGCTAATTTAATAGTGTTTATTTTTTATAAAAATAAAATAAAAAATTGTATCAAAACGAAATGCCGGTACTACGTAATTGCACTGGAGTAAAAAAAAGTCAAACTATACACACCAAATTGTTAAAGGATTGTGTTGTGACTTGTGACTATTTAATAGTTTTCCCCCAACTTTCAATCTAGTATGGAAAACCTGGATCCAAAAGGCCATTGTATTTAAGGCATTCACGAGTCAAGTTTATCATTCATGTTTTACTTAACCATTTTGCCCACTCATTAACTATTTTTCCATGAAAGTGAGCCTTGCTGCAACGGTAAGGTTGTTGCCTTGTGACCTGAAGGTCACGGGTTCAAATCCTGAAACATCCTCTCCGCTTGTCGGGGCTAAGGATGCACACATCTACTCTCCCCAGACCCCACCTAACTACAGCCTTGTGTAGTGGGCCGCGTTAACTATTGTTCCGTTCAGAAAGTCGGCCATACATCTAGTCTTTACAACAACTTGTGGCATGTTTGTATAACCGATCCAATTGCACAGTTCCAAGACAACAAATGTAAAAGTAAAATTTGATTGCATATAGTTAATCATACATTTGTGATGTCTTGAATGATAAGCAAACATCCATTTAATCGTCCAACGTGGTTTCATTAATAAAATGTGGAAAAAGACAACTAGTTCAGAATTTCACTCACCATCATTTCCGCTGACGGTAACAAGATACCTCTGAGCAACCAAGTCCATTACATGGCCATATCGAGGCCCTGGTCCTTGCCCTTGTACAAGGACTCTACAATTAAATCAATTGAAATATTGACAAATGCTACAGTTTTGACAAATCCTAGAAGTATGAAAAAGGAAAGGTCGAACTCACCTGTGCCATTTGTATTTATCATTGGTCAAGTCGAGCACAAAGAGATCATCGGTAGAATGCCCGGCCGGACCTATCCCACCCTAGCCAAGCAGAACCAATCAAGCACCAAACAAACAGATATGTTAAGTCATAACACCTTATCAAAACAAACAAACCAACCAAGTAAAAGAGAAAGTATCATCAAAATTTAATCACATAATCACCTGAAAAACAACCATTGTGCCAACGGTGGCTGCGGCATGAGCAGCTCGAGGAGAGGGCGGGTCTCCAGCCGGTTTAATCCTAAACATCGTAACATAAAACAAACACAGTTACTTGAGTAGCAATTCAATTCAACCAACAACAAAAAATGAAGCTGAATTTCAAAATGAATGAACGAACCTAGTCCATTTTTTTGAATCAACATCATAAGCATGAACTGAATTCGTAACTCCAGCTAATCCTGTAAAGTAAAATTAAACATACGAAACAAATTTCAAGCAAAATTCAACATAACTCAAAAATGAAAGCAAAGTAGTAAGATTATTACGAATGCCAGGAGCTGAAGTAGATCCTCCTTCAATAGCAGTGGCGCCACCGAACAGAATCAACCGCGGACCATGCGACTTAGTGGCGGCGACGGCGGTGAGAGTATGAGCACAGCGAGGACCAGGAGCATCTTCATCAGTATCCCAAAAACTTTCTATAGGTTTGTAAGTTGGAGCAGGATATAGCCACGGTTTCGAACCCATCGAAAATACTATCGTTGAAGAGAAAGAAGAACCCTAAGCAATGGTGGTGGACCCGGACCCGGACCGGAATAGCTCCGGACCGGTTATATTATTTCTATACTGCTAAACTATAACTGTAACGTTTTTTCTTTGTTTCAAATTACAATAGATCAAAAACTAAGTACAGAATTTTCTTGATCTTGAATTATTGAGAGAGAATTGGAAGTGTATATGAAGTAAGGAGGAGAGTTTTTTTTTTTTTTTTAAATTAAATGTTGAAATTGGGTTGATAAAGGTGGAGGAGTTTTGTTTATTTATTTAGAGTAACAGAGAAAAGACTGAGTTGAATTGAATCTAGTTGATATTTATTTTATGTGAATTGGAGAAAGGGTTAGTGGGAATGGAAAAGAAGGGAACCTAGTTAGCCACCACTTCTCACAGATGGCCAGCGCAAGTCAAACTACTGTTACAGGTTGTCATGAATCAATGTCAAAACACGACTAAAATCACACGCCGGTCACTCACAATTACAAACATCAAGATCAAATACTAGAGTAAGTAACTAAGTATACTAGAGATTAAGATAACTTTGTTGTGGGAAATCTATGGTAATCATAGGGTAGTTTAACATATTTTATTTATGAAAGAGAAATGATGATTTTTCCGTCCCATAATAATTGAGTCATTTGATCATTTCGTATCTATTAAAAAATAGAAGTGTATTATTTGAATGACCATTTTAGAGACAACTTTTGGAACAATCATAATTTACAAAGAAAATTAGATATTGACACGGAAACCAAAGCAATAGCGAGAAAAAATAAAAATGTAATGGGAGTATAAGAGTGAAAGTTGTCACAAAATGGTTGTCCAACTATCATTTCTCTAAAAAAAATTGTATAAATCAAAAGTAGAGAAATGATTTTAAATCTCTTTGTTAAATATTGGTGCATTCAACATTATCATATATTAAATTGTATACCTGAAAAAATGTAATAAATATTGTATTGAAAAGTAGAATGAATCATTTATTTTGGGATAATTTTTTTTATACAAATGAATCATTTAGGTACGGATGGAGTCAAGATGATTGACAGAAAACCATGGTAGTTTTTCCAACCCAAAGTCGATCAAACCTCAACAAACTAACCCCAAAAGCGCTTAGATGAGATGACACAGGTCTCTTCTAGCTTAATCAAGGTCTTCGATTTGAATCCAACATTGGACAAGCAGCAGCGTTAAAACTCTTAAGGAGAATTTGCCGCCCATTTAGGTTACTCGAGAGATTAGTATTCGCAGTTGCGCGCGCGGATGATAATCAGTTTACAACAACAACAACAACAAAATTCAACAGGTATATTTTTAATTTGTGTCAGAGTTATTTCCTGAAATAACAATGACTAAAGTGATGATTTTTAAGTTACAAAGTGTAGTTTCATAAAATTCTAATGGTTCACTAAGATTATGATATACTTTTACAAATTACGATATGGATAACAAATATACACGGAGTTTAGTATGTTTTTTTGTACTTACAAGAAGTACATTGTTTGCACCCTTATTGGTGTTGTTCCAGAAAGGGCAATGATGTTTTTGTGTTATGTGAAAAGTCCTCCTTTTCTCGAAGCCAACATTTCCTTTTATACTACTCCCTTCATCCCATAATAAGTGATCCATCTGTAAAAAATATATTCTTCTAAAATAACTGACTCATTTCACTTTTCAATGCAATATTAATTACTTTTTCTCAATTATAACTTTAATTAATACTATTTTCATCACTCCCAATTCAATATGTTTCCCTTTGCATTTATGATAATGGTGAATGCAAAGATATTTGACAAGAGCACTTAAAACCATTTTTTTCTCTCCTTCGCTTATACATTTTTCTTAATAAGTGTGAAATGAACAAATGACTCACTTAATTTGGGACGGGGGGAGTAATAGATACTCCCTCCGTCCCTTTTTATAGAAGTAGTTTACAAAAAAGTTGTGTACCTAAATATAAGATCATATACAAATTCCTAGATGCATTGATTACTCTTTTTTTAAATACACCCCTTATTAATACTACAAATTTGTCTTGGTATATGAAAAATTAACATTAAATATATATTTAATTAAGGGCAATCTAGTAATAATCATACACATTTGAGACAATTTTATTACTCCAACAACTTTTTTTAATACCCGTGATTTTTGTAAACTACTTCTATAAAAAGGGACGGAGGGAGTAGAAACCATCCTTTGCTTAAACTTCTCATGTGCGAGGCACATGGTTTCCCTAAGCCATCAAAGGATCTTCCTTATTTAGGACGGAGGTATAGAACTATATATCATATAATATAGGCTTAATTGCACTTCTGGTTCCCCTATTTTAACCATTTTGCGAAATTGGTCCATCTATTTTGAAATTCGACAGTTTTGGTCCTTCTATCTAATAATTTGTCTAAAATATGGTGATATAACATGTTTTAAATGAAGTTTTTAAGGGAATTTTCTTACGATCTCATCGATGTTGATATTTTTGTCATCTTCAGATCATATACCACGACATTTAAACTTACCACATCACATTTTTTAGTTAAAAAATATGATGAAGGGACCAAAACTGTCGAACTTTAAAATAGGGGGGCCACTTTCACAAAAAGATGAAAATAGGGACACCAAAACTGCAATTAAGCCTATAATATAATAGTCCATTTTTTGTTTGGAAGTATGCATTTCCACGTATGCACATCATCACTACCGATTACTGCCATTTTCGTTTTGTCTGATATTACCTTATATCGTTTGATAAAGACTTCACCTCGTAGATTTTGAAAGAAGGAGATGATCTAGTCCGATTTTGAGTCTATTATCTATCTATCAAAGGAATGTATATATGAATGTACAATTTTACCCTCAGTAAGGGAATTTTAGTAAAGTAACAAGTGTGGAATGAATATGAGAGCTCCATCTATGACAGCTCCAACTTGCCTTGTTGATGTCATAATCTTCTGCTTTTTCCATCCCTCTCACATCATTTCAGCTATTCCCAATATCAAAACCTTCTTCCACATTGAGAGAAAACTTTCAGTTTCTCATTTCTTAAGGTTTGGTTTCCACAATTTTTTTTTTCAAAATCATTTTTTTCCATTCTTCTCATTACAATTTTCATTTTTGTTTTCATGTTCATTTCTATCATCTAAATAATGCTGATTATTTTATTTATCGTTGTTCATGCTTTGTTATAGTGTTCATGTTCAATAATCTTCTTCTGCCTTCTATTTTCATTCATGGCCATTGTTTCCTTCTTTTATTTTTTGTTTTTGTTTGATCTATTTTGATTTTTCTTTTGTGTGTAAGAAATGTTTCTCCATTAGATCTGATTTTTTTTTTTAAAAAATGATTGGCTCAAAACTTGGTAACATTGTCATATTCAACTTTCAAACTCCGATATATATCGATTTTAACAAGTTTTGGCTTTGATTAGTTTCAAATTTATCATTTTTTAATGCATGTAAATTTTACTTTTTTATGCATTTTAGGTGTTTGATAAAATATCTATGTGAGATTTTTGTAACTTTCCTAAGAACAAATCTTATTATTTTGTTTGACACTCTAACATTGTTTGAACTTATTTATTTTTCTTTCTTTGTAGGAAGGTTCGAATGCAATTTGATGTTCATAAAAAATAAAGGAAAGTGCTTGCAAAGGAACAATGTAACACACAAACATGTATCACCTTTCAAAATTTTCATAACATCTGTTAGTTGATTTTCAAATGTCTTTAGTTTTTTATATTTTTTTTAATTGATGCACATAAAATGAGTCTAATGTGTTTATCCTCTTCAATTAATATTTATTTTGGTAGATTAGAACGGAATAAATAGATTTGATACATATGCCATAACTATGTTAGAATCAATTTTGTTTAATTTAAATTTGGTCTTAGTGAAGTTGTTTGAATTTTGTAGAGTCTGATTGTTCACGTAGAAGAGTGAGAATATAAGATATATCTGCAATAGATTTTCTAAATACTTAATTTTATGGATCTGTCTCAATTTAAATGTTTTTAAATTATGTCAATTTTACTCTACTTTGTTCATTCTTAAGTCAGAACTTATTCCTTCCTTCTCATTCTTGATTTTTTTACAAGGGGTGAGCTTTAATTGGAACTACTGTGCAGTTTCAGGCTATGTTAGGGTTCAAATGTCAAAGTTGGAGGTAGTCTTTCCTCCATTTATCCTCTTTTCAATTTGAATTTCAAATTTCAAAAACTACTTTATTCATCTTAAACCATAGGTACTAGACAATTGTTAGGAGTCAAATGTCAAAGTTCAAAGTACTCTTCCATTCATTTCTCCTCTCTTCACTTTCAATTTGAATTTCAAATTTCAAAAACTACTTTATTCATCTTTCTACTTTTTCTCTCTCATGGTTTATCTTTTTTGCTTCTTAATATTTTCTTCTTTGGTAGTAGATTGTAGCATTAAATTTTTTGTGATAGAGGCTTAAAAAAACATTGGTTGAGAAATATTTGAGATACAATATTTAATATCTTTTCTTGGTTAGTGTGAAAACATGTTTATTTTTTACTCATTTAATACTTTTAGAGCTTTGACATGTTTTTGTATATATCTATTTTGAAGGTGATAAAAATAACCTTCGTAAAAGTGTTGTTAGTGTTTGGAATAAACCATCAAAGAGGAAATATTGAGAAAATAGAGTACAAGGACACTAAAATAACTAAATCCACTTCAGATGAAATTTGTAGGTTTAAAGAAGTTAAATTCTTTTTTATTGTATGTTAACTCTTGTAGTGTAAAATTTGTCTCTATTGCTCAAGTTCACATTTTTTTGTTCACAAGATAAATATGCAAAAAGATTCGTATTTGTTTTTGTTTTTTCATATTATTTTATTATTTTGTTTCAAAGGAAAACGATGACGTAACTCAACAAAACTCGTGTGATTCACGTTGAAAGCATGTTACTGCATGTTTTATGTCTTTATTTTTGTTATAGGAACAATTTCATTGTTATTCTTTTTGTAGGCAGTGAGTATACAGCTGCGACCTATCATTGAAAACAAGTCACTTGAAGATCATGATACAAGTGCATTTGATTTCTTCCTTATGCTTTCAATGTTCCACATTTTATTTTTATGTAAAAGTATGATTGTGTAGGAAGCAATGACTATGATATACAACTCTACAATAGAAGTGTGAATTCTTTATTATGTCTTTGAGTTGTTTGCTGAATGAAATTGAATTATTCTTAATTGATTCATTTATCTTTTATAAGCTTTTTTTTTTTAAGTTCTGCTACTATTGGATATGATATAATGCAGTGATGTTGAAATATTTTGGTTTGCCTTTCGCTATGGAAGATAATGGAAATTGGTGCATGATACAAAATTAATCATGTTTCATACACTATTTAAGTTGACATAATATGACGATAAAGAGTCGTTTGAATGGTTACGGAATAACATTTTTGACATATCTGCATTGTTATGCAAGTTTTGTGTGTATATGTGAGGACCAAAATAATTCGACTTAAGCATGTTAGTTAAGAATTAAAACTGATTTACAAAATAAGTTGATTTCAATATATATCGTGTATGTATGCATATATTTCACATTGTTAATTGCATTGACAATCTAGATATTATTTGACAGAAAAAGAAATTTTGTTACCTGCACTAAACAAAACATGATGTTTATATTTTAGGAGTATTGTTATTGGTTTGTCATTTTCTTACTTTCAACTAATATTTTTTATATTTATGTCTGTAAAAAAAGTGTTGTTGGCTTTCTACATGAACAACTATAGCAGGTTCTAACATAAAATTTGAAACTATAATTCATTATTGATTGAAAATTATACTTTAGTGGCTATGATTGCCTATAGATTCTTGACTGGAAAAAGTATAGAAAATAAAGAGATTTGAGACCATTCTTTGAGACCACACTTACTCAATATTATAAAATGATTATAACTTTTCTTTAATTATATGATTGTAAAGTAACATAAAGATTAACATTTTCTGAAACTTTCACAAAAATCATCAAATTTGTCGGCCACTTCAGCATACGATTATGACCAAGTTTGTCAATGCACTCTAGCTAAGTGAAATGTTTGTCCTTGATCAAGAAAGTAGATGATGAATGGAGAAATTACTAATTACCATATCTCATCCACAAAATTTATTAAACATTTCATAACCATAATAGTATAATGTTGATTTTTTTTGTTACAAAGGCTAACAAAATCCGCACATTGATTTTCTTCACGAAGGGTGTGGTTAATCGTTGCATTACTCTGCTCCATTAACTCTTTTATGTCTTGAATTAAAACAGCATAAGTGTGGAATCTCATGAGGGGGCCAGTGATGATGTTTATACAAAGTATAATGTTGATTTGATTATTTGTGTTGTTTTAGTTTTTTAGGATTTTTCATATCAAGTTCAACTGTGTCATTATTTGATTTACTCAATGGATATGTTTGTTAAAATTGAACTACTCTACTACTAACATAAATATAAGGAGATTTTTTAAGTCAATCATTGCAATATATGACAGAATAATTCAACAACCACAAAATATGACAGAGATTAGTTTCCATTTCTAATTTTATACTCTTGGTTCTGAAACATTACTTGCAAACAACTATATTAGTTCCAGCAATGGAGAGTCCCAACATAATTGCTACTACCAACGATGTTATCTTCACTTTGATCTTATTTATCTGAATTATTTGTTTAAAATATTTTAACTGTGTTTGAAGTCTTTGAATCAAAATAGGACCTTCTCATATATATAAAAGTAACTATATAACATAAGAAGGTGTAATCCAACAATCAAAATACGAGGAATATATATGTATATAATCTATCTATGTAATATAAGAAAGGAAGATGTTGTGGAAAATCCAACATTGCCCTTATTTGAAAAATGAGACATCACTCAATCAGGGATAATTTTAGTTAAAATATTACTTTTTGTGACTAAATGATATTATCTCATTTCCACAAATGTCTATTGTTGTCGTAATGCATCTCGTTGATTCTGAAAGAACAAAAACGTACACGGGACAAGTTGCCGCATTTTTTAAAAGTAATTTTCATACGAAGGAAAAGTTGTCTGTGATAAAAAAATTTAAAATAATTATTATACATGGGACAAGTTGTTCATGTTATAAATTAAAAAAATTACTAAACACGGGACAAGCTATTCATGATAAAAAAATTAGGCTTAAACGCACTTTTGACCCCCTAAGTTTCAAAGTGTAGCGATTTTGGCCCCCTTTTAAAAAAATGGCAAAAGTGACCCCCCATGTTTACCCCCTTTTGCAAAAGGTCAATTTTGACTTGGTCAAGCATACATGTCACACCACCTGTGTATTTTTTAAATTTTTTATTTTTTTTATTTCACGCGTATAATTAACGAATTAAAAAAAATGGACAAAACGGAGGAAAGGCCCACGTGCGAGCTTAACCTTTCATTTTCTAGGATTTTTTCCCCCCATTTTACCCCAATTCCTTTCAGAAACCCTTATCTTTCCCTCTTCCATCGTAACACAACTCTTCATCTCCTTCATCTCATAACTTGATCCTGTTACTTCATCTCCTTCATCTCAAAACGAAAGATCTGATTATCCAAAAATAGCAACTGTTCGTCGTTCGCCGTACTGGTTTCGTTTCGAATGGAGAAGATGAGTGGGCAACAGATGCTTAGATGCTTGAGAAGTGCGGTGAATCTTCGAACGGCAAAAAGAACGTGGTCCCAGAAAAGATTCCTGACAAAAATGTATCAAAGTAAGTGAATCTTTTGTTTTGTTTGTTTTGGGTTGGTGGAAGTATTCAATACAGTATAAATACTTGTTTGTTTATTGCTAGGGTTGCTGATAACCACTCATTGAAGATAAGATTTCATTATAAATGGTATTTTATTTGTGATCCTGAGATTGCTTATAAGGGTGGTAAGGTACACGAGTTTAGGGGTGAGTGGGACATAGATGAGATTAATCTCATTGATCTGGACAGACTAGTAAGAGAAGTAGGCGTGGAAAGTGACTATAAGATGTGGTATATTGCACCTGGTAAGCAATTTAATGGTGGTTTAAGGTTGCTGAAAACAGATAGAGACACTATCAGATTCATTAATGAGTTTAAGAGTGAAGGTGAGAAAAACACACAAGAAGGGGGGGGGGTTGAATTGTGTGGGCCTTTTTTTCTTTCTCAAAATCTTATGTTAAGTTCAGATTCTGATATAGATCAGTTCTGAACCTATTTTTCAGAGTTTGTTTTGCAGCGGGTAAGAGTAAAGAGAGAGGGAAAGAGAGACACAATGGTTTATCCTGGTTCCTTCCACAACCCAGAAGTAGTCTAGTCCCCTTGTTACTAACAAGAGATTTTCCACTATAATCAACCGATTACAATTGCTCAAAGCACACAGCTAAGAGACTTCCAGTAGCTCAAAGCACACAGCTAAGAGACTTCTAATTGCTCAAACACCTAGTAAGAGACTTCCAATGCTCAAGCCCTCAAGCAAGAGACTTCTAGTTGCTCAAACACTTAGTAAGAGACTTCCCTGCTCAAAGCACACAGCTAAGAGACTTCCTTGCTAAATACACAAAGTTATGAGACTTTACAGTTGCTCAAGCACGCAGGCTAGAGGCTTTGAATCAAACAGATTTACAACAGAAATACAGTTTGAGTTGAACACTTGATATACTATCAGTGGTGTTCACAAAATACAACTCAGATTAAGACTCTACACTTAAGGAATTCTAAGATAAAAAGGTTTGTAAGAATTCCAAAGTTATTTGATGACAGACACGTAAAACAGAGTAACACTTTCTGGTTTTTGCAGTCTTGTATTTCTGTACAGAGTCTTAGTCTTCTTCTTCAAATCTTCAATCCTTTATAGAGAATTACAGAGCTGTTGTAGAAGATGCCATGTCATCAAAAGAGTCGTTGGTATTGAAGCTACAGCCAGCAGTAAATCCTTCCAGAACTGGTGCGCAAAACAGAGCAACACAATTTGAATTGTTTCCTTAAAACAGGGATCGTGTTTTGCCCAGGGAGACAACCATTGCAAAGAGCTGTTCTAACATTGTGTGCTTTACTGATGACAGTGACAGTTGCCTTTCCTTAAAGTTCAGACTTCAGAAGCTTCTCTTCAGAACTGGCTTCAGAAGCTGGCATCAGACACTGTTCATCAAAAGCATTTCTTCAGAAGCAGACTTCAGATGCAATGTTCAGACGCTGACTTTTGTTGACCTTCAGACGCACTGTTCAGACGCTGACTTTCATTGACCTTCAGACGCACTGTTCAGACGCTGACTTTCGTTGACCTTCAGACGCACTGTCCAGACGCTGACTTTCGTTGACCTTCAGACGCTGGTCTTCAGACGCACTGTTCATCAGACGCACCCTTCAGAAGCTGGTCTTCAGACGCACATCAGAAGCTGGTCTTCGTACGGATCAGAAGCTGGTCTTCGAAACTGTCTTCAGAAGCTGATCAGAAGCGACATTTCAGAAGCTGTTTGCAACATAAGCTTCAATAAATTCCTTTGCTCTTAACTTGATCTTTGAACCATTGTTAGATACCAATCTTTAAGCATATGGTTTTGCACACTAGAATCAAGCATTAGCATATCCAATTTTCTTCTTAACACTTTGTTATCATCAAAACTCAAAGAGAGACTTGTTCATACATTTTGTTCCAACAATCTCCCCCTTTTTGATGATGACAAACACAAGTATTAATAGAAAATTGTTGTTAATTTAATTAACAAGTTGACTGCAGGGTATGAGGTCTGCAAGCTCCCCCTGAGTCTGATCCAGGTTAATTAAATTCAGTTTAAATCAAAAAGGTGATTATTTCAGAATTGTTGTTAACTTTAATTAACAAGTTGACTTCAGGATGAGGTTTGCAAGCTCCCCCTAAGTCTGATAATCCACAAGGCGAGGTTTGCAAGCTCCCCTTGATTCTTATCCAAGTTAATTAAATTCAACTTAAAACAATAAGGTGAAATTATCACTTAGAATTATAAATAACAAGCTGACTTCAGGGTATGAGGTTTGTAAGCTCCCCCTAAGTCTGATAATCCACAGGATGAGGTTTGTAAGCTCCCTGAGTCTTATCCAAGTTATTTAAATTTATTTCAACTTAATAAAGAGTAATGTATCTCACAAAAATTAAATCAGAGGCTAAGAGATAAAGATGTTCTCTTAAGTTAATTAATCAACAAAAATTAACTTAAATCTGACTGGCTCAGAGCTTGAAATACTTGTAAACTTTCTCCCCCTTTTGTCATCAACAAAAAAATTCAAGAGTTTAAAAACAGAGAGAGAATTCAGATGTGAGATAATCATGCAATCATATAGGTACTCAAGCAGCAAAGATAAACATCAGAGCAAACTTGATCATACATGAAGTATATGACATTGCATTGAAAAACAGAGCATGATGTTCAGTACCATTTGTTCAGTACCACTGAACTCTTACAGACAGAATTGTCCAGAGCATATGGTTCAGTACTACTGACTGTATCAGACACAATTGTCCAGAACATATGGTTCAGTACTACTGAACTGTTTCAGACAGATTTGAAAGTTTAAAACTGGGTCTGAAAACTGAACATATAAGATGAAAACTGAAAACTGTGTTTTGAGTGTGTTTGTTAAAACTTTTCAGAAACAGAAAAACATTTAAACACACTGCACATTGATGACTTTAGGAGGGTGCAAAATACAACTTTCAAGGATTAATTCATCACAGCCCAGCAGTTATAACTTATCAGATTCTGACCAAGTGTTGGACAATAGTACAGATTCACTCTCATTAGTGGGCCACGTGTAAAGTGTCCACTTATAATGAGTTTTATCAGAAGTCATAAAAATTCAGATTCTGAAACTCAGATTCTGATGTTTTTCAGAAACTGAACTATCTTCAGACTCTCAAGGTGAGTGTCTGTTAAGTCTTAGCTTCTGATGAACTTCAGATTCTCAGTTTCTTATTCAGAGTCAAGCAAATTTTTCCAAGAGATGAAATGCATTGTTCAGATTCTTTTTAATAAATTTAAATCTATCTTCTGAACAAAATCTCTTAATAAAATGAAGTTTAAGTTCAAAAATGCTTGGCTCTTGAATGTAGAATTGGAATTTTTAGACATACAGATTACAACAATATTATCACAAAGAAGGTTATGCTGTTTTCATGAATCTGATAGTTTCCCAACTGATGTAGAATCTATTAAGAATAACTGAGAACAAAACATACCTCTGTTAGAGCTTCTGATATACCTCTCCTTGTTCATTCAGTTTGTTTCTGAACACCCATTTTTGTTCCAACAATGTTCTTTGATTGGCTTCAGGAGAAGTGTCAGATTCTGAGAGGCTTTTCATCTTTTGGACTATCTTCAAACTCAAAAATCAGGTTCTGAAGTGTCCTCTGAGAGCTGAATCTCAGTACCAGTGATCTAGTCTTTGTGGTTTCCTCCAGATCCCACAGTTTCTCCCTCTTTCATGGTCAGGGTTTGGAACATAGACTTGTCTTCTGTCATGCAATGCCAGCAACCACTGTCCAGGCATCAGGACTTCACCTTTTCTTTGGCATTTAATCATATCTGCAACATAAATGATTTCTGACTTGGGTACCCATATGGGTCCTCTTGGGTTAGTTCTGAAAGGTTTAGTCTTTTACACCTTATGTCTGGAGTTATAGAACTCAGACTTGTTCAGATACCTTGGATATGAATCCTTTAATCTTGAATAAGTCTTAGTTTTAGACACTGAGTTCTTCAGAACCTGAGCTTTCAAAGGTCTTGACTCAGATTTCTTCAGAACCTGAGACTTGAAGGTCTTTGGTTCTGAGCTTTTTAGAGTCTGAACCTTTGAAGACTTTGGTTCTGTTTTCTTCAGAACTTTAGACTTAAGAGTCTTTGATTCTGATTTGTTCAGAATCTTGGATTTAGAAATCATAGGTTCTGTTCTGTTAAGAACTTCAGTTTTGCCAACTCCTGACACAAGGCAAACTTCAGTTGACCTTTCTTAATACAATCAGAATCAGATGACAGATTGGCTTTCTTTTGTATCTTTGGTCTGGCATTCTGAGATTTAACAGATTTTGTATAAACTGGTTTAGTATCCCTTGAAGGTTTTACAAACACAGCCTTTTGAAAATTTGAGTCTGAATTTTTCAGATTCTGAGACTTACTTGCCTTAGGTTCTGAACTCTTCAGACTTTGAACCTTTTCAGATTGAAAGTCTGTTTTCCTCAAAGTCTTAGACTTAGAACCTTTTGGTTTAGAATTTGGCAAAGTTTTAAATTTTGCCTTCATCTTTCCCTTAGGTTCAGAAGCTTTAGATTCTGAGCAGTTCAGAACTTCAGACTTAGCAGTTTCAGTTTCTGTTAAATTCTGTTTCTCAGAATTGTCAGATGCAGGTACAAAACATACTTTAGAGCCTTTCATAATATCTTCAGAACAAGAGGTTTGGTTTGTTTCTTTTGAAAAATTAAATGAATATTGGCATATGATCTCAAAAAAAAAACAAATGAAAAACAAAGTAAATTGTTATTTTTGAATTGGTGACAAGAAAGTTGATGACATTCAATATGAACTAATCTAATATGATATAATTAATAATTACACATCTTCTTGGTGTGCAAAAGCACTTCCATATTCGTAATAATATCTTAATATAAGGCACTAACATATCTGTACAACAAGAAGTATGAGACACAAGAAATGAAAGCAGGAACAAGAAACAACATTCTCTTTGGCATAGTTTGGAAGCTCTTGGGTCCTTCTTCAATGATAGGCTCCAACCTTGGAAATTTAGAAGAACGTTTTTTAGGGGTTATGATGAGAGCAGGAGCTACCTCACCACAATTTTGGATGCCTCTCATTTCAACCTTCACCGGCTTCCTTACCATTTAATTATTCAATCTTAATCAAAGTTGTAATTAACCAAATTAACCCTTATATTTTCCTTGACCTTCTTTTGATCGAAGAAACTCGATCAACCTTAAAAAAAACGATGATTAAAGTTGTTGTTAGGGTTGGCTCAAAACAAAAGAGAGAAATGGTTTAGAGGGAATAGCAAATGGAACCATATACTACTATGTATATATTTTGGGGCCGTGAATATTTGGTTGACAAAGCCATGAGAGTCATTGGTTGAAATTAGTGACAACTCATTAATTAGTGCTTGAATATGTCTTTGTTTGGATTGAAATAGATTTCACAGCAATCACAACAGCAAAGCATTTTATGACCATTCTAGAAGCAGTGTAAAAATAGCAAAATGACGTGTACACTTTGACTTAAGGAAACATTCTAGATTAGGATATTAATTATTATTAAGAAAAAAATGCTACTTTAACACAATCTATCACAGTCTATTAAATTGGATTTATTTTACGTGTCACCTTTACATTAGTTTTTGATTTACATTGCTATTGATTCATTAGACAGTTTTCTTGTGTAACAAGCTATATATAGAACTTAGAATTCTCTACTAGTTAGCCTAAAATGGTTAGCTTGTGTATCACTACTTGTATAAATAACCATCATATTCTCTTTTCTAATTAATGAAACCATCACATTTCATTCATCTTTCTCAATTCATAAGAATGATATTGTAAGCCATCATTTTTGTAATTGTGCTTTCAATGGGTTGTATTTACAAGTAACATTTTATTTTAAACTAGTAAGATACCCGTGCCTCCGCACGGGTACCCGTTGGTGTGGATGATTTATTTTAGTTTTGTATTTTTTATATACATAAGATGTAAAAAATAAATATTAATTCAATAAATATTAGTATTAGTGACAACTTGTCTCATGTGTATCTTTCAAAAAAAAAAACTTGTCTCATGTGTAATAATTATTTTAAAATATACATCAACCATACTTTACCGTGTGTCTAATAATTATTTTTATTTTTTATCAGTAACAACTTGTCCTGTGTATAGCACTTATTTTTAAAATTTGTATCAATTGCAATTTATCTTGTGTACAAAATTTATTTTAAACTTTGTATCGGCAACTTATCATATCTATAATAATTATTTTCAAATTATTCTTGTGTTTAATAATTATTTCAAAATTTTAATCATTGACAATTTGTCCCATGAACGTATTATACTTATTTTAAAATTTGTATCATCGACAACATGTACTGTGTACGTTAAATTAATAAATATAATAAAATCTGTATCAGCGGCTACTTGACCCATGTTTAATAATTATTTTTAAATTTTTATCAGGAATAATTTGTCCCGTGTATAATATTTGTTTAAACTTTGTATCACCGATAACTTATCCAATGTATATTAATTTTTTTTCGGATTTTTACCAACAACAACTCTTCCGGTGTATAATAATTATTTTAACATTTAAATCAACAACAACTTTGCCTCATTTTGAAAAGTATATTTATAAATTTTTATCACAAAAACTTGTCTTGTGTATAATAATTATTTCAAAATTTTAATCATGGACAATTTGTCCCGTGTTTTACAAATATTTTAAAAATTGTATCATCGACAACTTGTCACAGGCGAATTAAATTAGTAAATATGATAAAATTTGTATAATATTTATTTTAAACTTTGTATCGACGATAACTTGTCATGTGTATATTATTTATTTTTGGATTTTTATTAACAATAACTCTTCCGCTGTATAATAATTATTTTAAACTTTGAATCAACAACAACTTGCTCCGTGTTTAAAAGTAAATATTATAAAATTTGTATCAGCAACTACTTGGCCCATGTTTAATAATTATTTTTAAATTTTTATCAAGAACAGCTTGTCCAGTGTATAATATTTATTTTAAACTTTGTATCGACGATAACTTGTCATGTGTATATTATTAATTTTTGGATTTTTACCAACAATAACTCTTCCGGTGTATAATAATTATTTTAAACTTTGAATCAACAACAACTTGCTTCGTGTTTAAAAGTATATTTTTAAATTTTTATCACCAACAACTTGTCCCGTGTATAATAATTATTTCAAAATTTTAATCATGGACAACTTGTCTCGTATTTTAAATTTTGTATCATCAACAATTTGCTACGTGTAAATTAAACTAATAAATATTATAAGAATTGTATCAGCGGCTAGTTGGCCCATGTTTAATTTGACAATGACTACTTGTATGTATATATTAATTATTTTAAAATTTATATCAGCAGTGATTTATCTCATGTATAACAATTATTTTTAAATTTTAAGCACAATTGTTTAAAATTTATTTTAGTGATGACGTATCTCATGTGTATAAATTTTTTTTGTATCAATGACAACATGTCCCGTGTATGTCTCTCAAAAAAACATGTCCCGTTGTCCAATTTTTTTTAATATTCATAATTCACAAATCTTGGTTCAGTGTGGATGATTTATTTAAGTTCATAATTTTTTTCTGTCATTTTAATATCAACTTACATAAACTGTGAATATGCTTGGTTAATTATAAAAACAATAACATAATTGTTGGATTACACCTTATATAATTAGTTACTTATATATTATTATTGTTGGATTACACCTTATATAGTTTTTTTTTATATCAATTCACCTTATATAGTTAGTTTAGGCATAAATTAAAAGAAGTAAATAAAATAAACTCATCAACATGTTAATGACCAGAAATTTATAATGAGAATTTATGCAATTCGAACCCTGACCTCTACATAAAATTGTCCTTGCAGCTAGCTATCAACTAAGTTGTGTTTACATGACTATTATTCCTTCTTTTATCAAATATAAAATAAAATAAATGATTGATAATAAAAATAAAGAATAATAGTTTCTTCTCAAAAACAGACAACAGGTCGTGTACTTTCCAATCAAAATATTGGTACAATAATCAACCAAAACAGTAACCTGGTTTCAACATCTCCTTTTTGTTTTGTTCATAGCCGCCGCACCACACAAAACCTCTTTGTATAGTTAGTGGTTCCTCTCGTCCAAGTAAATCAACAAAAACCTCTCATCCTCCATGTTGGTTGGAAAATTTGATGGAGAGGGAAGGTAGTAAAAGTATTCAAAATTTAAAATCAAATTTTTAGAGTCAAAGGTTTCTAAAGCCAAGCATCAAAGAAAAGTAGAAAATTTATAAAAGTGAGTTGAATCAAATTTAAAAGTAATCATATTTTCTCTACAATTAGTATTAGGTGCAATATGGTCTGTCTTCATTCATAAGCACCCATACTCATCAACATCTATGGTCTTTAAAACATATTTAATAACAAAAACTATTACACGAAGAACGACCACCATATTTTTTTTATGGTCTTAAACATAAGTAAATTTGAGTGCAATATTGTTATTGAACACAACCACAAATTAGAGTCAATAATCATCACAATATTGCGAAGATAAACAACTACCAGTTCTTAATAACTTTGTAGACCATGCGAATTCCATGAAGGCACAAAATGAACTTTATAGTTTTGAAGGAGCTGCCCACAAAAAAGAAGCAACATATCAGTTCTTCTGAAGGTGTATTAGCATAAAATAAATATCATAACAATATGCTTGACGTGCCAAATGCCAACAAGCTTAAAAAAAATCCTTGTATCAAATGTGATAGAAATAAACTGAGTCTAGGTCCAATGAAAGGGAAAGTTACCTTATAATGATTAATAATATCCTTCAAAAAAGTATATGGAGAATCATCATCGAGAATGAAAATTCCCTGACCAAGTTATTGGAGCATATCAGTTAAGTCCTCGCAAATATACACAAAATTGTATAATAATGCATACATGACACAAAAATTATTCCACAACCATTCAAATGAGTGTTTATCGCCAAATCACATCAACTTAAATAGTGTAAAGCAATCAGTGACAGTAAAAAAAAATGTCAAAGTGTTACATTGCAAATACAACAATTCATTAACATGGATCTATGCTTATCAGTGTATGACAATCAACAAATTTCAAGTAAAAAAGTATACAAATCTTAATTGGAAACTCGTTTTTGTCATCTAATGCAATGAGTTACTTCTAAAACTCAATATATTGTGCTAGTAATTCCAAAACACACCAACATGACTCTATTGAGTGGAGAAAATAATGAAATAGTTTAAGTTAAACAAACATGTCCATTGTCATGCTTTGAAAGATGGAACATCTTTAAACCTCTAATTCTTGGAATCATATTTTATTTTTAATAAAGAAAAATAAGGCAGAGGATGAAGAAAGAAAATATGAGAGATAGGAATCACATACATAACCTATTCAATTGATGGTTTTACCTATTAAATGAAGGTCCATCATCATTTTTTTCCACATGAAAGTCTGTTCCATTACTCCATAACCATGTAAGAAGATATAGACAATAAAGAGAAGCTTACTAAGAAGGTTTTGAATGTTAGATTCAAGAAGTAATTATCGACCAAACAAAATGCTAAAAGATTCCAACACAGATAACAATTGAAGAAAACAAAAAGTTTCAAAAATATTATTGAACCTACAATGTTATTCATAGCAAATTATGTTTGATTGTAGACACTTTGATGACGTTTATTAATATTGAGCATGTGTGGTTTCAAAGAGTTGTTAACAGTGATATACAGCAACAATATCAACATAAATACCATTAGAAATTACCATTTAAATCAAATCAATAGTAATACAAAGAACAAATGATTGTTACATTTAAGAGAAATGAAGGATTTCGAAAAAGAAGATTCAAAACTTACTTTTTTCCATTGTTTGATGTAATTGTTGCATCAATCTGAACAAATTGAAGAAAAATAGAAAAGAAAACACATAAATCATCGAACTTTCTAAATAAACCCCCCTCTCATCTTTCATTCTCAGTCATTCAAAATAAAAATATGAATAAAGTCAACAGAACATATTACTTGTATGCTTGGATTAGACTAATTTATTATTCATAATAGCTTATACTTGTTGATATATTTCTATAAAAAGGAGGAAAAAGTAAACAAAATAATGACACTTAATATAGGACGGTGACTTTTGCAGCAACGCCAACCTCACAACCCAAACCTTCAAAAACTCATCGCATCAGTAAAGTCAAATTTGTTTTTAATACTACAAAAGTAGAAATATACATTAAAAGAACTTACATTTTCCAGACCTGCAAATGTCACTTGAATAATCACTTCGATTTGTGGTAATCCCTGCACCATCTTCTTCTCACTTAGCATATTCAAGTTTCTGAAATTGATATGCCTAAATCTTTGATGCCATAGCCAATTTTCATTCTCAGCATCTGATAGCGGGCATTGATCTTCAATCACATTAATATTGATCTTGAATGTTCTCTGCTTTGACAAAGGAGCTTTCAGGATCAATCTATCCTTACAATAAAAAACTCTCATAGTTTATGCTTCCATCTTCATAGTATAACCTTTTTGCAGTAGTTGACCTATACGGATGAGATTATTCTTCATGGTTGGCCCATACAATACATCAGTAATACAAGCTCTCTTCCCATCTTTTCTATGAATCAAGACCTTCCCAATTCCTTCAGCAAAAACTATGTTATTATCTGCAAATCTAATCTTTCTACTCACTCAATCATCTAACTCAAAGAACCAAGACTTTTTACTTGTCATGTGATTTGAGCATCCAGTATCCAAATACCATTCATCATTCTTTTCTTCTTCAGCTTTGATTGTGGCCATCAAGAGTACTTCATCTGAGTTTGAATATTCATCTTGAGCAAATTTTGCTTCATCACCTTTGTTCCTTGGAACTCTCTTGGATCTGCACTCAGAAGCATAATGTCTCCACTTCTGACAGTTGTAACACTGAAGTTCCTTCTTATCTTTCTTCTTCTGATTTGATGCAGACTTTGTTTCTTCTTTCTTGTTACTTTCCTGATTCTTACTTGAACCTTCACCATTCTTGTAAGATGGATCAATCCAGGGTTTCTTCCCTTTTTTGTATTTTTCCTTTCTTCACATATTGAGCTTGCAAAGCCTGATCAGATGTAGAACCTTTGCTTCTTTCTTTAATTCTATCTGTCAGCCTCAACTCATGTGCTTCAAGACTTGCTTGCAATTCTTCAATCTTCATTATACCCAAGTCTTTGGATTCTTCCAATGCCACAACAATATGATCAAACCTTGATGTCAAGGTTCTGAGAACCTTCTCAATCTTCATTAAATCAGTGATGTTATCTCCATTCCTTGTCATCTGATTTGCAAGATTCACCAACTTGTCAAAGTATTGACTTATGGACTCTCCTTCTTCCATATTTAACGTCTCATATTGTCTCCTTAATGCTTGAAGCCTTACTTTCTTCAACTTTCCATCTCCATAATACAACATTTCAAGTGTATCCCATGTTTCCTTGGCATTCTCATAACGCATAATCTTTTCAAAGAATTTGCTTCTATGCATCTTTGTTTGCAGCTTGCTGAACATCAATTGCATTTCTTGCTAATGCTAGTACACCATCGTTAACCACTTCAAGAACATCTTGATACCTGAAGATCACCTTCATCTTCACAACCCATTGATCTAATTCTTGCCATCAAAGACTGGTAGGTGCGCAGGGAAGTTTCCATTGTTGTGAGTTGCCATCCTTCACAGATTCTCCAACAATGGTGATTGAAACCGGGTTCTTGGTACCAATTTGATAGAACAAAGTAGAAGAAAGTGTAGAAACTTGTGTATGAGAATTAGGGTTTTAGAGGGAATTTTGAGAAACAGAAAATTGAAAACAAATTCTATTAATGAGAGTAATGAATTCTTGCATATTATTTACAAAGTATCAAAGAGTATATATACATAGAGGCTTGTAACAAACTCTTTGTAACAGCCTAAAGTTACTTAACCCATAAGCAAACTGGCTTACTTGACCCTCAAGTTCACTATGCAGTTAACATCTAACCAACTGACTTCAATATCTAATAATTGTTTTGTGAAAACTCAAGACTATTTAGACAAGGCATTGAAGAGAAGAAATAGTTCGAATTGATTCCATAATGGTTATGTTTAAATTGTTTTAGGATTGGCTGATAATAATTGCTCACACTTAAACTTTAGCACAATCGACCCAATGTTGGCTTATTCATAAGAGATTTTCCTGAAGCTTCGGATAAAGCTAAACCACCAATATTATAGTGATAATTCAAATCACTCATTAGAAATGCTTCTGATTCTTGTTTAGCTAAAATCCCTTGAGAAAATGACGTTGGCATTGATGATTTTTCTGTTCTTTCATTTGCTTCCTTTGTAAAAGATTCAGTGTTGATGAAGGGCGTATGTGTAGCTGGATCATTCCCTTGCTTCATTAGCTTTTTCGACATAAAATCAAACCACTTGCTATTAAATTTATACAACTAAAACAAGTACTAGATAGTTACGATTGTTATCAAATTAGTTTAGACCTTTCACCTCGAGCTGTTCATTTTTCTTAATAATTAAGCTTTGCTAAAATAGTTTTAATAGGTTATGTTTCAATTTAACATATATTCTGCACTGGCCTGATTTCAATTAAAATGTGTCTGCAACTTCATTCTCCAACTCCAAGTTAGGCATATAGAAGAAGATACAAAAGAGGCTTGTAAATAACTCATTTGTCATGTTAGTTTTTGGGAAAGTTAATATAATCTTTTCATCGAAAGAAAAAATACATTTCTTACAAAGTACACATATATCCAAAAAAATATATCATTTTTACATGAAAGCATCTGAAATTGAAACAAAATTAAAACAGATTGAGTAGATCCTTTAAGATACTGCTGTTGTCCATAAGAATTGGGTTTATTGCCTTTGATATTTCAAGATTGTCCTCATCACAGTTTAAGCGTATTCGTTTGCATGGCATGTGCTCAGCTGATGGCTATTTCTTTTTTCTACTGTGAATTCTGTCATTGGTTATATGGTGTCGAATACACTTCGGTTCAGCTTTCTTAGAAGTGAAGTGGCTTCTTCGAGGTATTTGCTTGGTTTTGGAAGCTTGTGCTAAGGTTTTGTTTACCTCTCGGTTTGGTTCCTATGGGACCTTATTCCATCAGTAAGCTTAATCTTCATCATTTACCCTCTTGATCATATTTGAGTTGTTGGGATCAGAGCAGTTTTTGCTTCAGGGGGTTCGTTTTTTCTGGTTTTCCTTGCAGTAGGTTTTGCAGGAATTTGGTGTTAGGGACAATTTTTTGTCTTTTTTAGCAGGTTGAAGCAGGGGTGTGGGGCTTATTTTCTTGCTTTGTTTCTTGGGAAGATTAGCTTTTATGTTAGAGGTTCCTTTTATTGTTTTGTGACTGGTTTTGCTTTTGTGTTATAGAGGAGCTTTTATGGTTTAGCTTCTATTACCCTGCTATTGCAAGTGTATTAGTTAGCCAATCTTCGGTTACTCCTTGTTTCTCATGTCTAACCTTGGCTCTTTGATCACATGCATAAAACCTTCCTTATAAATGAAGATTAAAATGAGATCATTCGCAATTCTTATCACCTTAACGTGTCCAAATGGTGTGAGCTAAACAAGACATAAAAGTACAGTAAAACATAAAAGGATAAATTTTGTAAAAATCATGTTTGATAGATCTTGTGTGTTACGAAAAATGTAGAAGCAAACACTAATTTTATTGGCCAAAACAATGTGGCCTGCCCAGTTTAGTCTTGCTCGACTAATTACGCGAGTAGTGTTTGATTTCTTCCGTTGATGGAGTATGTGGTGCGTCACGTTTGACTTGATCTTCCCTCTTTCCTTCCCTCTTTCTAGGCATTTCTCGTTTCATATATCTCCACACATGTGATGCCTCATCAAAACGTGCTTCCGTGCTAATAGTTTTTTTTTTTTTAAAACACTTATGTGTTAATAGTTGCTTCAGCTAGTGACGCTACAAACATAGAACACAATTAAAATGTCAAATTGTCAAGTTCCACTAAGCTTCAATTGATTCTAACATCCCCGCGACCTTATTTGGACCTTAATAGACATGAAAAATATTTACCTAACTCGCATTCAGATGTATAGCCTTCATTCGACTGAGGAGAACTTGTCTGACCCTCAATTCAACCGTTTGGCAATTTTAGCTAACAAGTTCTTTATTTTTAGGTGTAAGTAGATAAAGTAACATTTAACAATATTTAACTTATGAAGTTTTCGGTATTTTTAATTGTACTACAATCAGATTGGATTTGAACACCTTTAATGTTAACTCTCCATACTTGGGGATCACATAGGTCTAATCTTGAGCACAGTAAAGTTTTGTTGAGTAATTGAGGAATACTACTTGGTCTAAACTTGAGGGAAATCTGGTGAATTCCTTTAATATTGAAGTTTTTCACCCTTTTTCTTCGTTTAAAATTTGGAGCAATTGACTTTGAAAAGAAACTATATTCCCTATCATCATCTACCTGGGTTAGTTCTCATCTCTGAGAGAGTTTATCCATAACACAAATTTACACGTTGAGTTCAAATTTCACATACAATTGGAGAAAGACAGAAAGTTATAAACATGATATTAATGTTAAAGACATACACTGTTATGATAGTATCAATATTGGAATTGGACATTGGATATTAGATACATATATGTAGATTCTTATTGCCAAAAAAACACTCGGTAGCTGGATTGCACAAATCTCTGAAAACAAAAATAAGTTTTCCCAACCAGCTTGGTGTTGAAGCCAGAAATCATACATTGTACAAGCAGAATCAAGCTACAGTAGTGGGCACTTTGACCTGAAAAAACTGAGCCTAATACAAAACTCATAAGAAACCTATTATGTGCAATGCAAAATACAGAACAAAATTACAAGACTATACATACATACATACATTGAAGCAATTAAGCAAATGTCTCAGATTTTTTAGTACTATAATGAAGAGAAACATGTTTTTGAAAAGAAGCAATTGGAGAAACATGTTGAAAACTTTTAAGATTAGTTTGACAACCACCATGAGCAATCAAAACCAAAGCAACTTGCAAATGTCCAGCTTCAGCAGCACAATGCAAAGGAGTGTAACCAGCATCATCAACACTATCAACCTCAGCACCATGTTCCAACAAAACCTTAACACTCTTTATTCTCCCTTTGAATGAAGCCCAATGTAGTGGGGTCCACCCATTCTGATCTTTTCTATTCACTTCCGCTCCTTCCCCTAAACACTTCTTCAGCGCGTGTACATCGTCCACACGCGCCGCTCGTAGAAGCGCATCACCCCAACGTAGTATACCGAACAAGCGCGTGTAACCACTTTCCGATGCTATTTCAAACGCTGTTTTCCCGTTTAACTCTCTTGCGTATTTTACGTCTGAGTTTTGTAGTAAAAACTCAACTGCTTTTAAATGATTTTTCGACGCTGCGTGATGAAGTGGTGTCCACCGTCGAGAATCAACGGCGTTAGCGTTTCCTCCGTTTGAAAGAAAAAACTCAATTATACTCACGTGACCTTCACTCGCCGCCACGTGAATCGGTGTCATCATTTCTCTGTTCACCGAATTCACATCCAATTCGTCGCTGAAAGATTCCAACAAAAACTTTACAACATCGATTCTATCCATTGTTGCAGCTTCGTGCAAAACAAAATCCACTGAATCGTTGATTCTGCATCCATTAGCTACAAGAAGCTTCACAACATCGAGTTTCCCGGCTCTGATTGCAAACGGGATAAGCGATTTACCGTTTGAATCCCTAAAATTCACATCTCCACCGGCGGCGATAAGATCGGTGACGTATTCAACTTTCCCGCTTTCAACAGCAGGTTTCATCAAATTCGTGAGATTTGATTTCGTGCAAACCGATATAGCTTTCGTGAAAAGATCACGAGTTTCGTAATTTGAGATAACGAACTCCGCGACGGTGGGACCTACTAAGACGACGGTTATAACGGCATCCCGGAAAACGTGGGGACCAGGTTTGTTAAAAAGACGGCGGAGATCGTCTGTGGTGGCTTTACCGGTTGGTAGCATGGAGGTTCGAACGGTGATGACGTTAGCAGGTTCGGACAAAGGTGGTTGATTAAGGTTTGTGAGATGAATTGTGTATGTTGATGAAGAGAGTGGTGGGATTACTGATAAGGGTTTGTTGATTGAAAAGTTTGTTGGGTTTGATGTTGTTAAGGAAACTGCAACAGACATCGTGTGCATGAGGTTTGTGAGCTTGAACGAGGAAGAACATTTTTGGTTTTTTTGGAAGTGAAGGTTCACTTCATTGAACTCTGTTTTCACCAACCTATCCATGGTGGTGACGATCAACACAAAAGAGTTCTTAATTGTTATTGGTATCTTATGAGAAAGAAAGAAATTAAGATGAGACTGTTTATTTTGCTTCCTATTTGAATTATATTATCATTGTTATTATTTTGATTAAATTTATTGTTGTTATTGTTGACTTATTGTGTGATTAAATATAGATGTTCGTTGGTTAGGGTGCGACTGTGACAGGGAAGGTGTGGGTGGGATGAAGAAGGATATGAATAAGTTATAGAGGATCCTAATTCCTGAATAAGACACTATAACATGTTTTTGTTTTCATGCTAGCTAACTAATTGATATTGAATTGAACAGGAAATAGACAGGGTAAAAAGGTGTGAATTTGAAATTTGAAACAATTCAACCAGCCATTTTTGTGGAAGTGGTTGGTGTAAGTTTGAACCAGTTCATAGAAAATTGATATATTTTTTTTAATTCATTCATTTTTGCACAACGTTGGATATAGAGGGAATTGAAATTTACATATTACAAACTTCCTGCTCATTGGATTGTCGAAGTGCAATTTTATATATTTTTTCAACTATCTCAAAGTGAAAACAGGGCATCTTGTGTGTATATTCTGTTCCACACTGGTTTTGGCTGTATTTGAATATGAAGACCATGTTTAATGGAAAATGCGCTAGTTGCAATTTCAAATACAATTTTTTAGTTCTTGTTTAATATTATTAGGTCATAATATTCAGCAGCCATGAGTCACTTTATAAATTTACCACATGGGCTTCCTGTGAAATTAGAGATCCGACTCTCATAGTAAACAGAGGCCCCTAATAAAAAAATGCTATTTTTTAGTTGATAATGTTTGTTTTATTTTATTTTTTTAAAAAATAATTATAATGTTTGTTGTTAAAGTTTGCTATTTTATACGACAAATATGAGCAAAAAATTACAAGAGGTTTTCTAAAATAAAAAAAAATATAATTTTATGTCTTGATTTGAAAATATATAGTTCAATAGGTTTAGAAGAGTTGCACCAAAGTGGAGGGAGAATAGAGAATATTGAAGAAAAAAAATTAATTAAAGAAAACAAACTTGCTAGCTGCAGGAAGTGGAACCAAAGACACATGGATTCTCAACGTAGAACTCTACCACTAGACCACCTCCGCATATGTGATATTCTAGCGCGTTTTCTGTATATAATCGAGTTTTTTTGCATTATATATATATATATATATATATATATATATATATATATATATATAAAAAATATTTTGGGCCTAAAATTTTGGAGGCTCAGCTTAGTAGAACTGTTTGCACTCTCTAAGAGCCGACCCTGTTTATCACTAGTAATGATATTTGTCTTCATCTTGGATTATTTGAGCCAAGTCAGTTAACAGTAATTGGAATTTGTTTCTTTTTTTGGGTGATTGTCTATGCAGTTGTAATTTTAGGTGATTTTCATTATATTCCAATTTTCAACTTCTGCAGCTTCTGCTCTATATGACATATTTTATTTACCAAAATTAAGTCCCATGTCCAAGGCAACAATGTTCACTATATTATCCATTTTGGTATCTTGGTTGGTGTAATGGTTCTCTATAATTGAAAATGGAATAAAATGAATATTTGCGAATTGATCGTTAAATAAAAGATAAAATTGATAGATTAGAACTCAATTAAAATTGATGTTCTTAGTACATGAAAGAGAAAGGAAAAAGATGGAAGAAGATTAAGTCGTAAGACTAAGTCATTACTCTACTAGAGAGTATCAAAGGGAGATAATAGAGACTTCATCAATATTCTTCATACCCACTATTAATCATCATTTCACTATTTATGCACAACTCAAAGTTTTTTAATTTTAGGATCACCAGCTATATGTCCATTTGTCTCAACCAATTATATTATGTCAAGTATATTTTGTCATGTGCTCTTTTGAATCATAATAGTTGGTCAGCTTCATGCGAATTTTTTCATTAAAAGCCATGCATATTAATCTAGAAGTGAGTACTTGATATAAAATTGGATGTTCTGTGGCAGAGCGAGATTATAAAAAAAAATTCAGGAAATTGAAGTTGAATTGATTGGTTTAATTTTAAGAGGTGTGTTCTTCTCTCCATGGTGTTTAAATAAGCGTCTCACTAACAAATGTCTTAAGGACATTATTTAAAGAATTCACAAAATGAAATTTTGTCTTAAAAAATACAAGTTAAACATATATAAAAATCATAACTACACAATTTTCTATATAAAAGTTATTTTTTTAATGTTTAAACAATATTTTAAAGATACATGTTAACATTTCTTTTTAAATAAGAGTGGGTTGAACTAGAAATTTGTGTATGAAAATCAATTCTGAAACAAAAACTATAGATCCTAACTTCAAGTAAAATCAATTAAGTGAAATCAATTCTTCTCAACAACAATCAAACATGTCATAATCAATTATACATTTTCATATTTAATTATGATCCATCTATAAGTTAAACATGTTGTTCGTGAATGGAAAATGTTCTAACACATGTTCATTATATTTGTACCGATAATTATTCTAAAAGATGAATGGAATTTATTTTCCCTTAAAAAAATAATGAAACATGATTTATCCAAATACAACCAATATTAAAAGCTTATCATGAATTTCTTCACTCGTGTTTTCATCTCCTTTGTGGACTAAAAATGATATCTAAGTTGGATTATTCAAAAAAGAAAATTATTGAATTGCACTCCAGACTTTGAAATTTTTAAAATTTCGGGTTAGAAAAATTTAGACTTTCACTTAGTTGGACAATTTTTAACTGTTTTCTACAATTTCTAACTTTAAAATGACATTAAAGGAGAAAGTTACAACAACTAATATTAATCAAGATTTGTAAAAAAAACAATGATCATGGTGAGAAGTGTTTAATTTGATCGATTATGGTGAAAAATGCTACACGTTAAGTAGGCTGTAAAGTGCATTTGACCCAAATTTTTTTTTTTTTCCTCCTTTTGAAGAATTTTAGGCCAAAATATGATTCTGCAAAGCATGGCTACTTTATTGTATTAAGTTTTCATAACAAGAGCTTTTTGGATTAAATAACTGTGAAATTCTTTTTCCACCTCTCATAAGCTCATGGAAATCTCAAAAGTGTCCCTCAATTTCGGAATCTAGAATTCAAAACGTATTTCCTATCATTTAAAAAAGAGAAAAACAAATTAGTCACTAATCTCTCCATTTTTTTCTTTTGATGTTTTAGATGATTGCACAAATATTAAGGAATCATTAAAGTATGGGAATAGTTGTAAGGTTTGGACTAAAATGCTCATATTTATGTTTTTTTGGCTATTGTATACTTACTCCTTGTTTTTTTCTCAAAATTCCAATCTCCTTAATTATTGACACTTACCGTTACAGCACAAATTGAAACTTCAATTGTATTTATTATTGAAACTTTCAATTTTTCTCAAACTTATCACACAATTTTTAAGTGAACGGTGGGAGTTATACAATTGTGGGTGCAGTTTGGATCCTGCTGTGTCTGCAGTATCAAACTCATAATCAACTCCCCTTCAACTGAATCCTCAACTACCATCTCCAACAATTTTTCTCTTTCTGTTTCATAGGTGTATGGGGGATTTAAAGTGGGAATGAATGGAGTAGTTTTACCCATGTTTTCTTTTTATAGTTGCATGCATGTGTATGGAGTATGAATAGTTTTAAATACTATCATGGGCAGTTGAAGTGAACCTTATTACTACCTCAGCAGTTGTATAATCTTTAACACATCTTTTAATTCAATTGTGATAAGTCAAAAGTCACAACTTATTTAATTATGATCTTATGGTGTGTTTTTAACAAGGGTAAAATTGGATAAAAAATATTAAACATCCTAAAACATCAAATATTTTGAAATAAAGTTGAAGTCCTAAAACATCAAAAGAAAAAAATGGAGGGAGTATCATTTCAGCTACAGTTGAAGCCTAGCTAATAGTTTTTACATGACCTTTTCACGTTCGGATTCTAGAGTCCAAACTACAAAAAGTCATTTTTACACATCCAGACATTAGAATTTGAACACCTTTTTACATGTTTTGAACTCCTCTTGTGCAAAAATACATTTTCATAAATTCGTTATTTTTCCACATACATTTTTTGGCATGAGATGAATTTGAAACATGTAAAGAGGTCATTCGAATTTTAAAGATGATTTTTTTGTCGTTCAGTTTCTAGAATCCAAATGTGTAAAGATCCTGAAAACAAAAGTTAGTCATAGTTCAACCGTGGTTAAATTTTTCTCATTTTAAGTGACAAAAAACACGTTTTGGGTTCTAAAATCTAAAAAATGAAAGGCGTTTTTGGAGGCGCAAAAGAAACATAGAGGTGGAAAAATAATTTCTCTAAATACCAATGGGACAAAGCCCCAAACTCAACAATATACAACCATTAGCTATTCAACGAAAGTTATACCCCATACCCTTACAATTAATTCTTCACCCCTACAAACCATGAAAAATGTCAATTTTACCACTAAAATCCTTTTGGATTCACCCTAACAAAACATTTTTGGTATGCAATAATTTTTCAAAATTAAATTTACATACCGGAAAACTTGAAGAAAGTTCCTTGAAATTTTAGCTATCAACCATAAGATTATGTGAATTATATTGATTCATCCAAAAGAATTGAACTTTAATTGAAATGTGGGAATTAAAAGGAAAATTGATGTTTGGTTGGTACCAATTGAAATTGGAAACTCTAACTATCACTAAAGCTTGTCAAACCAATTAAAAAATGGGGGGTTTATAGATGAATGAGTGATGAAAGCTGTAATGGAATATGAAGCCACGAGAATTTTTAATTTGATTACAATGCTTAGGTTTTCGTCCATCAACAACTTCAGAAAAATAAAAGGGTTTTTCATAAATAAATGAGTAGACAATGAGATCGAGGTTGAAAAGGGGAACGATCGAATTCCACAATCTTTCTCCTATTCTTGATGTTGCAATTCATCTTAGTTTTCTGAAATTAAATTTCAGGTTTTTTTTTTTATTTTATGTACAGAGAATAATTTGTAGGGTGAAGTTGGAAAAAATTTAATGACAAAAAGGATAAAATTGACATTTTCTTTATAATTTGTAGGGGTGAAAGTATATGTATAGGGGTATATGTTAAGTCATTCCTGCTCAATCCATAACGGCCCAAGACAAGTATTTGTAAATGTCATGAACTCCTTGGAAATTGCTTTTCTCACAAATAAAATTGTTCATTCTCACATAAACTGCCGAAAATAACTTCAACGTGACTTAAGACATGTTCAGTATATATCAACGTGACTGAAGTCACGTTCGGTATATATCAACATGAGTTAAGCCACGTTGAGTCAACGTGAGTTAACTCACGTTCGGTACATACCAACGTGACTTAAGTCACATTGTGTTTTATTATAGAAACAGAACATGCAGAGCACAAACCATTGTGTTTCAAACTCAACCAAATCGAATTTTCTTCCAATTTTTGCGATTTCCATCAACTTTGATCAAAGCAACATCAAATCCTACTTCCATCACAAGTAAGTGTTATCTAACCTTTTGCATTGGATTTTTTTGCTTTAAATGTTAGATTTTTTATGATGAAATTGTGAAATTTTAGGTTTTAGGGTTGATTTGCATATTTTATTTTTTGATTGTTAATGATGAATTAAGTTATAAACTATTGTTTAGATGTTGATTAGAGTAAGTTTGACTTAAATGTGGTAGGTTAGAGTTAGAAATTGTTAGATTTTATGTTGAACTCTAGGTGTTAATGATGAAATTAGTTAGAAATTGGATTGTTAATGTTGATTATAGTGATTTTGAGCGCAATGTGGTAGTTTAGAGATTGATGACACTACCGAAATTGAACTGTTGTTGTTGATTAGTTAGAAATGACACAATGTCCCTATGAAAAAATCATTGATTTTTTGCATTGTTTTATGTTGCGTAGATATGTCTGAGAGACCGGACAGGCTGAAAGGAGGCAGGGAGACCATGACGGGGAGTGCACGGGCCGAAAGGCAGTCTAGGCGCCCTCCTGTTAGAAGAAGACATGGCGGTATGAGTGGGGATGGGGAGGGGACGTCGTCCCAGGCGGGTCTGTCGCATGTAATGGACCCGACACATCATTATGAGCAGCCTCGACATCAGGAGGGTGAGGCTGAGCAGGAGGGTGAGGCTAAGCAGGAGGGTTTTCGTGGGGGCCCTTATGACATGTCGCTTCTACCGAATTTCGGTAGACAAGTGGCGTGGAAGCTTTGGACCGACGCATCAATAAATTTAATTGTTTAATTTTATTTTGATTTTGATATTTTAAAATGTTTAAATGTTTGTTGTATTTTGATTTTGATAATGTTTGTTATATTTTGATTTTGATAATGTTTGTTATATTTTGATTTTGATATTTTGAGAATGTTTATTTTGATTTTGATAATGTTTGTTATATTTTGATTTTGATATTTTGAAAATATTTATTTCGATTTTGAAAATGTTTGTTATATTTTGAAAATGGTTATTCAATTGTTGTTTTATTTTTTGTATTTCAGTTTCGGGAGGAGCATTGGCTGAAACTTTCCTCGGACGGGAGGAAGATTATACATGACAAGCTAACAGTCCCGGGACGTGATGCTTTATGGTTATATGAGCGGGTGGATGGATTCAGTCTTGCCCCCTCTCCTTAAGACTGGGTACTCTAACATCAGCTCTGGCCTCATCACCGCCTTGTCAGAGAGATGACATCAGGAGACCATCATCTTCCATTTCCCTATTGGGGAGATGACAGTCACACTCGACGATGCGGCGTGTCTTCTACACATCCCTATCGAAGGGAAGCCGGTGCACTATGGTGAATGCAGCTACGAGTTGGGTATTCATCTGATGTAGTAGAGCTGGGTTTGACGGAGAAGGAAATTGAGGAGGAGACGAGCACACAGTGGGGAGGGAATATTAGTATTCTTAACCTAAAAAAGTTGTATGAAAGACTACTTCATATGTGCAATGAGTTGGAGGACCAGCTAATGATGAGGAGGCAGAGGAGCTCCAGAAGACTAGGGTGTAGTGCGTTAAAGTGTTTTTGTTGTTCTTGGTTGGTTTCACCCTTTTTGCCAACAAGACCGACAAACACGTTAATGTGATATGGCTAATGGGGTTGTTGGATTTATAAAGGGTGCACACGTGGTCCTAGGGCGGTATGGCACTTGCTCATCTCTACACTCGGCTTTCAATGGCTACAAACCCTGGGGTTGGCTCCATTGCTGGATACATGTCTCTGCTTTAGGTAGTAATGTAATATGTTGCATAACATATTATAAATGTGTTGATAGGATTGTGTTTGTATATACTTGTGATGATATGATTGTTTGTTTGTATTTGTAGGCATGGGTTTTAGAGCACTTCAAGAACCTCTATACGACGTCGCGTGTGAAGGGTATGATCGTTGTGACCCGCGTGCTGCCAGATGGAAATCACCAAAGGGCCATGCTGATGCTTCACACTACCGAGGCCTCATCGATCTGATGGTGAATAATGATGCATCTAGACGTCGTACGAGGATACCCGTGACATCTGGCCTTTTCATGATATTTGCTGGTACTCAGGTTGGATCATGGCCAACAGTAAGATCATGGGCTTCACTTGCCGGAGCGGGTTCTCAGGAAGTATGGATATGTGCAGACCATTCCCAGGTCTCCTACTGTCTTTGTGGCTCTTAAGCCAGAGGACATAATACTGGCCTTCCAGGATTATCTGCTCCATGTCATTCAGCAGTCTGATCGGGGTCGGGTGGCATCAGATCCGTGGAGGAGTTAAAAGGGGTACATCACTTAGTTCTACAGGGTGTCTCATCTGGTTTTCAGCCCGCCTGTGCCCGTGGTTGAGTACCCACCTTCTAAGCCAACTTATGAGGAGGTTATTGTTCAGGAGCAGTATGCGAGCCAGGTTCCCGACCCACTCCAAATTATTGAAAACATCACTGCGAAAGTCGAGTCTGCATTGCAATATCCTGACCCACATCCATACTATCAGAGTTTGTTGATGAGCATCCGTGAGGATTATCGCATGATCCAGGAGGGGACGGTTTCCCAGATGAGGACTAGGAGGGATGATAGGGGCAGAGCCATAGTCCGGAGCAATAGATTTTTTTTAGTGTTTTTATTACATTTGTATTTTTTTAGTTTTTTTATGACATTTTGGCGGATTTTGATGTAATATATTTACACCTGCGCCTTTGCGTATTTTTATGACATTATGATTAATCTTCGGTTTTATTTTGTGTATTATAATCTTGAATGAATGAATGATTGAATTAATGGATGAAACAAGGATGAAAAAGAATGAATGAGGGTATGGAAGAATGAATGAATGAATGAAAACAGGGAAAATAACTTAGTTCTGCTGTTCTGCAAAATTACACATAGAGAACATGAGTTAACTCACGTTGGGCTATAACCTACGTGAGTTAACTCACATTGGTGTATAACCTACGTGACTTAACTAACGTTCGCTTATATTCAACGTGAGTTAAGTCACGTTGCATTGGTTTATAGCTCAGTCAGTGCCTCATTTCTCCATTTCACATCTCAAATCTCTAAAAACTCTCTCAAATCATCCAACCCCAAATTTCTTCAAGTTCAAATCACTCACCACTCCAATAACAAGTAAGTTTTCATAATCAATTATCATTGACATTTTATGTTTATATGTTACAATTTTCCTATTAAATTAGAAATGTTTTAGTTTTAGGGTTTAATTAAATTTTGATTTTTTTTGGTATGAAATGATTCAATGTTTACAAGCAAATGTATTATGTTGATTAAATGTTTAGATGTTTGCAAGTTTATGTTGTCGTTTTTAGTTTTAGGGTTTAGGTATATTTTTCACTCCAAGTGTTTGATGAAATGCTTGAATGAGTTTTTCGTTGATTGTTATTAATTTCATATGGTGTAGATCTGAAGCAATGGCCAATTATCGAGTAGATCCGAACACAATGTTAGTTGAAGTCTGCTTTAACAATGTAAAGCCCAACAAGTTATTCAGGGTTCGGGCAGAGACACAAGGAGGGTGAAAGATGTAACATCCCATACAACTTTTAGGATTGTCGACTGACCCCACAAACCAACACAAGTCGTTTTAGCGCGTTTTGTCCTCACTCGCACGCTTTTCGGGAAACTTCCCAGAAGGTCACCCATCCCAAAATTGCTCCAAGTCAAGCACGCTTAACTGTAGAGTTCTTATGGTTTGGGCTACCAAAAAGAAGATGCATCTTGTTCATATAGGTAGTACCAAACAATTCTTATAAGTCTTCCTTCAACCATGCATTCCCATACCTGCACGGATTCAGGATCCCTCTCATTCCGATGTGATTCGGTTTTACCTAGAAGCCTCTAGGAGCCGGACCACTCCCCACCCTCGTCAACCTCAGGCGTTACATGCCCACTAAGCGGAGGCGTTACATGCCCACCAGCTTCCGCTTGGTTCGTCCCCGAACCACATCGTACTGCGAGAGGTTTGCTCTGATACCACTTATAACATCCCATAAAACTTTTAGGATTGCTGACTGACCCTGCAAACCAACACAAGTCTTTTCAGCGTGTTTTGTCCTCACTCACACGCTTTTTGAGAAAATTCACAGTACCATGTGGTATCAGAGCAGACCTATTCCAGTACGATGTGGTTCAGAAATGAACCAAGCGAAAGCTGGTGGGCATGTAACGCTCGAGGCTGATGAGGGCGGGGAGTGCTCCGGCTCCTGGCAACTTCTAGGCAAAACCGAATCACATCAAAATGAGAGGGATCCCGAAGCCGTGCAGGTATGGAACTACATGGTTGAAGGAAGACTTATAAGAATTGTTTGGTGCTACCTATATCAATAATATGCATCTTCTTTTCGGTAGCCCAAACCATAAGAACTCCACAGTTAAGCGTGCTTGACTTGGAGCAATTTTGGGATGGGTGACCTTATGGAAAGTTTCTCGGAAAGCGTGTGAGTGAGGGCAAAACACGCTGAAAAGACTCGTGTTGGTTTGTGGGGTCAGACGGCAATCCTAAAAGCAGTATGTGGTGTTACAGAAGACATTTGGTATGAACGTCCATCGTTCGACTCAGTCGGGAGATTGACGTTCAGCCGAATGATGCTCACGAACGACGACAACGTGAGGAGCATGTTCTCGATATTTGGTCAACACAACATGTTCCCGACGATCGAGATGGATGCTTCGTTGCTGAGATCGCCTGAAGATATTCTCAAGTGTTTGATTCGGCCAGATGAAGATGTCTAAGTAGTATTATTATGTTGTATCATTATTGTTTTGGATTTTAGTTTAATTCTTGTTAATTTGCTGAAGATATTGACATTGAAATGTCTTATACTTATTGTAAAGGTTTGGTAGTCTCTTTGAAAAGTCAAAAGAATGAAGAGAGAATGTAATTTAATGTAACACAACGTTTCGTTTATTGCCCTATTTGAACAGAGATGAAATTAAAACTAAATAAATTTTTCATATTCTATGTTTAGATTTTGCGTATTAGCGTATTAGTGAATGAAATGTTCTTTCTAGGCTAAGACATGCTTTTAAAAAATGAACATAACATATTGTATGTTTAGGGGCTTAAAAAACAACATCTCTGTCAAAAATTGATGGTTTGTTGGTTTACCTAAAACCAACACAAGTTAACTCGCCTTGACTTCCAACGCAAGCAACTCACGTTGGCTCAACATGAGTTAAGTCACGTTGGAGATAGCGAACGTGAGTTAACTCACGTTGAGGTTATTTTAGGCAGTTTAAGGTGGGAATAAGCAAAAGTGTATGGGAGAAGAGCAGTTTTCGAACTCTTTTTCCCAAAAGTTAAAGCCTTTTTTTGAAAAAAGAAAACACGAGTTCAATCCTATAGCTTTACTTCTTTTCTCTTGCTATGGAATTGATTTTACAACTTCAATTAGTACCTTCTAAATATATATAGCTTGTATTTTATCTATTCTATTTCTTCAACTTCATATTTCAATACCATATTTCAGTTAAGATTGAAATAAAAATATCATTCAATTTTTTTGTGTTACCATATTATAAGTACGATATTACACATTTCTATTATATAAATGACTGAGACTAATATAATATTAGTAGAGTTTCTTCAAAATATTACTAGTATAGTAGTGTTAAAAACGAACGTCCCCCCATCAATCATCTTCTTTTTGCGGACGACATTTTCATCTTTTGTAAAGCTACTCTAGCTGAAGCCAATTGTCTAAAGGATATCCTTCTCAATTATGAAGCCGCATCCGGTCAGACCTTGAATTTCGGTAAGTCTGTTATAGCTTTTAGCCACAACACAGATACAAATACAATCACATCCATATCTAACTGTTTGGGAGTAACAAGGAACATCGGTAATGGGAACTACTTAGGTCTCCCATCATTGGTTGGTCGAAGTAAGAAAGCAATTTTTAATTATATAAAAGATAATATGGAAAAAATGTCAGGCTTGGAATGCGAGATCTCTTTCTAGAGCGGGCAAAGTGGTACTCATCAAATCGGTAGTCCAGGCTATTCCCTTCTATTGTATGGGTGTGTTCCTTATTCCCTCCTCGTTGTGTGAAGAAATCAAAAGAATGATGAAATCATTTTACTAGGGCTCCAAAAAAAATGGGACTCGCAGTATAAATTGGATGAGATGGGGGAAACTTACCATTCATAAATCTATGTGCGGTCTAGGCTTTCGCAGTTTGAAAGCTTTCAATCTATCTATGCTCGATAAACAAGGATAGAAACTCCTTAAAGCTAAATATTTTCCCAGACATGATTTCTTGGAAGTCGACATCGGCCACAATCCAAGTTACACATGGAGGAGCATTTGGAGTTCTTAGAACCTTTTAAAATTGGGCTATAGATGGAAGATTGGAGACGACACTCATTAATGTATGGACATCACCTTGGATTCGATCTTTTCCGGGTCTCAAACCACCTACACCTTCGCTCCCTAACACGGAAGATCTTACCGTACATGATTTGTTAAATGCTGATCTGCTCTCTTGGAATTCTGCTATGATTCATAATCTATTTTCTATCCAAGAAGTTGCTGCTATCCTGAATATTCCTCTTCACGTGCGTAATCTCGCGGATGCTCGTGTTTGGCATTACTCTGTAGATGGTGTGTATACTGTCAAAACAGCTTATCGCAGATGCATGTTTCTTGCTGCCGAGACAGAATTACAATCAGCAGAACCCCACATGAATTGGAAGCAACAAGTCCCGCATAAAGTTCGCTCCTTCCTATGGCGGCTTGCTCACACATGCCTTCCCACGCGTACTAATCTCATCCAAAAGGGAGTCCCTTGCACAGACGCTTGTGTTTCTTGTGATGTTTTGGCTGAAACACATACTCACACATTCTTTGTTTGTCCAAAAGCTTCTAGTTGTTGGGAATTAGCGTAGATGGACAACACCATCAGAGGCTTGATACATAATGCTAACGATTTTACCACACTACTTTTTGATCTCTTTGACAGGTTATCGGACCAACAACAATCATTGGCTTCTATGATTCTTTGGAGCATTTGGAAGGGTCGTAACTCTAAATTGTGGGAAGGTTTCGATACACCGCCGTCAGTCATTGTTCAACGAGCAAAAGATTCGCTTTATGAGTGGATTTATATGCAAAGAGCAAGGCATCCGGTCTCGGGTACACAACAAGAAGCTATATGGTCAAAAAACCCAGCTTCAACTGTGAAATGTAATGTTGATTGCGCTCTCTTTAATAACAACACCATCACTAGATATGGCTGTTGCATTCGTGATTTCTCAGGTCAGCTCTTGTTAGGCATGTCCAATTATGCACCTTTTTCTTCCTCTCCTACTAAAGCTGAGGCAATCAAGCTTGCTATCACACATGGCTATCAATCAGTTATATTCGAGTCTGACTGCAAGTTTGTTGTATATGCAGGAAACTCTTCTTCAGTTCCCCACAATGAATTAGGAGATACTATTAGTAGATGTCAGGATCTTTTGTTAACTCACGTAAATTTTATTGTTACGTATGTCAAGAGGCAAGCAAATAAAGTTGCTCATACTATAGCTAGAACATCTTTATGTCATCCTAACCTACATATCTTCTATGATGTACTCTATCATTTGTGACAACTAACACCAATACTTTGCTAAAAAAAAAAAAAAAAACTAACACCAATACTAGATTTGAAGGAAAATTTATAGTGAAATGATGTCCATGTAGAAAACCAACTTTAATTTCAACAAATCACTAATATTAAAATGAAGGTCCACCAATTGAAATAAAAATAAAATAGCAATATAATTGACAATAATCCCTGACATGAAAAACAATCATTAATCCCTTATATATATATATATATATATATATATATATATATATATATATATATATATATATATATATATATATATATATGGGATTTGCTAATATACATCCACTAGTTTGTATGTGGGAGTATTTTAGCAACATGCATCTTTAGGTGACAGTAACAGTGCCTGCCTGTACATAAAATAATGATACTTTCCTTAAAAAAATAATGATAATTCAATAGTGTTTCGTCATTAGAAAAATCATTGAGATGTTTCGTCATACGATAACCAATTGGGCATCTAATTAAAGGAATCAAACACCAACTCTGAACATTACGTAATTAATCAGAAATTGGGAAACATTCGTAAGAGCAATGCTAGATAGTGCGACTAGTATTTAACGAAATTTGACGAACAGTGAAAACAACTTACAATACAATGGCATTGTTGTAATAAAAAATACAGATGGAGGGTAAAATTGATAGTCTCAAATAATATGTGAAGCTTCGTCGTTTTTCGTCGGTTGTTTTTCGCACAATGTAGCAATTTCCCATAAGTATATGATGTCGCAAAATAAGAATATAATCCATCTCCACTAATTAAAGTTGGCTTAGAATCATGTAACAAATATTGTTGTTAAACTTCAAATATGTTCCGAATTGCTTGAGGAACTAGTTTCTACTTTCTACAATCCTAAATGGATACCCTAAAAAAATGGCAAAGCCAAGGGAAATTAGGTTGAAGCATTATCTTCCAATGACACATTTCAGCTTAATAGAATTAGAATATCACCATTCACTCTATAATAGTACTCTTTTAAACCCTTAAGTACAAAGTTAATTATTTTTTTGTCTTTACCATAAGTTTAAGAATGGTAAACCGACTCTTAAAAATGTGAGCATTAATCAAATTAAATCAATACCAATTAGAATATTTAGAAATTGATAACTAAATTTACCAATTACTCCATCCGGTCCTTATTATAAGAAATTTTTCAAAAAAATCTTTGGACCTATTTATAAGAAAATGTCACAACTTTTAAGGTGTATTTATCGAGTAAAAGACATTTTAGCCCTCATTTAATGCTTGTCGTTTTAAATGTCAGAGGGTATACTCCCTCCATCCCAAATTATAAGCAAAAAAAACTCATTTTCTTTATCCCAAATTATAAGCAAAAAAGACCAATTTCTATCGTATTTAATTATGTTATTTCAAAAAATCATCTTTTTCAAAGAGAAATTAAATGCAAATTGCATTTATTTTGCTCTCCCTTTCATTTTCTCTATAACTAATAACCAATGAAAATTGTTTTTACATCTTTCTATGAAACTTATTTCAAGGATAACACAAGAAACTATACTACAAATTACTATGTTTTAGTTTTCTTAATAAGTGTGAAATGATTTTTTTTTCCTTATAATTTGGGACGGATGGAGTATTTAATACTTCACAAATTTTTATGAGGGTATATTTGTAAAAACATTTAAAAAGTTCCAACAATTAATTATTGTTATGATTTTGATGTTTTTTTGTTTTTCTTCTTATATTAAGGACCGGATGGAGTATATATTGTCAATCAAAATTGACCTTCTTTTAACTTCTAGAATTAAAGGTATAGATGTACAACATAAAATAAACGTGTGACACATTAATGTCACATCATTGAAGACTACATTGCAAATTACACTCTCACAATATGTGTCCTCTTTCTTAAAAAAATTTGTCTTAAATTATTTGTCATTTTTAGAATATCAATACAACATTTATTACTTTTTTCAACTAACATACCCTTATTTATTGCATTCCAATCATCTACTATAACTATTCCAATAACCATAATTAATAAGGATGTTTTAGTAAATGAAACACATTTTACCATTAAAATCAACATTATTAATCATTTTCTTAATAACCGTGTAAAACTCAAATATGACACCTATTGTGAGACGGAGGGAATATGAGGTAAATATTATTTGACGTGTTTTTCTTAAAAAAAAAATTATTTGACACAACATGTTGATGTGAGATGCATATAAAAGACCACATATTTATTTTATTTTTTGAAAGAAAAAGACCACATATTTATTGAAGAGTTAAATATGTTTTTTGTCCTTATAAATATATCAAATTTTCGTTTTAGTTTCTATAAAATTTTCCTTTGACTTTTAGTCCCTATAAAATTTTCAATCATCACTTTTGATCCCTGTTTTTAAGTCAACTTGTGTATTTTTTTTAATGAAATTGTGCAGAAATGTGTTGAATATTGTAAAATATCTTTCAAAAAAATTAGAATTTTTTAACAAAACATGAATCAAATATGAATTTTTAACCTCTAAAAATATAAAAAATTTATATTTAATTCATGTTTTGTTAAAAAAATTATTTTTTTTTGAGAAATTCTCATAATATTATAAACTTTTCTGCAAAAATTTAGGCTTAAATATATAAAAGGTCCATGTAAGTTTGCGTGTTTTTGCTTTTCGTCCATGTATTTTTTTTTATCAAAACCACCATTGTAACTTGTTAACCTTTTGCTTTCAGTCCCTCCCGTTAACTTCCGTTACAAAAACGCTTTGATGGCAAACAGAGTCACACGTGGCGAAGCGTGAGTTGGCAAAAACAGGCTTATGTGTATTGAGAGATGATAAGTGGCTAGAATGGAGCGACCAAAACCAAAAACGCAAATGTGCAGAGGGATGAAATTAAAAAAATGTAAACATTAAAATTTGAAATTTAAAAACAAGAGATTTCATCTTCTTCATCCCTTTTTTTTTCTTCTTCATCTCTCTCCCAATTTCTTCTTCATTTCTCTGCTAATTTAAGTCAACTCGTGTATTTTTTTAATGAAATTGTGCAGAATATTGTAAAAATATCTTTAAAAAAATAGAATTTTTTAACAAAACATGAATTAAATATGAATTTTTAACCTCCAAAAATATAAAAACTCATATTTAATTCATGTTTTGTTAAAAAAATAATATTTTTTTTTGGCAAAATTCTTATAATATTATAAACTTTTCTGCAAAATTTTATTCAAAAATATGAATTCTACATATGAGTTTACTTAAAAGGAGGGATTAAAAGTGAAAATGGAAAACTTTTGGGGACTAAAAGTCGAATAAAAAATTTATAGCGACTAAAACGAAAAATTTGTATATTTATAGGGACTAAAAACATATTTAACTCTTTATTTAATGTGTCACATTACATCTTCCAATTTAACAAATAATCTTTAACAAACATGTTAATTTTATATATGAATTTGATCAAAAAATAATAATTTTATATATGAATGTCTCGATTCGTAAAATTTAAAGAGAATTTTGTCGAATGTTCTCAAAGAGTTATTTGTCTACTAAAATTAGTGTCACATAAAATCGACTTTAAGATGAGCATACTTCAAAGTCTTTGGACCAACCCAAATGGATTTAAACTAAGTTTACTATTTTTTTTAAGGAAAGTTTATTATCTTTATAGATATATCATCTTTCATTATTAATTCTTTTATATATTGCAACATGTGCAACTTTTAACAGTAAAAACTAAATTTGCTAGTACAAAATATTTGAAACTCTACTAATATATAAATATATATATATATATATATATATATATATATATATATATATATATATATTTATAGAGATCATAAATTTATTTAACTCTATGTATGCAAATTATAATATTGTCCACTAGTTCATTCATTATAGTATAAGTTTATAGATATTTTTATGTTTATCTCCACTAAAAATTATATGTTGCCCTCACAAAAATTTATTAAATACATTTTCTTGTGAAATATTAAGTACTAAACGATATAATGATAAATTGTTGAATGATTTTTTGTTCAAATACAACACAAAATAATTTGATAGAATAAAAATGAAGAAACAAAATCATACTATTGTTTTAAAATATGAATATATAAAGAAAAAAATCATTCAGCAAAATGTTTATGGATTTAAAATGACATAGATTTTGTACTCTTTTTAACATTCTTCTTATGTTATTAGTTTACCACTTATATATATATATATATATATATATATATATATATATATATATATATATATATTTGAACAAGCCAAAATGAGATATATATTAACAACCAACAAGTATACCCTCAAGCACAAGGTGTAACATAGAGACTACAAAAGTTTACAAAATTACAAGCCAAACAACAGTGGCCAACCAATGCCTAAACTAGCTAAAGGAACATGCCACCACATATGATATGATAGCCGAAGAGAAAAGTAGCATATTTAGCCTTCAGCCACCAAAAGGAGATCAAGTGTGAAGGGAAATCGACATACAAAGTGCAGCGGAAGTTTAAAATTTTGATTTCCTTTCCTTGGATCATTACGAATATCACATGAATCAGTGATAGAATTGTTACCTCTTTGTAATGCTGAAACACTTTCGTTGATCACAGCTGAGCAAATAAGCAAAGCCTCTACTCGTCCACACGAACGGCTTCCTCTGGTTCCCGGTGCTAGCCAAGCGATCAGAGGTTAGGGAGAGAAGTGGGAACACGCTTTTGCTTTAGGGTTACACGAAAAAGCATTAGCTGATTTCAGCATTAGAGCTTCTATTTATAGAACTCCTTGCTGCACAAAATCAGCTTGAGCTTCAAAAGCCCATTAGCCCATCAGCTTCCGCTAACTAATTAGCGCCTATTGCTAAACGTACCCCATCATATAAGTACTACTTATATTTCTCCCTTTTACCGTTCTTTTGTGTGTGACCCTATAGGTTCTTGTAACGTTGGCAATAATATTAAATCCTATATTTAATATTATAAACAGTGAGCGGTATCTAGCAACACATCACTGCTACCCAAGTGACAAGAATGTCAAGTGATCTGACGAAACCTTTTCCATGATAATATCTATGTGTACGATTACTCCTTTGTCCTAATATCTTTATTGAACACAAGGCATAGATTACGTCACCCTTGTTTAGCTCAATATTTATATTTCTTGATCCCGAAATATACTGAACAACGAATAAGTCCAATATCTCATATTGACTTAATTCGGCATGGCCATGCATTTTTCCAGTCATATTCCATCAAGAGGCCTAAAGATATATCTCCTGTTATGAGGAGGGACAAATCCCATCTAGGACACTCATGTCCCTCAGCATGATTCATCAAGTGCCCATTAACCAACGTTATAGTCATCTTGTTACAGACAACGTTTGAATGGCAATAAAACACTTGAGTCCACATCTAGGGATCATAGTGGTTTCAGGTCTAAGAGTGATATACACTATTATCATTGTGAGAATAACTTATGACGATTTCATAACATACTATGTAGTATTCTCACGATGGGTCAATCCAGTATAAATATTACTCCTAATATTTATACCTATGTATAGACTTAATATCTCATATTCATGACCCATGAGATGTGGTCATCAGTCTACGTACATAATAGTCTCCATGCTTTAATATTATCCCAATTCATATTAAAGCTTGACTACGGATACATTTAAGAATAGTGTTCTTTCGTTGATGTAATCTCATGATTAAGTCACACTTAATATTCCATCACATGAACTAACTATTCTAGGGACTTTATTTATCTTATAACAAGTGTAATAAAGAACGCCATATTTTATTCAATAATAAAAGTCATGATACATATAAAAGTTTGACATAAACTATTGGCCTCTAGGGCTTATACCAACAATCTCCCACTAGCACTAGAGCCAATCAGGCATAGACCTAATACCCATAGATCTAGTATGACCATCATGCTTCTGCTGAGTTAGAGCTTTAGTAAGTGGATCAGCAACATTGTCTGATGTTGGTACTCTGCATATTTTCACATCTCCTCTATCGATGATTTCTCGAATGAGATGATAGCGCCTAAGTATGTGTTTGGATCTTTGGTGAGATCTAGGTTCTTTAGCTTGTGCGATTGCTCCATTGTTATCACATAACAGTTCAATGGGATCCACAATGCTTGGAACTATACCAAGATCAGAGATGAATTTCTTGATCCAAACAGCCTCTTTTGCGGCATTAGATGCAGCAATATACTCGGCCTCAGTTGTAGAATCAGTGACTGTTTCCTGCTTTGAACTTTTCCAGCTAACAGCACCGCCATTTAAGCAAAACACATATCCAGATTGCGATTTGAAATCATCATGATCTGTCTGAAAACTAGCATCTGTGTAACCAATTACAGAGAGCTCTTCTTGACCTCCATAGACCAAGAAGGTATCCTTAGTTCTTCTCAAGTACTTAAGGATGTTCTTAACAGCAACCCAATGACTGTTACCTGGATTAGACTGATATCTGCTCGTAGCACTTAAAGCATACGAGACATCTGGTCGAGTACATAACATAGCATACATGATAGATCCAATTGCGGATGCATATGGAACATTGATCATTCGATCCCTTTCTTCAACAGTTGAAGGGGATTGTGCTTTTGACAAACTTATACCTGATGACATAGGTACAAGTCCTTTCTTGGACTCATACATATTGAAACGTCTCAAGACTTTGTCAATGTATGTACCCTGACTTAAGCCAAGCAATCTTTGTGATCTATCTCTATAGATCCTGATTCCTAATATGTAGGAAGCTTCACCTAAGTCTTTCATAGAAAAGCATTTCCCTAACCAAGATTTAATTTCTTGTAGTGTAGGGATGTCATTTCCGATAAGCAATATGTCATCCACATATAATACCAGAAATGAGACTATGCTCCCACTAACCTTCTTGTAAACACAAGGTTCATCTTCACTTTTAATGAATCCATACTGTTGTACAGTTTCATCAAAACGAAGATTCCAACTTCTGGAAGCTTGCTTCAATCCATAGATTGATCGCTGCAATTTGCATACCTTTTGGATGTTATTAGGAATGCCAAATCCTTCAGGTTGTGTCATGTACACATCCTCAAGGAGATTTCCATTAAGGAAAGCAGTCTTAACATCCATCTGCCAGATTTCATAATCATGGTATGCAGCGATAGCAAGTAAGATCCGAATGGATTTAATCATTGCCACTGGTGAAAAGGTTTCATCATAGTCTACACCATGAATTTGTTTGAAGCCTTTAGCAACCAATCGTGCTTTGTAGGTGTTAACCTTTCCGTCCATGTCAGTTTTCCTTTTGAAAACCCACTTGCATCCTATAGGATTAATTCCTTTAGGTGCTTCAACCAAGTTCCAAACTTGATTTGTGTACATGGAATCCATTTCAGATTTCATGGCTTCAAGCCACTTCTCAGATTCAGGACCAGTAATGGCCTCTTGATAAGTCATAGGCTCATCTTGATCCATGAGCAATACGTCACATTCTTCTGATATGAGATACCCATATCTCTCAGGTTCTTGACGTATCCTATTTGACCTACGTGGTTCTTGTGTTATTGGAGTAGGATTTTCTGTCACAACAGCTTGTGTATCCTGCTCTTGTTCCTCCATTGGAGTACTACTTTGTGGGTCTTGAACTTCTTCAAGATCTACCTTTTTGCCACTAATTTCTTTGGAGACAAATTCCTTCTCAAGGAATACTCCATCTCTAGCGACAAACACTTTGCCCTCAGATGGTTTGTAAAAGTAGTATCCTTTAGTTTCTTTAGGATATCCCACAAAGAAACATTTGTCAGATCTTTGTTCAAGTTTAGTGGACATTAGTCGTTTCACATAAACTTCACAACCCCAAATCTTTAAATGTTTCACATTGGGTTTTCGACCACTCCATATCTCATATGGTGTCTTTTCAATCGCTTTGGATGGAACTTGGTTAAGTGTGTAAGCTGCAGTTAATAAGGCGTGTCCCCAAAAGGAGTTTGGAAGATCAGCATGACTCATCATAGATCGGACCATGTCTAACAAGGTTCGATTTCTCCTTTCGGAAACACCATTCCATTGTGGTGTTCCAGGAGGTGTGAGTTGGGATAAGATCCCACACTCTTTTAGATGATCGTCAAACTCTTGGCTCAAATATTCGCCACCTCGATCAGATCGAAGCATTTTGATTTTCTTGCCAAGTTGGTTTTCTACTTCATTTTGAAATTCCTTGAAGAAAGTAAATGATTCAGATTTGTGTTTCATTAGATACACATATCCGTATCTACTAAAGTCATCAGTGAATGTAATGAAGTAATAAAAACCTCCTCTAGCAGGTGTGTTTAGTGGTCCACATACATCAGTATGTATGAGTCCCAAAAGATCACTAGACCTTTCACCTGTTCCGGTGAATGGGGTCTTTGTCATCTTTCCCAATAAACAAGATCGACATGTCTCATATGATTCTAAATCAAAGGAGTCCAAAATTCCATCTTTATGGAGTTTGGAAATGCGATTTTCGTTTATATGGCCTAAACGACAATGCCAAAGATAAGTTGGATTCAACTCATTAGGTTTAATCCTTTTCGTATTTATGTTATAGATTGGCATATCAAGATCAAGAATATAAAGTCCATTACTCATAATGGCATTAGCATAGTGAATATTATTCAAATAAATAGAACAACATTTGTCTTTTATTGTAAAACAAAAACCGGACTTGTCCAAACAAGAAACGGAAATAATATTCCTGCTAATTGCAGGTACAAAATAACAGTTCTCTAACTGTATTAAAAGACCACTAGGTAAAGTCAATTCATAAGTTCCAACAGCTAAAGCAGCAACCTTTGCGCCATTGCCAACTCGTAGATCGACCTCCCCTTTTGCCAATGTTCTACTCGTTCTCAACCCCTGCACATCAGTACAAATATGAGAACCACATCCAGTATCTAATACCCATGATGTAGAAGTAGACATGTTAATTTCTATAACAAAAATACCTGAAGAAGTGGAAGCAACCGTTCCATTCTTTTTATCTTCCAGATATTTTGGGCAGTTGCGCTTCCAGTGCCCGGTCTTACCGCAGTAGAAGCACTTGCCCTCCTTAGCCACACCTCCAGTAGGCTTCAAGGCTTTGGTTGATGGCTTAGCAACTGTTTTGCCTTTGCCATTTCCCTTAGACCTTTCAGGATTCTTATTATGCTTTTTGACCTTTCCATTGTCAGCTTGCTCTTCATAAAGAGTCTTAAGGTGTTCGATCATATCGAACGCAACCATGTCCTCGTGTTGCTTCTGAAGCTTTGAGGTCATAGTTGCAAGCATGATGCAAGCGACTTCCACGGCATCATTGACATGCTTACTATAAGCATCTCTTTCAGCCCTGGGAGCATTTGCAGCTGGTGCCTCTTCAGGAACAGGTTCATCAAGCACATACAGCTTTTTCTCATGTGTGAGGACAATCCTCAAGTTACGGTGCCAGTCTAAAAAATTTGTTTCATTCAGCTTATCCTTCTCAAGGATTGATCGCAAAATGTTGTTTGAAGTGTTATTTGCCATCTACAATTTGAAATATACAAAATAAGTATCATGAAAATAACATATTTAATTTGGCCTTTAATTAAATATGCTCCCACTATTTTATTCAAATCAAATGACCTTCAAAACATTTAATTCGGAAAATCCCGTTGGAAGATTTTCTAGCGGGTTGAAATCCTTATTTCACCTTGTTTTGAGTCAGCTAGGGCTGATCACCCAAAACTCAGCTATTTAGGTAGGAACATTTCCAATTGTATCTCATACAACTTTCAAATCAATTGGGCGAGTAACTCTTACTCTGATCTATCATATAGATATTTCCCAATTCTTGCTTCTAAATTTATTCTAATCATATTAAAATTAATTTAGTTAAGTTAAACCCAATAGAATAACAATCGGGTAAATGAAACTACCGCACCGCGACTTACAAACATAGAACATGTGCTTCGCTAGGGCAGAACCCACACATTCGATATTAGTCTTGAAGGGTGTTATTCTTTTGGAAAGCATTAAACTCAATATATCACTTTGAAGGATTTAATTTAGTTTGATCTCACCTCACCACGGCTTATATATCATATATATTCGCACTCCAATCATTCAAGCATGCATAACAATTATACAAAATAAAAGTGACATGATTATGGCCTCCTAACGCTATGATTCTCTCAAGCCAATGAAAGAATCTAAACTAATCCTAGAAACGACCTTGCTTCTCCAAGCTGGACTTCTAGGGCTAATCCAACGTCAATGGTCCTATTACCTCCTTGTATTCTAATTACATTACATATAAAGAAACTCGTTTTACATACGAGGGATTGGATGAGAAGAGAATGTACATATAGAATTCAAGAGAGAGGCACGACACGCAGGCCGTATTTCAAAAATCCAAAATAAAAGAAATAATAAGACTAAGGCCATAATCATTCACACAACAACAATAAAACACCTTTTATTATTATTAACACCTCATAATTAAATAAATTAAATTAAAACTCGGCGATTGATCACACTACGCAGATTAGTCGGGGGTTCCGCTGCCCGGTCAGCGGTCACTTTGAATTCTGGTGCTGAAAAATCGTGTCACGATTCTGGCATCGTGTCACGATTTTATAGGCAGAAGCAAACAATTTGCTGGGCACAAAATCGTGTCACGATTCTGGAATCGTGTCACGATTTTATAGGCAGAAGCAAACGATTTGCTGGGTACAAAATCGTGTCACGATTCTCTAATCGTGTCACGATTCTGAACCAGGTTTCAGCCTTTTTCGTAACCCTAATCATGACGGCACAACACTTGCGGCGTTATGAACCCCGTTGTAACAGTATGATCACACCAATCAAAGTACTCTGATTGTTTATCCAATATGGTGATCGAACTTAGAATGCTTCACCTGATACGGTTCCGAAGCTCCAGTTTACAATCATCCAATATGAACAAATATCATCTGACTTGATTTAGTGAACGATCATCACGAGTATATCACATATACTTCTGTTACACAGAATTTATCAATCATATTTCTGTCGATATGTATAATCGAAAATATTGATGCTTCACCAGAAAACGGTTCCGAAGCTTCAAACAATTCGAAAAGCCATGCACAGAAAAGTGATACGATTCAATTATGTGCGTATGTGATCGAGCAACACATCTCCGTCGATATGGATAATCGATATATTGATGCTTCACCTGATACGGTTCCGAAGCTTCAAACAAACCGAAAAGCCATGCACGGAAACGTGATGCCTTGCCAATTTTAATTCGTCTTTATTATTTAATTGTATTCGATTATGTTTAATCCAATTAAAACATAAAGCAGTAAACAAAACAATCCGATTCATGGTTTCGTAATTGGCTCTGATACCACTGAAGGGAAATCGACATACAAAGTGCAGCGGAAGTTTAAAATTTTGATTTCCTTTCCTTGGATCATTACGAATATCACATGAATCAGTGATAGAATTGTTACCTCTTTGTAATGCTGAAACACTTTCGTTGATCACAGCTGAGCAAATAAGCAAAGCCTCTACTCGTCCACACGAACGGCTTCCTCTGGTTCCCGGTGCTAGCCAAGCGATCAGAGGTTAGGGAGAGAAGTGGGAACACGCTTTTGCTTTAGGGTTACACGAAAAAGCATTAGCTGATTTCAGCATTAGAGCTTCTATTTATAGAACTCCTTGCTGCACAAAATCAGCTTGAGCTTCAAAAGCCCATTAGCCCATCAGCTTCCGCTAACTAATTAGCGCCTATTGCTAAACGTACCCCATCATATAAGTACTACTTATATTTCTCCCTTTTACCGTTCTTTTGTGTGTGACCCTATAGGTTCTTGTAACGTTGGCAATAATATTAAATCCTATATTTAATATTATAAACAGTGAGCGGTATCTAGCAACACATCACTGCTACCCAAGTGACAAGAATGTCAAGTGATCTGACGAAACCTTTTCCATGATAATATCTATGTGTACGATTACTCCTTTGTCCTAATATCTTTATTGAACACAAGGCATAGATTACGTCACCCTTGTTTAGCTCAATATTTATATTTCTTGATCCCGAAATATACTGAACAACGAATAAGTCCAATATCTCATATTGACTTAATTCGGCATGGCCATGCATTTTTCCAGTCATATTCCATCAAGAGGCCTAAAGATATATCTCCTGTTATGAGGAGGGACAAATCCCATCTAGGACACTCATGTCCCTCAGCATGATTCATCAAGTGCCCATTAACCAACGTTATAGTCATCTTGTTACAGACAACGTTTGAATGGCAATAAAACACTTGAGTCCACATCTAGGGATCATAGTGGTTTCAGGTCTAAGAGTGATATACACTATTATCATTGTGAGAATAACTTATGACGATTTCATAACATACTATGTAGTATTCTCACGATGGGTCAATCCAGTATAAATATTACTCCTAATATTTATACCTATGTATAGACTTAATATCTCATATTCATGACCCATGAGATGTGGTCATCAGTCTACGTACATAATAGTCTCCATGCTTTAATATTATCCCAATTCATATTAAAGCTTGACTACGGATACATTTAAGAATAGTGTTCTTTCGTTGATGTAATCTCATGATTAAGTCACACTTAATATTCCATCACATGAACTAACTATTCTAGGGACTTTATTTATCTTATAACAAGTGTAATAAAGAACGCCATATTTTATTCAATAATAAAAGTCATGATACATATAAAAGTTTGACATAAACTATTGGCCTCTAGGGCTTATACCAACAAAGTGAACTTTTTCTAACAACTCGGAAATAGATTTTTCTTTTAATTTAAAAAGCCTATTATTTATTTCTGACAACAAGACCCACACGGATGCAAGCCAAAGTAACTGTAAAAAATTCCTGCGAGCACGAGAACCTCATGCGGTGTGAGAAAATTGAATAAAATGATCCATCACATGATTAGGATCCAGTGAATAGAAACCAATTCACCTCTGCACATGCATCCAAAGAGAGCTGAATAAATTACAATGAAGGAACAAATGCTAAGCTGTCTCAATGTTGCCGCAACCAGTAACATAGAAGTGATCATCTGGTGAAATGATATCGCGTCGAACCAAGTTATCCTTTGTCGGTAATCTATTTTGCAAAAGGCGCCAAGCACAAATAGACACCTTCAAAGGAACCTGCTTGTGCCACATGTTGTCCAAGACCGTAACCAAGTGCTGATCCTCCTGCTGAGTGAGCAACTGATAGGCACCGCGAACAGTGGAACCATCTCCTGGATTGGGCAGCCACGTCCAAACATCCGTACTATCAACCTATAAAAAGACATCAAGTAACATAGTCCTACATTCCTCTACAAGCTCCTCCTCCCAGGCAAACAACCTCCGCCGCCATTTCCAAGCGTCACCACCTTCCCCCAAGCCTAAAGAACACATCTCAGCCGCCGACTTCGTCTTATGATCAGACAAAAGGTAAAGACGACCAAAATCTCTCACACAGCGGCACATACCCTAACCACCTATCTGCCCAGAAAAGAGTATCATCATCATTACCCACCTTCCTCTTCACATTCTCCGCAAACCACCTAGCCCCCTCTCCCCACACACCATCACATATGCGCCCTACCTCTCTCCACCAGGAAGAACAATGACGTCCTCCCACCTATAGGCGCCCCCCGACACACCATACTTGGCCGCCAACACCTTAAACCACAACCCCGCATTATCAACTAACATCCTCCAACACCATTTGCCTAACAAAGCAATATTAAAATCCTTCAACCGTCTAACCCCCAAACCACCATACTCCGTATTATTACAAACAGACTCCCATTTAATCCAAGCAATTTTCCTATGATCCTCACAACCACCCAAAAAAAATAGAAAAGATAGATTCAATAGAGGAGATGATACCTGAGGGAGCTTTGAAGAAGGAAAGAGCATAGACATGTTGAGAAGACAGGACAGACTTTAGAAGGATTAAGCGACCACCAAAAGATAAACGTGGCTCTTCCATTCAGACAATCTAGATTTTATCCTAGCCACCACCGGTTCCCAAAAAGACAACCGCCGAGCATCACCACCAATCAGCAAACCTAAATACAAGAAAGGCACCCTCCCAATCTTACAATGAAGAAATTTTGCCGCCTCACATAACCAAGAATCGTTAATGTTAATCCCACTAATAGGCTTTTGTGGAAATTAACCTTCAACCCCGACATGGCTTCAAAAAGCACAAGAACAGCTCGTAAGGCTCTAACATTCGCCCAACTCTTAACCCCCATAATATAGGTGTCATCAGCAAACTAGAGATGCGAAATAATAGTTGAATCAGCATTACCAACATTATACCCCGTAAACCAATTACCTGCCACCAAGGCTTCCATAAGCACATGGAATCCTTCTGCTGCTTGGAGAAAAAGAAACGGAGCAGGCCCCTCTCAAAAGTGAACTCTTCAGTAGGATTCTCATTTACTAACACAGAAGCGGTTGTCGTCCCAATACACTCCTTAATCCATTTTCGCCATAAAACCGGAAAGAACATTTTCCCCATTACGGCATCCAAATGACCCCAGTCCACCGAGTCGTAAGATTTTTCGAAGTCAACTTTGAAAAGCATTAACTCCTTCTTCGATTTGCGAGCCTCATCAACTAGCTCATTGGCAATCAAGATTCCGTCTAAAATCTGATGATCCTTCACAAATGCAGATTGACAATCAGAAATGACACTCCCCATAACCATCTGTAATCTATTAGCTAACACCTTTGCCAAAATCTTATACATACTATCAACAAGATAAATGGGACGGAACTCATTCAACCGGAGAGGGCTATCAACCTTTGGGATAAGGGCGATAAAGGTGCTATTAATACCCTTCGATAACCGCCCATTCTGATGAAACTATGAAATGAATCGAATAAAATCATTCGTCAACTCTGGCCATAAATCTTTTATAAACCAAGGTGAATGCCGTCAGGACCTGGACTTTTATAACTATCACAATTCCAAATGACAGCTTTAACCTCATCCTCACTAAAAGGCTTAATCAAGTTCACGCCTTCAACATGAAACAAAGTATGGAAATTTAGATTCTCCACACCATGTCGATCCATATAATGCACCTTAAAGTGAGATGCAAAATGTGAAAAAACCGCAAAACGAACATCCTCCACCCCTCCACCTCTGCACCATTCACAAGAAGAGTAGAAATCAAATTACCATGCCGCCGGCCAGACATTATAGCATGAAAATACTTAGAATTAGCATCTCATTCACGGAGCCATAACAATCTAGACTGCTACCAACAAATACTAGAATTAATTCTAGAAAGAGATTGTAAATCACATGTAAGGCCATGAAACTCTTCCACTTCCTCCTCAGATTACACAAACTCCTCTCCTTTTTTATCAAGAGTAGAAATACGGTCCTTCGGAGAATCCATCCTACCTGATAAATTATTGCTATAGGTAAGATGCCACTCCTTAAGGGACCCTTTGATAGCCTTCAATTTTTCCTTCAACACAAAACCTCCCCAACCGTCAAATTGCAGAGAGGTCCATTTATCTGCCACAAATTGTCTATAACCTGGGATATATGACCAGCACTTCAGCATACGGGAAGGCCTAGGGCCCCAATTCTCCTCATCCACAGACAACACCATCGGACAGTGATCTGATAGGCCCCACAAGTGAGCCACCTGTAAACAATTAAGCCACTGCAGACACCAATCCTCTGAAAGCAAGAACTGATCAAGGCGACTCATAGAATTGTCGTCACCCTTATACCAAGTGTAATTACGACCATGCAACGGTAAATCCACCAAGATCAATGAAGTCATTAAAAGAACCATTATCCAGCACTGAAGGAGCCGCCCCAGTATTCCTCCTCTCGGCCAAATTATGCACTGCATTAAAATCACCACAGACACAAAAATTCTTCCCCAAATATTGTTGCAACCGTAAAGACAACCATTGCCACAACTCCTGTTTTGCATCATTATCACATGGGGCATACACATTCAACAAATAGAACTCTTCATTATTATTAAGGAACCATTCATGCATCAACAGAACATGATCAGCACTAAAAGAAGCCCAAACTTCCACCACAGAGCAATCCCACATAGTTAGCAGCCCCCAGACGCCCCTACAGAAGGATGATAGGAATATGCATGAGAGGATCCGCCCCACAAAGTAAGACATAACAAGTCATCAATGCTCTCTAACTTAGTGTCTTGCAAACAGAGAATAGATACCATTTCTCCTCCACCATCTTCCTAACTTCTTTTCTTTTTGCATACCCATCCAAATCACGGACATTCCAAGAAATAATCTTCATCTTCACCTCCCCCATCCCTGCACCACTCTACCCAAAACCCAACACCAAAACCTAAGCACCCTCACCAGTCTCATGGCCGCCCCTACCTTCTTTATCACCCCCTTCTTCTCTTTGCTCGACCTTGATAAGACATTGAACATGTTTGCCTTATCACCATTAAATGTAACTCCAATTGCTTTCCTAATTCCACACACATCCTCAAGTGCAACCTCGTCATTCCCATGCAAAACTACCCAATTTTTCCAATCATTATGAACAGATGACGAAGATGCTGCAGATAAATAAGACCCACCACTAGAAACACCAACCAAACCTTTGGCAATATTAATTCCTCTACGCTTCTGAACACTATTTTTTAAGGCCTTAAGTACCCCTCTTCTATCTTTACCAGGTAACCGAGCAATTTTCTTCATGCTAGAAATAGAGTGTTTAAGCAAACAAGTTGATTTCTTTTTTAACTACTTTTGAGTCATTAACTCCACCAGAATTCTTAGAATGTTGCGCTTTTACAGTCATCACATTTTTACCCTTTTTTCTAGTCGAAAAAAATAATACCTACATCTCCATGGTTATGCTCATGAAGCCACTCTAAACTCCAAGGTCCAAAAATCACTGATCGATCTACTATCGGTGGGCAAGACATAATGCGTTGATGTTTCAAACAAGATTTACTTCCGTCGACATGAACTTTTAATCGACATGAACTTTTAATGGGGCGGTTGGAGGCTGGACCGCCACCACCACATCATCATGAACAAGAGGAAGTTCCACATAAGCTAACCATTCATTGCAAAGCAAGGAAGCCGACAACAAGGAAGGCAGTGCAAAGGCTGGCCGTTCCACCGCGACAACGGGAAACTTTGAGGTTGAAAAAGAAAGCTTCTCTTGCCCAGGTGAAGCGTGATTTGAACTTGCGGCATGCACGTTATGATTGACTGAACTTGAGGAAACATCCACATTTTGATTCTTCCCACTGCCCTTAACCCAATCGTCAGCTAACTGATTAACTAGCTCAACAACTTTATCATTCACATCAGGCGCCTCAAACCCCCCATGATCGGAAGGAGACACTTTTGAAACATTATCTTCATCCACTAAACACGCATCATCACCTAAAGCAAAACCCCATTCCTCCAGGATTTTTGATTCAACCAAAATGCCATCAACCAACAAGCTGTCAACGACATTAATCACCTCCAAAGAAGAAGTGGCCACCAAAACTCTAGCATAATCAAAATGTTCCTTGTCCACCGTACTAGCATCCGCATTTAAGATCCGACCACAATCCATAACACACAATTTTAAAAAAATAATATTCCAAGCATGTAAAGGAATACCATAAATACGGACCCAAGCTCCTCTTTCAACGGCAACCAAGTCCTTCTTCCACCGCACAAAATTTGTCAAGAAAAGACTAAAAAAATCCGAAGCCCCGGTAAGAACGGACATCACATCACCATTTGACAAACTCCGAATAAATACTTTGTCGGCACCTAACGGAATAATCTCAAAATCATCGAATTCGGCATCCGCAACACGTGTCTGAACCACTTGAACACATTCCCCATGCAAAATAGTAGCCACTACCCCATTCCGTGCCCATTCAAGATCACCGTTCTCTGATCGATACATCTGCACTAACTTCCGTGGCAGCACCTCATGACTCCCGTGAATAATTGACACCTCCTTCCCTCTCGAAACCACCTCCACAAAAGAAGCTGGGCCTCCCCGAACCTCTGTCGAAACAGCCCCACCTCCTTGCCTCACCACATTGGCCACGCTCCCATCCACCTCTCCCCCCAACCGCACGCTCCTCCCCTCACCACCAACAATATATATATATATTTATTAACGTGTTTTTATACAAACATCTGTGGTATATAACTTTGTCCTCACAAATCAAATATTTTGAATCCGTCATTGGATCAAAATAGAACAACAATCATTTAAAGGATCGAAAGTAAAACTTATAAATAAATTAAGGGAAATGTTAACGAGTGTCTCCGGGACACTCTTTAAGACCTTTAAATGGTAACTTTTTATGAAAATATGTGTAATCAATGCATTGAAAATCAAAATATTTAACTTTTTTATAAAATATAATTTGTATTTATTTAGTCTTTAGTTTTGGCCTCGCAGAAACTATGCTAACCTCAGTCTTCAAAGAAAATTGTGTGGAGAAGAAGCTATGAAATAATGCAAGGCCGAATTGATGCAATGGTATTTTGGGACGCAACGAATTAACTTTAAGGTACAAACAAAATGTAATCCAATGAAACAAATTAATATTGGAGTGCATGCGGAGATAATCCAATATGACACGCAGATTTGGTTACATGGTTTTGGTTTTGGTTTTGGTTTTGTGTGTCACATTAGCATTACAAAGCTCTCTGAGATGATCTAGGTAGGTGATGATTGAACAGAGACAAGCATGTATAAATGAACAACTCTTTTCCATTTGGTGGGATTGAACCAATCGGCACAACATGACAAAACCTGTTCCTAGTTGTTGACCTAATGCACAAAAAGCCAAACACAATGGTGGCCCGCCCGTTATAGATTTTCAAGCTTTTTATTTTCCTACCACTAGCAATTGTACTCCTAGTGAGAGAGAATGAGAATTTTACCAAAAACAAAAAACAAATCATCACTTAACTTTAAAATTTACACCGCAGGTCACACCATAGTAGTATGATTATGTAATTCGTAATCAAAATTGAATCATAAATTCAATGTCGAGGAGATAGATGAAATAAAGAGGGTGAGTATAGAAAAAGGAAGAAAATGAATTAAACAAGGTAGTAGTATGCAACACGGCAATTTTGTTTGGTATAATTCGAGTGTGTGTGGCACATGCATAGCCACCGATTCCATGCTATACGACAACACATCCAGCCAAATACATAAATGCACGCTGTGCTTTTATTTTATTTTACTTGACTAAGATGTTCCTTAGTCAGCATATTGTATTTGTACTATTATATCTAATGTAATATAAATCAACCCTACAAAAGGAGGTGCATGAATATAAATATATATCATATGTATATATAAATGGAAGGGGGAAATGATTTTAGCCTTTTGGTGGTGAGCTATCCCTAAGAATATTTGTTGTAAAGACTATTCTCACTTGATAAAAGAATCATTAGTAAAATATGTAAAAGAATTCACAAGTGCACCCGACATAGCTAGGACAATACTATTTACTTTAATTTGTTCTTTGTGGTGACATAAAATTATATATAATCAATTAGTGAAGACTAAAGAAAGAATATTTTCATACTTGTTTTATTGTAGTTTTATCATGCACAAGATTTTTCTCTCAAAAAATAACACCGATGTTTCATCCCCATTGAATTTAATCATACACAGTAAGAAGGCATGTTGTCTTTGTCGTATATGTTTATTATTCACTTTGTTCGGATTAAAATAAATTAACTTTGTTGGTGATCTAACAGCCTAACCCTTATTACCAACTACGATAGCAAGACAAGATTCATATTGTAGTTACTCCTTAATTAAGTGGTATATGTGACTTTCTATGAAGGCCAGAGACTCCAAAATGGAGACGTACATGTATCGGATACTGATACTCCACGGATACTCTCAGATACATACCCACAAAGTATCAAAATTAATTATTTTAATTTAAAATATATATTTTATCGAATACTTATAAGATACTCGACAGATACACACACATACTTATTAGATACTTCACATAGACGTATCATGGAAAAAAAATGAAGGGTAAAAAAGTGAGACTGTGTTGTGAAAATTCAATGGACATGTATATGATTCAATTTAAGATAAGAATCACTATAATTGTTTTTTGATTAACCAATTAAAAATTATGTTTTTGGTGGATGAAAGTAACGAGAGAGATAGGAGCTTCAATCAATCAACATTAAACAAACTTTGTTTTGAGTTCTTTTATTGATGCATTTGTAGATATTCTAACATATGAATGAAAATAGAATATGATTTATACGAAAAAGGTTTCATTTTTTATTTTGATCACATGTATTTTTTTTTGTAAATTGTGTTTTTTATGATTATATATTATTGAAGAGTAATCAGTGCTTATTTTTTTCAAGTATTTTACATGCATATAAATTTTAATATAAATATTTTGTTAACGTATATTAGCCGTATCGTATCATAAATTTTAAAATTTCACGTATCCATGTACCCGTATCGTATCGTACCCGCACCCGTAGTACGTATACAGGCTTCATAGGTGACTTTCTGCCTTTGTATTCTCCTCCGTACAGTACTTCGTAAAATTTTTCATAAAAAAAGTTGGTTCTTATTTATTTGTTGTTTTTAAGATTTAATACCAATACTATTATTGTCAATTAATATTATTAACTATTTCTTGTAGAGAAAAATATGCGTCGTAAAATAATAACCAGGCAGTAAAAACATCATTAAAAATCAATTAATTTCATCATACACAATAAAACTATTTCTTTTCTGTAAGTTAACCTTGAAACGCACTTTTAAAAAAATTGATAAGAAATTTATATATTAGTAATTATTATAATGTCTAGGCCTACTAAGTCACCAAATAATGAGCTAAGTTATCCCTAAAATAAATGAGTTAAGCTATCTAGGTATAACATATGTTTATTCTATTTTATTTATGTATGTGTTTACCATAGTTTTTGGTAAACGACGAGTCTAACTTTGTTTATTACAAGCAAGATCAAACTAGAAATCCTAGGACATGTTTGTGCGTTGTTATTTCCAGAAAAGCATGAACGTTCATCACCTTTAGTGAGTTTGCTTATACAAAGATGAAGAAAACCGTTTTTGTATGAAGATAACTGCCTAGTTTCGACATAAACCAACAATTGGTTGTTTAAAAGTTGTAAAAACAAACAAAAAGAAAGACTTAGAGTTTTAAAGAAGACAAAAACTTAAAGAAATGTAAATTGCATTGCATTGAATGTAAAGGTGGTTCACAAGATCATGTTACATACATTCTGTTTACTCTTTTCTCTGAACGCTGGTACTTCGAGTGTTTAGAACTTTTGCTAATGATTTGTCACCCGTTTTTCCTATGAAAAACTACTATATATAAATAGAAAAACAAATGAAAACCTAACTGCTAGAAACTACATTACTTCGACAGCTTCAGTATGGCTTCCACGTGTCTGAACATTCCGATTTGCCCTTTTCAAAGAGAAACTGGTTGAAGGTCTCTCCCCTTCTGTCGAAACAACTGAACTCAAGGAGAGATCTTTCCCTCTTTGTCGAAATCATGTTAGTCGAATCATCACTGGGCTCTTTTTAGACTTAAATGCTCCTGGACTTGGAGAGCTTGCAATTTTAATCTTCCTTTAGTTGAAATCTGCATCCATTTCCTGTACTTAGAAGATTTCATGGCTTTTACAACCATATAGTTAGTCGAAATAAGGGAAATCAAAATTAGTGCTAACAAATTGCCCCAAAAAATGTCATTTTCAACTGAAGAAATAAAAGAGAAACTGACATTTTTTTTAAACTCTACACAATCTCTGAATAATGACGTCGCTTCTACTCAAAACGTCATTTCATAAATTGTTCCTTAGTTTTTCATCATTACTACACCACTTTCTTGGGATTTAGTGGGGCACCACATTCAGTTGAAAAAAAATTAGTGGGGGTTCAATCAATCATAATCACAGCTCGTCACAACTCCACTATCCCAATTTCTTCGACCACGTGGCAGTTTTTTACAAGCTCAGAACTTTCACTCTCCCCTATAAAAGCTAAACCCACTCTTCTTCTTCACTTTTCCTGAAATTTTCTCTCTCCATTTTCTAAAAACCCAATAACTCCATAGAAATTCCGTAAGCTTCAAACCTTTTTTGGTCATTAAGTCTTCACTCAAATCAATCTTCTTTTCACGAAAGTTTCACCATTTTCTTCAAACTCTCTAATGGCGTCTTCATCTTCCCAGAAGATTCAAGTTCCCCTTGCCGCCAACGTTTCTGTTCTTCCTAACAAGAACAAGCAAAGTTTCACCCCTCAACCTGAAGTTGATGAAGAAAAAACTAAAATCTGGCAATCCCAGGTAATTATTCCTTATTCAGTTGCTAATGTTGTTTATGGGTTTTTAGGACCCATGTTAGACACTAATAGGGACATGGAGAAACTTCACACATACTTTCCTAGGTGGAACCGTGCAAAACCTAGGGTTTTCTCTGAAGGACCTTTTCACATGCATTTCATGGATGCTCCTCAGAGGGTGTTTAGATCATCCCCTTCTTCAACCAACACTTCGACATACTTAGAATGGCTAAATAAGGTCGAACCTAAGAAAGCAGATCTCTGGAAAAGCTTAGGTATCTTCGACTTAATCGAATTGTCGAAAACTGGCTTAAACTATGACGGAACTTTGCTTTTGACTGCTATTCATTTTTGGGAATGCTCAACCAACACCCTTCACTTGAAATGTGGCATGCTCACATCCACCCTTCTCGACGTAGCAACCAACAGGTGAAGTCTATGACCCTACCAATACCAGTGGAGATAACGACTTTGACTTCCCTACCTCAAGAGTCAGCTATAGCAACTGTATAACTGATCACTTCGACTAAAACAACCCAGAGGTCTCTGATCAAGAGCATATAGCTTTTCTCACATTTTGGCTTTCCCACTTTGTTTTTTGTTCTGGTTCCCTACAAGTAGCCAAGAAATTAAAGAGCATGGCCATCCAATTGCATGAAGGAAATTTCTTCTGCTTTAGCAAGTTACTTCGAGGAACTCTCTATGATTCATTAGGTACTGCAAGCCAAACCATGAAACAACTAAAAGAACACAAAGAACTGGCACTTTCTGGACCTCTTTGGCTTTTCCAACTGTGGTTAGTAGCCACTTTTGAGAAACAATTAAAATTCTTCACCCCACCAATGTATAATGATGAGATAGCTAGTCGAAGCATAGAAGGAATAAGACTGGCTTATCTCAGGAGGAGAGAAATCAACCTCCCAACAATCCAAATTTTCAAGGAATATTTCAACATATTATTAAAATGTGATTCCTTCGACCCAACAATGGCCCCTTTCGTCGGCCGAAATGTAGGTCCGGACTGGTTTAAAAGGGAGTTTCCAGCTCAAAACCCTCAATACTTCGACGAAAATGTCAAAATTTGGAAGGTATATCTGACTCCAGAACTTTTGTCCCTTAGAATTGCTTTAGGCAAGTTGGCCTGGGGCTGGTACAATATTATCCAAACTTGGTGGCAAGACAATTTGGCCTAAGCCAAATTCGACCCTCTCCAATTTGGAAGAAAACCAAAGAGATATGCACAAGATTCTTTTACATGACCGAGGCTGAGTTTCTCCAGCGTTTGAAGAATTCGACTGATTAAACTCCTTAAATCACTCCATTTTCTTTTCAAACATCCTATTTATGCACTGAAGAGTTTATTCAATGGTGGAATGAATATTTTTATTCAAAAAGGTATGCATATCAAGGAATTCAAGCTTTTCAAAAATTCTTTGAAGTTGTGTATAATCCTTTAAATGTCGAAAAAACTGTTCGTGAGGCTGCACTAGTTTTAAAACAACAAGTAACTGAAAAACTCCCAAAGCTAACTTTTCCTCCTTATGTCGAAGGAAAGGATAAGTATAAGCTGGCTTTGGCCTTTCACTGTGTAAAATTTCCACCATTACCTAGTGCATACTTCACTTTAGCCTTTTCACCCAACTGTTTTCTTGGTTTCATTTTGGTTACAAGAAAATCCAAGACGCTTTGAAACCAAAGAGGGACAGAGTAGTCTGGGCTAAACAGTATTTATCTGACTATAAAGGCCATTTACACCTTGACCTTTAGCAGGTGATAGAAAATGGCTTATAAATTTTTCTGTTGCTTTTGTTTATTTTCTTGTGCTTTTTCTTAACATAAAACAACTTTTATGCAGCCACTTCTCGTCAAAGAGCAAAACCTAGCGTGGTTGAAGTAGAATCTGAAGATTATTTTGAACCACCGGTCAGGACACAAGATAAGCAAGTAAGATTCAACGCTTATCACCAAAATAATCAATGTATTCTTGTGTCGAAAAACATGACTCAATTTCTTTCTTTTTCAGAGTCGAAAGAGAACCAGTGAATCAACATCAGAGGCCACTAGCAAGATAACCAAAATGGCAACTTCTTCCAAAACTCACGAAAGCTCAACAATAAGTTTCTTTCATTCTTCGATCAAATAATAGTAACTTTATCCATTTACTTAATTTTTCTTTAAATGTGCAGTCAAAAACTACCAACAAAACACAGGAGGCAACAACAACCATTGAGGCTTCAGAACCAAAAGAACGACAAACAGTTGAAATGGTCCCACAAGAAACCAACAAAAGCAAAACCGTCAAAGACACTTCCTCTGGTGTCAAAAAGACAAAGAAAACAAAAAAAAGTTGGTTCTGATACTTCAGAATTTAATGTCGAAGCTGTCGAAACAGATGATTCTTCTCTTCCTCCTAATCCAGAACTTAGAAAACAGACATAAAGTCACTCCGGCAAAGAACCTGAGAGTGCAAATTCTAGTCCAGGAGTTGCTGAAAAGGTAAAGATCTTTTGAGAAAATTTGCTCTTCTTCATTTTCCTTTTTTACCCATTATTTGTTTCGACTAATCATTTTAAATTCTAACTTTGCCATTTTATATAGGATGCTTCTTCAGCTGATAAACCAGGTCAAGAAACCATTCCTCCACCACCAGAAACAACTCTTATCCCTTCTATCACTTCCCCTATTTTGGAGGCTGCTACTGAAGAAGAAACAGACAACCCTTCACCAGGACCACACACAAACATTCCTAAGCCCTCTCCCACTCAACAATGAAGGGTTGAAGCTCTTAACCAGCCCACTGAGCAAGAGCAGGCCATTAGAGACTTACCACCATCTCCTCCATCTTCTCCAGAAGCGGAAGAAAATGACAATGATGATATGGTCGAAGACCAAGCTATTCAACCTGATGGAGAAAACAATACAGCCGGAAACAATGACCAAAGTTCTCCAAGAAATGAAGAACCAAATGATGAACGGGTTGAATCTCCCTCTGTCGAAAGTTCTGATGGACCAGACATTGCTACTTCAGAATCAGAAGATGAAATCTTTCCTGCATCCAATGCTGCATCAACTTCGAATCTCATACTTCTTTAATCCAAGAAGAGTTTGTAAGGCTAAAGGTCGAAGATCCTCTTGCTGCTTTGAAACTAGTGAGCAGTAAGAGTTCTTCTTCCAATCAAGCTCAAGACGCTTCAACCTCAATTTGAACAGAAATCCCTGTGAATTCTCATGAAGAGTTTATCCAAAAGCTGAAGAACAAAGTCCTAAATGCAAACGTTTTTCAGTTACTTCGACAAGAACCTAGTAACTATTATGACATCAAAGGCTTATTGGAGATCCTTTCGAATTCTCCAGAATGTGCTGAGAATGAGTCTCTTGTCTCTTTTCTTGTTGAGTTCGAACCTCTTTTGGAACAAACAATGAGGAAAATTCAGAAGAAAAAGGAGACTAGTGAAAAAGTTGAGACAAAACTAGCTTTTCGACAGCAGGAACTGAACAAAGGAGAGTTGGTAAAGTCTGAGGCACTTTCCATGGAAGCAAGGGCCAAACACGAAGAAGATGAAAAGATGAAATTGAGTATTGATATTTCTCAATGGGAAAAGGAAATTGAAAATCTACAAGTCAAGATCAACACTGCCAAAGAGAGACTAGTCGAAATTGATGGTACAAATGTGTCTTCAGTCCAAGCGCAAATGAGGTCGATGGCCAAGATAGCTCTTCAACATTACGAGAATGCCACTAAACTTGAAGTTGAGATTGCAGCACTAATTCATGCAGAATCTTTCATTGATCTTAAATTAAAATATGCTGAAGCAGCTTATGAAAAACTGAAGAACAACCTAAGTCTTTGAATTCGACTAGATAGTCTTTTAATTTCCTTTTTGTTTGGTATTTGTCATTAAAATGTGTAACATGACAATATCCATTAATGTAATATTTCGACAATGTCTTTAATTTCGACAATTGCCTTTTGGCATCAATTTTATTTTTTATCAGAATGTCATGTTTTTAATTTTCTGTCGAAATTTATTCTTGAGATATCTTAACTTTAAGCAAAACTCCTTATGGAGTCTTTTTGAATAATTCATTTCCAATGATTACATAACTTAAAGCTCTATACTTAATCTTTCGACTAACTATTCCTGATGGGTTCTCAAGATATTTGACAATTGGTTTTCACCAATCATTGTTTGTCAAATTGTCAATGGCAAAAAATTTCAAAAATTCCAGAATTTTCTTCTAAATTTTCATAACTTGAACCATCTTCACCATTTGCCCCCCCCCCCCCCCCCCCCCCCGAGTTTTGGCATTGACAATTGTGTCAAAGAAAAATCTGACGAAATTAATTTATCTTTGATTTCAATCAATTCTTGGAGTTAACACTTTGGAACTTTGTAAACTGAAGCAACCTGTGCCAGGTCATTGGCCTCTTGATTTTCAATTCGAGGCACATGTTGAATGTTAATAGAGTCGAACTGTTTTAACAGTGAATTAGCAGAAACAAATACATGATTAAATTTTCGTTGATGCATTTGTATTCTTTTGTTAATTGTTTCACCACCAATTCTGAATCTCTTTTATTTCGACATCTTTTGCCCCCAGTTCCAATAACATTTGTAATCATGTTATCAAGGCTTCATATTCAGCCTCATTATTGGAGCAATGACCATTTATTTTATATTTGAATTTTTTTGGTATATTGAAAGGAGAAATTATCAATATACCAACTCCAGTGCTATTTTTGTGGCTGGAACCATCAAAATATAAAGTCCAAGGCTTCTTATCCACATAACTTTGTGTTACTTCGACCAAAGAATGATCTACTATGAAATCAGCAACAATTTGACCTTTCACTGCTTTTAAATGTTTATAAGTTAGTGAATATACAGAGAGTGCCAAAGCCCATTTTCCAATTCGGCTATGTAGAATTGGTTTAGACAACATATGTTTAATAACATCAAAATGTGAATAAACATAAAATCAATATGCTTTATGTATTGCTTAAGTTTAGTACATGAAAAATACAGACATAGGCACAATTTTTCAATGGGACTATACCTACTTTCAGCATCATTTAAAATTCGACTAAGATAATATATGGCTCTCTCGACACCATTATCATCTTCCTGGGCTAACATGCTCCCTATGGTCGAATCAGATGCTGAAATATACAGTTTCATGTTCTTATTCTCAATTCGAGGCAATAAATTGGAGGCTTTGTCAAATAATCTTTGATTGTGTCAAAGACCTTTTGATGCTCCTGCCCCCAGTGAAAACTATCTTCTTTCTTCAGTCGGAGTAATGGTGAAAAAGCTTGCGTTTTGCCAGTTAAGTTTGAGATAAATCTTCTTAGGAAGTTGATTTTTCCCAATAAAGACTGAAGCTCTTTTTTGGTCGAAGGAGGCTTAGTTTCCAGGATAGCCTTAGTTTTATTCTGATTGATTTCAATGCCTTTTTTATGTACGACAAATCCCAAAAAATCACCTGCACATACATAGAAGGCACATTTTAGTGGATTCATCTTCAATCCATATTTTCTCATTCTTTCAAATGATTGTCGAAGATGATTTAAATATCCATCTTTTGACGAAGATTTTACAACAATATCATCGATGTAAACTTGCATAAAATTTTCAATAAAATCATGAAACATTGAATTCATTGCTCTTTGGTATGTAGCACCAGCATTTTTTAGGCCAAAAGGCATCACCACCCATTCGTAGGTACCTAAGGCCACTGGGCAACGAAATGTTGTTTTTGACACATCTTCTTCAGCAATAAAGATTTGATTGTAACCAGAATAACCATCAAGCATACTTAAATATTCAAATCCTGCTGCTGAAGCAACTAGCATTTCTGCCACTGGCATAGGATATTCATCCATAGGATATTCAAATCCTACTTTTGTACTGTTGTCATGAGAATGAACAACTAATCTCCTTTGTTGGGATTATTAGGTAATCAATTACTCTTAGTTGTAAACTTTTGATATTTTAAATATATGATTCTAGCCTTTTATATATCATTGAATTTATTCTTGTTTTCCATTCTTATGTTTGATTTAAATGATATTGAAAAATACTTTTGAATCTAGGTTTAGAATAATATTCTATCAAAATAAGAAATTCTAGACATGGGATTTGGTTTTGATAATTACACAAAGTGTCGGAACGTAAAGCTTTCGAATCGTTTAATAGATTGAGAAATTGTCGATTAAACGATACGATCGATCTCACGACGTCATTTGGACACGAATGACGTTGTCGAGTGATACGTGATAATGTCGTATATAAGAAAAGCTAGAATCCATATTTATGATCATTCGAATACAATCGACGTTTGATTGACGTACTTTAATCCTAACACTTTTTATGCCCTATTACTCTACGTTTTATTTATAATGTTTTTAAAGTCGAGTAGTGTTTAGTAAACAAAAAGATGAAACCCTTAACTTAAAATGATAATCGACGTTGAACGGTTTATGATATCGCAATAATCCCTGTGGAATCGATATAAAAATATACTTGCTTTTGACTAACATCAAAATGGCGCCGTTGCCGGGGATTAATGCTTAGATATCATAATCATTGCAGCGTTAATTATTGTCTTAAGCAATTTTGCAGAAAATTCTTTTATGTATATAACTATCATTTTTATCCATCTTGTTGCTAATCCTTTTTGGTCAGATTATTGAAACCCGTTTATGCGAGGTCAGATACCAGAAGATCAACTGCTTTTTGATTCTGAAATTGAGAGGACTGCTAGAAGAAATAATAGCAAGAATCGGAAGAAAAGGCAGCAAGCAAAGAAGAGGCAGCAAGAAGGACCATCTGTTTCAATTCCTTCATTAGTTCCGATACAAGAATTACCAATGGCCGGAGAAAGAGAAGTTATCGGAAATTCAAGTCGTAGTGGGATGCCTTGTCATAACAGCCCACGACGCCTAGCACAATTGGGAAAGACGCCAAGGACAACAAAACAAACTGAGATGAAGACCGGTATCCTCCAAATTCTATATGCTAACCCTTTCTCGGGTTTAAACCATGAGGATCCATTTCAACATCTTACAAAGTTCTATGAGATAGCCGGTACTTTAGGAGAAACGGAGAATAATGAGGAAGCAATATTCATGAGAATGTTTCCTCATTCGTTGATTGGAAAGGCAAAGGAGTGGTACTTGGATCAACCGCCACAAGTGATGACTAACTGGAACACTCTTGAGGAGAAATTCCTTGAGAGATTCTTTCCTCAAAATCGTTTTATGGAGGCCAAGACAACCATCGCCGTCTTTTCTCAAGGCTCAAGTGAGACACTATGTGAAGCTTGGGAGCGATTCAAGTCGATGCTAAGAAGATGTCCAAACCACGGTTTTGATGATTTAACTCAAATTCATCTTTTCCGGAATGGGATGCAACAACAGTCGAAGCTTCTACTTGATGCTGTTGCGGGTGGATCATTAATGGCCAAGAGTGCTGAAGATGTTGTATCAATCATTGAAAGAATGGCACTCAACGACCATCAGGCTCACCACAATAGAAATTCGGGTCAAAGAAAAGCGGGTATTTTGGATTTGGGAACGAATGACGCTATTCTCGCTCAAAACAAGTTGTTGACACAACAAGTGGAAGAATTAACAAGAAAGATGGCTAATCTTCCACAACAAATGAAGGAGATACAAAATGAACAAAGAAGACATCACCAAGTCGCATCTTGCGAACTTTGTTCAGGCGATCATCCCACTGGATTTTGTCCACCGCCTACTGAAGAGGTAAGCTATGTCGGCAACCAACAAAGGCCGAATCAGTTTCAAGGTCAATACCAAGGTCATAACAACAATTTCCCAAGAGGGAATAACCCTAATTATGGCCAAGGATGGAGACAAGAAGCTGGACTATCCAACCGACAACCTTACAATCATTTCAATCAATACCCACCGCAACAAAACCGTCAACAAAGTACCGACGAGACATTGAACCAGTTTATGCAAATGTCTATGGCAAACCAGAAAAATACCGATGCTTCCATTAAAAACCTTGAAACCCAAGTAGGCCAAATGGCTCAACAACTTGCTCAAGTCACACAACAAGGCGAAACCTTTACCGCCAACACTCAAACCAACCCAAAAGACCATGCATCAGCATCAAAATGACAATTAAGTCATTTTGATGAAACCGACCTTGCATCAAAAGACAAAGACCATTGCAAGGCAATTGCTACAAGAAGTGGGAAGGTAGTTGGTAGGGGAATAGGAGATAACCTTGAGGTGGAGAGGAAAGTTGTTGAAGAAAATGATGAGGAAGAAATTGATGAAGGAAGTGAGAAGGAAATGGAGGGAGATAATAATGAGGATTTAGTTGAAAAGAATAAGGAGGTAGTTGAAAAAGAAAACATTGAGAAGAAGAAAGATGTGGTGAAGGAGAGGGGCAAGAATCAAGAAGTTGTGAAGAATGCACCAGCTCCACATCTACCATATCCAACTACTCCAGCTAGAAAAGACAAAGAGAGGCAATTTGCAAGGTTCCTAGACATATTCAAAAGATTGCAAATCAACATTCCATTCTCGGAAGCCTTGGAGCAAATGCCTACATATGCCAAGTTTATGAAAGAAATTCTATCCAAGAAGAGGAGGTATAATGATGAAGAAACAATTCAGCTTGATGCTAATTGTAGTGCAATCATCCAGAGAACATTGCCAAGGAAGAAGAAAGATTCGGGTAAAGTTACACTACCGGTATCCATAGGCAATGTGAATGTCGGCAAAGCACTCATCGATCTTGGTTCAAGTATCAACCTAATCCCACGTTCCGTTGTCAAAAGGATTGGTGATTTGGTTGTGAAACGAACAAACTTGACGTTGCAACTAGCCGACAAATCTTTCACACGTCCATTGGGAATAGCTGAAGATGTGTTGGTGAAAGTCGACAAGTTCTTATTTCCCATTGACTTCGTGGTGATGGATATACCTGAAGATGATGATGTGCCACTAATTCTTGGAAGAACATTTATGCAAACGGCAAGGATGATGATTGATCTTGACGAAGGTCTAATGAAAGTCTGTGTGGACGATGAAGAAGTCAATTTCAACATCAATGAAGCTATGAAGTATCCTAGTGATAAAGGTGCATGTTTCAAGATGGATGCAACTGATGAATTGATTGTTGATACAAGGGAACAACTGCACAATTTGACACATCTTGAAAGAGTCTTGACGAATGCACTTAATATCATAGGAGAGGAAGATGAGAAAGAGATTGAAGAATGTTTGAAGGAGCTGGATTCGTTGAAGGAAATTCCTCCTCATAAAGCAAAAATTGAGGAATTGACGAATGAAGCCAAAGTTGAAGAAATGAAGTCGGAGCTGAAAATCCTACCCTCACATTTGAAGTATGTTTTCCTTGAAAAAGAGGGTAACAAACCGGTCATCATAAGTAGCTCCTTGTCAAGCAACGAAGAAGCCAAATTGGTTGAAGTTTTGAAGTGTAACAAAGAAGCAATAGGCTGGACACTATCCGACTTGAAAGGGATAAGTCCATCTTATTGTATGCATAAGATTATGATGGAGGAAGATTACAAGCCGGTAGCACAACCTCAACGTCGGCTAAACCCAAATATGAAGGAAGTAGTCCGGAAGGAAGTGGTTAAACTACTTGAAGCCGGCATGATTTATCCGATCTCGGATAGTACTTGGGTTAGCCCGGTTCAAGTTGTCCCTAAGAAGGGAGGTATGAACTCATACCGACAAGAACTGTCACCGGTTGGAGGATGTGTATTGATTACCGGAGACTCAACAAAGCTACAAGGAAAGATCATTTTCCTCTACCATTCATGGATCAAATGCTAGAAAGACTGTCAGGGCAAGCTTTTTATTGTTTCCTTGATGGATATTCGGGTTATAATCAAATATCGGTGAATCCAGAAGATCATGAGAAGACAGCTTTTACTTGTCCATTTGGAGTTTTTGCATATCGACGCATGCCGTTCGGGTTATGTAATGCTCCAGCAACATTTCAACGATGCATGCAAGCAATTTTTGCTGATTTGATAGAGAAGAGCATTGAAGTGTTTATGGATGATTTTTCTGTCTTCGGTTCATCCTTTGATTTGTGCTTGAAGAATCTTGACACGGTACTGAAGCGGTGCAAGGAAACCAACTTGGTACTCAATTGGGAGAAATGTCATTTCATGGTAACCGAGGGTATTGTCCTTAGTCACAAGATTTCGTCCAAGGGTATTGAAGTTGACAAAGCAAAAGTTGATGTGATAGGCAAGCTTCCACCACCAATCAATGTCAAAGGCATCCGAAGTTTTCTAGGCCACGCCAGATTCTATCGGAGGTTTATCAAAGACTTTTCAAAGATTGCAAAGCCATTGAGCAATTTGCTCAACAAAGATAAGTCTTTTGATTTTGATAATGATTGCATGAATGCTTTTGAATGTTTGAAAGATAGTTTGACATCCGCACCCATAATCACCGCACCAAATTGGAATTTTGATTTTGAACTCATGTGCGATGCGAGTGATTATGCGGTTGGAGCGGTGTTAGGTCAACGCAAAAACAAAATTTTTCATGCTATACACTATGCAAGTAAAGTTTTAAATGATGCACAAATCAATTATGCTACCACTGAAAAAGAATTACTTGCTATTGTGTTCGCATTAGAAAAATTTCGTTCTTATCTCATTGGTTCAAAAATTGTTATCTATACTAACCATGCAGCCATAAAGTATTTAATCACCAAACCCGACTCCAAGCCGAGACTCATCCGTTGGATGCTGCTGCTCCAAGAGTTTGATTTGGATATGAAAGACAAAAAGGGGACTGAGAACCTTGTGGCTGATCACCTTTCAAGGTTGGTGAACGATGAGGTGACGAAGAACGAGAGAGAAATTCTTGAAGAGTTTCCAGATGAGAAGTTGCTTATGGTTCAAGAAAGACCATGGTTTGCGGACATGGCCAATTATAAAGCAACGGGGTTCATACCGGAAGATTTTACATGGCAAATGAAGAAGAAGTTGATGAGAGACTCAACTCACTATGTATGGGACGACCCATATCTCTTCAAGATTGGAGCTGACCACCTTTTAAGGAGATGTGTTGCTATAGAAGAAGCCAAAGACATCATGTGGCATTGTCATAATTCGCCATATGGTGGTCATTTCAATGGTGAAAGAACTGCAACAAAGGTTCTTCAGGCATGCTTCTATTGGCCCACTCTATTCAAAGACGCATATGAGCATGTTAAGAATTGTGAGAGTTGCTAGAAAACTGGAGGAATTTCAAAAAGGAATGAGATGCCTCTGCAAAGTATCCTTGAAGTCGAAGTTTTTGACTGTTGGGGTATTGATTTTGTGGGGCCATTTCCATCCTCCATGTCCAATGAATACATTTTGGTAGCTGTCGACTATGTGTCTAAGTGGGTAAAAGCAATCGCATCCCCAAAAGCTGATAGTAAAACAGTGGTCAAGTTTCTCAAAAGAAACATCTTTTCCCATTTTGGAACTCCTAGAGTGCTTATAAGTGATGGAGGTTCTCACTTCTGCAACACACAATTAGAAAAAGCACTTGAGCACTACGGAGTCAAACACAAGGTAGCTTCACCATATCATCCACAGACCAACGGTCAAGCTGAGGTATCCAACCATGAAATCAAAAGGATACTTGAGAAGACCGTGTCATCATCTAGGAAGGATTGGTCAATGAAACTTGACGAAGCATTGTGGGCCTATAGGACCGCATACAAAGCTCCTATGGGTTTCACACCATTTCAGTTGGTGTATGGGAAAGCATGCCACTTGCCGGTAGAGTTGGAGCATAAAGCGTTTTAGGCGCTAAAGTTTTTGAACTTTGACCAAGAGCAAGCGGGGGAGAAGAGAAAGCTCCAAATGAACGAATTGGGAGAAATGTGTGACCAAGCATATCAATCAAGCAAGCTCTATAAGGAAAAGGTTAAGAGGTATCATGACAAGAAGATCATGAAGAGGCAATTCAGACCCGGTCAAATGGTGTTGCTGTTTAATGCAAGATTGAAGCTATTTCCGGGTAAATTGAAATCCAAGTGGTCCGGCCCGTTCATGATCAAAGAAGTCAAGCCTTATGGAGCAGTGGAACTAGAGGATCCTATCACTAAATCAACTTGGACAGTGAATGGACAAAGACTGAAGCCATACTTTGGCGGTGAAGTTTTTCGGCACACGACGACAATTTCACTCATTGATTCATAATCAAAAACGAAACAGGCGTCGATTTAATGACGTTAAACAAGAGCTTGTTGGGAGGCACCCCAATTTTGTAAGTATGTTGCTTTTTAATTTGTAATTTAGTTCTGTACATCCATTTTTGCATGTAGGGATAGTGGCAAATGCTGAAATTTTAATTTTTCTGTTATCTGTCATGGTCGCTACAGCGATGAATTCCATCGCTAAAGCGACGAGCTTCAGACTCTCCATCGCTATAGTGACATCTGATCGCTTGTAGCGATGACTGTTCAGACTCACCATCGCTATAGCGACGTCTGGTCGCTTGTAGCGATGACAGAAAACTCTGTCAGTACAGTAACCGATGCCACTTAAACCTCTTAACTTCCCCCCCCAACCACCCATTCACCTTCCTTATCCGTTTTTTTTCCCATTTTTTCGCAAACCCTAGTACAGTTCCATAACCATTTCCATTTTTTCATTTCTACTGCAACATCTGCATTACATTTCTGCAATTTTTCGTTTTTCCTGCATAATCCTTGCAAATCTTCTTTATTCCTGTTCCAACTTGCAAATCAGCACATTCAGGTATGATTTCGTAACCCTCTGTTGTAATTTCTTAAGTTTTTAAGTTGTATGAATGCGTTATGCATGTTTTAAGAAATTTACAGTTAGGGTTTTTAATTTTAGAAATTAGGGTTTAATCATTTGAACTTAACCCATGTTAATCTTTGGTTTAAGCTAGTAGAAATGAAATAGAATCACAAACAAACTTCCCTAACATCCTCTTTTCCTGTAAAAATTCGTTTTTTTTACAAAAACCCATTTTGTAAAAATTCAAAATAAAAATGGGTATTTGATGATTAGGAAGTTTTGATGATTTTGATTCATTTGTATGAGCTTTCCCTTTGATTACTAGTGCCACAAGTTGTTTAGAATGTAAGAAAAGTCAAAATTTCAAAAAGGGTTGTTCATGGCTACACGTCGCTTGTAGCCAGAAACCAGGAACAACTTCTGGGTTTCATCGCTACAAGCGACCAAGCTTGTCGCTGTAGCGACAGAACCCAGAACCAACTTTATTTTTTCTTCATTTCTAATTCTGACTTGCATTCCTATTTGTTTGGTCTGTTTAATTCTATTTTGTAGGAATGGCACCAAAATCATCTTCCAAGAGGCAACGAAACGTCAAGGGTTCATCTTCGAGGCCAAAACCTCAATCTACCCAACCCCACGATTCCAATCGCTTTCTTAGCCCGCGTAGCCAGGAGCGTTACGCCGAGCTTGTTACCAGAAGAATATGGGCTGAGAAAGAGTTCAAGATTGCTGACGAAGGGAAGTATTCAGGCATCGCTCAGATGATTAACCAAAGGAAGTGGGGAATTCTTTGTAATCCTCCCAAGAAACTCAACTACAACATTGTGCGCGAATTCTACGCCAATGCAATCCCAGCAGACCCTTCTGATGAGTTCACCTTCACGACCTATGTCCGAGGGCGCACAATAAAGTTTGATAGAAATGCAATTAGCGCCTATCTAGGTAACCCACTGGATCTTACCCATCCAGATGACCTGATAGATTACAAAAGATTGTGTGCCTTTCACAAACATCAGGCACGAGGGAACTGGGATCATGACTTGATCGCACAGGCTATATTCCAAGAGGGGAAGACCTATGATGTGAGTAAGGCCTCGGGAAAACCATTTAGAGCCTTTAGGGATGATATGAATACCCCTGCTCAGGTAATCCTAACACTTATCTTGTATAATATCCGGCCCAAATCGCACACCTCTTCCACCACTCTTGATGTCACACCCCTTCTTTACTATATCCTCAGCAACCAGCAGGTTGATGTTGCGAGGATCATTGCAAATGAATTAAGGGTTGTGGCTGAAAGTGGTATCTTGCCACCTGCTAAGCCAAAATGCCCATTACCCTTTCCAGGCCTAATCATGGGACTTTGTATGAAGGCAAGAATCCACATGCCGAGTCAAGTTGATGAGGAAATTAAGAATCCTATTGATGATAGATACATCAATAGGTATTGCTCTTATAAGACCACCCCCTCTTCTGCTGGACCCTCTTCTATACCACCTCCAGTCTCCCAAGCCCTAAGCCATCCTCAACCCCCGAGCTTTCCACCGTTAGACTTCTCAGGTTGGGACCCTCACCATATGGCTGCATACTCTTATATCATGGCTCAGAATGAGTCAAACCATCGAGCCTTGACGACCATACAGAGCCATATGCATGAGGCGGGCTATTCTACCTGGACTCCGGACTATTTTCAGGAGCACATTGCATGGCCTGGGGACAGGCCATTTTATTCCGGAGGGGCGAGTGCAGCTGCACCTGTTGGTGATGATACAGCTGGTGGTGACGATGATGATGACTCCTCTGAGGACACACAGAGTATTGATCATGAGGCTGCGGATCAGATGGAGTCAGACTGAGATTTTTTTTGCAAGCTGCAACAGTTTCTTCTTTCTTTCATTTTATTTCAATTTGAACAATTTTAATTTGCTTTGTATAACTTTGTTTTTATTTCTGTACTTTGGATAATTTTACTTTGTTTTTTTTGCAAGCTGCAACAGTTTCTTCTTTCTTTCAGATGGAGTCTAACTTTGTTTTTATTTCTGTACTTTGGATAATTTTACTTTGGTTATTATGTTTATTATATTATGTTTAATTTCAAAATTTTGTTATTTATTTTTGAATTTTACCCAACAAATGGAAAGTAAGATAATCAAAGATTCAAAAGCTAAGTGCTTGATTGAAAGCAAAAGCATTGAGCTATGAATCAGGTGAGTGATAATGATAGAAAGTAGTGATAAAGCGCGCAGCTAAGGTACTCGTTTCTTGTTTTTCTAGGTATATACTTGAATGTGAAATGAGTCCTTTACACACAAATTTAATTTATTCAGTTTTACGCAAGAACATGTTTATGTTTGAACCATTTAGAACTAGCCAAAATGTGAGGAATCCTCAAAGTCTTTGTATATATATGCAGGAGACCGGCAATTTTTGTTTAACTCGATTCTTTTATGTTACATCTGAATGTTGTTTTAAATTGTATAAAAGCACTGAAATGATCAAGGCATTTTTTTGAATATGAGTAGAAACACTTGACCACAAAAAGCCTACCCTGTGAGAAGTGAGTATTTGTTAACCCCTTTGAGCCTAATGAATCAGAATTGTTAACTATGAACTGCCAACTTTCATAAGCTCAATTGCTAAATGAAATTGCCGGAGTTTGTAAAAAAATTCAGTTCATAGTTAAATCATTATTGAATTCTGATATTTTACTTTCATTTTGAACCCTTATCCATCATGATTATTGACCTTTGCCAAAATGATAAAGGAACATTCGATTAGGGTATCATCTTGAATTAAGTTGGGGAGAAAAGGGAGGTTGTGTGTATCAAGTAAATGGTGAAAATTTGTAATTGATCTTGACAACAAGAAAAAGAGAATGAAAAAGAAAAAGAAAAGAAAAAAGAAAGAAAAGCAAACCAAGAAAAGAGAAAAGAGAAAAAGAGAAAAATGTCAATAAATCAAAAAAGTTGTCAAGATCAAAGAATTATTTTGTTAAATCACCAAGAGTTGTGTTTGAATAAGGAGGAAGTGTGTAATTAGATAGAATGTTCCTCTTGCTTGGCCTTTTGAATTCAATTTCCCACATATGACAATTCTTTTGTAAACCAATCCAAATTACAACCCTCAAAAGACCTTGTGATCGATGCTTTTGTGCTTTTAGAAATGATAATTAGATGGACGCATAATTTGATCGGAATGTTAGCATAATTGCCGGATGAGTGTTCAATACCCTCACAATTGATTCCAATTTGTTCATCTACTTAATATAGAAGTGTGTTAGGTGTGGTTCAAATTTAAACATGTTGTTTGCTAAGAATTGTATGATTTGAGCTTTGTGTTTAGAACTATTTCACTTTCACAGTATATATCTCGTTTAATGAGAAACTTAGCTTTAGCTTGCACAGTCACAGTTGAATCATTCATCTGATAATTGTTTTCTTCAAACTTTAGATTCTTTTGCTTATTGCTCAAAACTTTGGTTAAAGCTGTGAAATTTTCCTTTTGATTCTTTGGTTTGAGGACAAACCAAAAAGCTAAGTTGGGGAGAGTTTGATAAGTGCTCAAAAGTAGTTATCCTTTGATATAATTTTAACACTTATGTTACTTGTTTTACAAGTTATCATAGGATAAGCTCATAATTTATGATTAAATGTCAAATTTGTGATCCTATGTCTTACCCCAGCTATTTATGCAGGAATTTCATGCTTGGACCTGAACCGAACAAAGAAACATGAAGTATTGATCAAGCTTCATCGCTACAAGCGCAGGATGTATCGCTACAAGCGAGCGTAGGCAGGGAAAAACAGAGATTCATCGCTACAAGCGTAGGATGCATCGCTACAAGCGAGCCTAGGCAGGGAAAAATGGAGAATTCATCGCTACAAGCGATGAATTGGTCGCTTCAAGCGACCTTAGGCAGGGAAAATTGAAGGTTCCATCGCTATAGCGACAGATCTCATCGCTATAGCGACCAAGGGCGGTTTAATGCTATTTGCTGACGTGGAGCATTCCCACTGGCCAAGAAATCTGCCGTCGCTACAGAGACCAGCTCATCGCTTGTAGCGAGCGTGTTAAAAATCAGTTGTATAAAAGCTTTTTAGCTCATTTTTTCTGGAGAATTATCTGATAATCAGTTTTTAGAACTTTTAGAGCTTAAGGTATTTAACTTCCAGAAAGAGAATAGGCATAAAAAGAGGCAAACTTCATTGAGCAAAAGTGATTAAAGTGAAGATTAAACTAAGCAACTTTGAGAAATCAAGTCTTAGCATTTGATCTCCATCTTCCTTTCTACTTTTGTACTGTTGTCATGAGAATGAACAACTAATCTCCTTTGTAGGGATTATTAGGTAATCAATCACTCTTAGTTGTAAACTTTTGATATTTTAAATATATGATTCTAGCCTTTTATATATCATTGAATTTATTCTTGTTTTCCATTCTTATGTTTGATTTAAATGATATTGAAAAATACTTTTGAATCTAGGTTTAGAATAATATTCTATCAAAATAAGAAATTCTAGACATGGGATTTAGTTTTGATAATTACACAAAGTGTCGGAACGTAAAGCTTTCGAATCGTTTAATAGATTGAGAAATCAACGATTAAACGATACGATCGATCTCACGACGTCATTTGGAAACGAATGACGTTGTCGAGTGATACGTGATAATGTCTTATATAAGAAAAGCTAGAATCCATATTTATGATCATTCGAATACAATCGACGTTTGATTGACGTACTTTAATCCTAACACTTTTTATGCCCTATTACTCTACGTTTTATTTATAATGTTTTTAAAGTCGAGTAGTGTTTAGTAAACAAAAAGATGAAACCCTTAACTTAAAATGATAATCGACGTTGAACGGTTTATGATATCGCAATAATCCCTGTGGAATCGATATAAAAATATACTTGCTTTTGACTAACATCACTTACACAAAGATGAAGAAAACCGTTTTTGTATGAAGATAACTGCCTAGTTTCGACAGAAACCAACAATTGGTTGTTTAAAAGTTGTAAAAACAAACAAAAAGAAGGACTTAAAGTTTTAAATAAGACAAAAACTTAAAGAAATGTAAATTGCATTGCATTGAATGTAAAGGTGGTTCACAAGATCATGTTACATACATTCTGTTTACTCTTTTCTCTGGAGGCTGGTACTTCGAGTGTTTAGAACTTTTGCTAATGATTTGTGACCCGTTTTCCTATGAAAAACTACTATATATACATAGGAAAACAAATGAAAACCTAACTGCTAGAAATTACATTACTTCGACAGCTTCAACATGGCTTCCACGTGTCTGAACATTCCGATTTGCCCTTTTCAAAGAGAAACTGGTTGAAGGCCTCTTCCCTTTTGTCGAAACAACTGAACTCAAGGAGAGATCTTTCCCTCTTTTTTGAAATCCTATTAGTCGAATCACCCCTGGGCTCTTTTTAGACTTAAATGCTCCTGGACTTGGAGAACTTGCAACTTTAATCTTCCTTTAGTCGAAATCTACATCCATTTCTTGTACTTAGAAGATTTCATGATTTGTACAACCATATAGTTAGTCGAAATAAGGGAAATCAAAATTAGTTCTAACAAATTGCCCCCCCCCCCCCCCCCCCCCCCCCCACACATAAAAAAAATACCATTTTCAACTGAAGAAATAAAAGAGAAACTGACATTTTTTTTAAAACTCTACACAATCTCTGAACAATGACGTCACTTCTACTCAAAACGTCATTTCAAAAATTGTTCCCTAGTTTTTCATCATTACTGCGCCATTTTCTTGGGATTTAGTAGGTCACCACATTCAGTTGAAAAAAATTAGTGCGGTTCAATCATTCATAATCACAGCTCGTCACAACCCCACTATCCCAATTTCTTCGACCACGTGGCAGTTTTTTACAAGCTCATAACTTTCACTCTCCCCTATAAAAGCTAAACCCACTCTTCTTCTTCACTTTTCCTGAAATTTTCTCTCTCCATTTTCTGAAAACCTAAGAACTCCATAGAAATTCCGTAAGCTTCAAAGCTTTTTTGGCCTTTAAGTCTTCACTCAAATCAATCTTCATTTAACGAAAGTTTCACCATTTTCTTCAAACTCTCTAATGGCGTCTTCATCTTCCCAGAAGATTTAAGTCCCCCTTGCCGCCAACGTTTCTGTTCTTCGCCCCTCAACCTGAAGTTGATGAAGAAAAAGCTAAAATCTGGCAATCCTAGGTAATTATTCCTTATTCAGTTGATAATGTTTTTTATGAGTTTTTAGGACCCATGTTAGACACTAATAGGGACATGGAGAAACTTCACACATACTTTCCTGGGTGGGACCGTGCAAAACCTAGGGTTTTCTCTGAAGGACCTTTTCACATGAATTTCGTGAATGCTCCTTAGAGGGTGTTTAGATTAGCCCCTTCTTCAACCAACACTTCGACATACTTAGAATGGCTAAATAAGGTCGAACCTAAGAAAGCAGATCTCTGGAAAAGCTTAGGTATCTTCGACTTAATCCAATTGTCGAAAACTGACTTAGGTATCAATAGAGATAGTAAGAGTGAGATTTTTAGGTTTAGAATAATGTATCCGAACATGAGTCATAAGCTTTATAGAAGAGAGATTAGGGTTTCTAGGATGCAAAGCACAATTTTGAATAAGCAGAGACAAATGATGACATGATCTTCATCACATGGTCCTGTATTTGTCTCTACGGCGAGTTAAAATAATCTTTATTTATGAACAACGCATCTATGCTATGATTCGCTCTAAACAAGTGACTTTGGAGTGACTCCTTTGATTGATGAATTGAGTGTGCAAAACATGGAAGAACTTGATCAAGCATAGGGTCCAAGTCCAAGAATCCAAACACGTGATAATATCACAAAAAAATCCAAATGTTCATCCTACATGGCAATCTCAGGGATTAACTTGAGTTTTTTAATGCCTTCTAAATTTTTATAGCGGCTGACCCAGTTAATATGGCTATTAAGTAGGTTTATGTAGGCAGTGATGTAGTTGGCAGTGCACTGCAGTGCAGCGCAGGTGTCAGAAAAATGCATACCAGCTGTTTCGTTCCACCTTTCTCTCTCTCACGCTCCTCTCCCCTTTCTCTTTCCTCAGGTAGTATTTAAAGCCTTGCCTTGCCATCTCATTAATTCACTCATTTTCATCATGCTAAAATCTTTCATACATTTTGCTAGCCAAGTAAATCTATGCTTCTTTTTCCTTCATGTTGTACTGTATTATGCATTTTCATGATGTTTGATAAATTTACATTTACATACTCTACAATTGATGATGCAGGTGGTATATTAGATGATAAAACCAACAACTTATCTCATTGGTATGCATTCTTTTTTATTCTTTTTTACAATATATGTAAAAGTACATGGACATCTTTTCGTCATTCTCCATTTGTATATTCAACATGCAACTTTTTGTCTCTTCTTTGTCTCCCATCCATAGGTTTCCACATCCAACTCATGGAATTCTTGAAGGAGGAACCACACCAGCAGCATGAAGGCAAGTCAAAAGAACACAATAATTAGAATATTTCACAATAGTTAGATTTTATTTTGAAAGGAAACATTAGTGTGGGGAAGAAAAATTGATTTTTAGTTCATAAAACTCATGGTGAGATTGTTTACTGCTGCCAACTACATATTTAACATCTTCATTTTAATGATTTTCACATATTCATAGGTATTCATCAAACTAGTCTATTGACCCGTGCTAACGCACGGGTTTGTTACAGTGTTAGTCGGTTGTATCATTCTACAATAATGAATTAGAATTTAACATAGGTCAGAATATCAACAAATCAAACACATAATTTATGGGAGAAAAGCAATTGCAAATGAAATGGTGCACAAATGGTCTTGGCACGACGTTGGGCAAATTGACTGGAATAACATTCTTCTCAACGCTAAAACTCATTGGTGGAACAAAAGTAGGATAACGGATCATCTTCCCAAACCTATTCTTCACTCTAATATAGATCAGAGTCCGAAGATCAGAGTCTGAAGATCAGCGTCTGAAAATCATAGTCTGAAGATCAGCGTCTGAAGATCAGAGTCTGAAGATCAGAGTCTGAAGAACAGAGTCTGAAGAACAGTGTCTGAAGATCAGAGTCTGAAGATCAGAGTCTAAAGAACAGTGTCTGAAGTACTTGTTTACTTGTAGACTAATCTATTTTATTTTTGTTAAGTTTCTGGATGTTGGTTCTTAAGCTAATCAATCCTATCACCCCATTTATTATTATTAATTATTATTACTACTATTTTTAGTTTTCATTCTAAAGAGTTATTATACCCTGTTGTTATTAAATTGAAAAGAGCAAAATCGTACAGAAACTTATTCACAATACCATATATTGTATCACGAACATGTGGCTTATATATTGGTTCAATTTATCCAAATGTAGCGACACTTAATTATTATGTTGAGTAGTCTGGTACTTAGATTCGTAGGAAAGAAGATGGAAATACTAACAAACCCGTGCGTTAGCATGGGTTTGTTACAGTGTTAATCGGTTGTATCATTCTACAATAATGAATTAGAATTTAACATAGGTCATAATATCAATAAATCAAACACATAATTTATGGGAGAAAAGCAATTGCTAATCAAATGGTTCACAAATGGCCTTGGCACGACGTTGGGCAAATTGACTGGAATAACATTCTTCTCAACGCTAAAACTCATTGGTGGAACAAAAGTAGGATAACGAATCATCTTCCAAAACCTATTCTTCACTCTAATATAGATCAGAGTCTGAAGAACAGTGTCTGATGATCAGAGTCTGAAGAAAATAAAATTTGTGTGTTTGATTATGTTTATTTTCAAATAAAAATGAATAAATACTTTTATCGTTTTTTAAACGTTTTAAAAAGATTTAATTTACATACATTGTATTTTATAAGAAATTTTGTCAAGTTTTGTTAATCATAATCATCATCCTTAACTATAAAAAATTTCTTTTATCATTAGAGATATTTGATATTTAACCCGTGCTAACGCACGGGTTTGTTACAGTGTTAGTCGGTTGTATCATTCTACAATAATGAATTAGAATTTAACATAGGTCAGAATATCAACAAATCAAACACATAATTTATGGGAGAAAAGCATTTGCAAATCAAATGGTGCACAAATGGTCTTGGCACGACGTTGGGCAAATTGACTGGAATAACATTCTTCTCCACGCTAAAACTCATTGGTGGAACAAAAGTAGGATAACGGATCGTCTTCCCAAACCTATTCTTCACTCTAATATAGATCAGTGTCTAAAGATCAGATTCTGAAGATCAGCGTCTGAAGATCAGAGTCTGAAGATCAGAGTCTGAAGAACAATGTCTGAAGATCACAGTCTGATGAACAGTGTCTGAAAACCGGGAGTCTGAAGTACTTGTTTACTTTTGGACTAATATATTTTATTTTTGTTAAGTTTCTGGATGTTGGTTCTTAAGCTAATCAATCCTATCACCCTATTTATTATTATAATTATTATTATTAATTATTATTACTACTATTTTTAGTTTTCATTCTAAAGGTTATTATACCCTGTTGTTATTAAATTGAAAAGAGCAAAATCGTACAGAAACTTATTCACAATACCATATACTGTATCACGAACATGTGGCTTATATATTAGTTCAATTTATCCAAATGTTGCGACACTTAATTATTATGTTGAGTAGTTTGATACTTAGATTCGTAGGAAAGAAGATGGAAATACTAACTATTTTTGTTTGAATGTATGGATAGGTTGATATAATGTTGGAGGCGCAGCTTATACAGACAGCTTAATACTTGTCTTAAAGAGTTGAAACCACCTCCCTCAACCATAAATTCATTGGGAACTATCAGCAATTATTGCAGATATGGAACATAAGCTTTAAATGAGTTGGTTGCTGTGATGGAAAGGGAACAATCACAATTAAACCTGCATAACCCAAGAAAACATGCGCAGTCAATGTAAGGTGGCGCACATAAACCATGTGATGATGTATATCATGTCCCTCATGTGTTGGAAACTGATTGTAAACATGTAAAAAACACGTCATGCCAGTAATATGTTGAACTAAAAATTAACAATAAACGTGTTATCCACAATCCATCCAAATTCTGTTGTGATACACATAGTCTCTAGGGGATTACACAAACTTTGTTATAAAATTTGATTAAGCTGTATCACTTATAATTGAAATTCCATATTCTTTTCTATTTGTACTGTTTGCACCAAACATCAGAATTAAGCTGTATCACTTATAAATCAGGATATAATAGATTAATTGTTAGTATATTAATATTTTATAAGGATATAATAATCATATGAGTATATATAATGTGATTACCAAAATTCCAGCTTCTATTTCATCAGCAACAAGTACTTTATCGTAGGTCAGTTGAAAGTTCATCTCATCGTGCACAAATGGTCTTGGCACGACGTTGGGCAAATTGACTGGAATAACATTCTTCTCAACGCTAAAACTCATTGGTAGAACAAAAGTAGGATAGCTGATCGTCTTCCAAAACCTATTCTTCACTCTAATATAGATCAGAGTCTGAAGAACAGAGTCTGAAGAACAGTGTCTGAAGATCAGAGTCTGAAGAACAGTGTCTGATGATCAGAGTCTGAAGAAAATAAATTTTGTGTGTTTGATTATGTTTATTTTCAAATAAATTTTTTTATCGTTTTTTAAAAGTTTTAAAAAGATTTAATTTATATACATTGTATTTTATAAGAAATTTTGTCAAGTTTTGTTAATCATAATCATCATCCTTAACTATACAAAATTTCTTTTATCATTAGAGATATTTGATATTTATTTTATTTAAGAGAAAAAAGTCAAATGAGTTGAATTTCAGAAGCTTATTATAGTTAGAACAAACTTTAAGGCTCAACAAAAACTAAGTGATCATCAACCAAAAAGATTTTCGTATAGGCAACGAATACTTGAGAAAAGTTCATATTGGGGCAAAGATGCATTAATAGGAAATTAAGCAGGATTACATAACATAGCATCAATCAAAACATTCAAAATGAGTTCATCAGAAACGACACTACCCCACACAGCTGAAATCAAAACATGGCAAAACAAAATAACGTCATCCAAAAAGTGCTGCCAAAATTGGAGTACATGTCTAGAAACAAAAAAAAAACGCAAAACATAAAAAAAAAACTCTTCTGAAACGGGCATCTTTTGAGTTACATAGCATTGCACGAGCTTCAGTTGTTCCAGAAATATTGCTCCATTGTGTAAATAGGACGATTCACACCAGGAATGCTCGACGAAGGCAACCTCGTACGGAGAACCATCATCGGAGGCGGTAGCATGTACATTGTCCTATTATTCGCAGCATCTGGTACTCCAAACTTAACTGTTGTGCCTTCATTGAACTTACGTGCATCACAACGTTGTTTCCACTGACCAGAAATTATGCATGCGACTTCCCTACCATCTCTGAGCTTCAATCCACACTTCCAGCTATACCCCAAGTAATCAACAATGGTCAGTTCTGTTTTTTCATAAGGCAATGCAGATTGACAAAAACCAATCCAAATCATCTCCTAGCCAAAACAAATTAACCGAGACAGTTAGATTACAATAAAAATGTGTCCAACAAAACATTATAGTAAGCAATTCAAGATGACATCTTACCAAGTATCCAGACTTGACGTCGGATTCTGTCAGCTCTTTCTGAAATGTGTGGTAAAATTTCCTTGGAAGAAAGAAAACAGATGGTGCATTAGGAATGGTGGTGTTCCCTGCAAAATCTGGATCAAGGTGTTGCAACGACATTCGTTTTGGAGGACTGTATCTAGGATAGATAAATTCATCTTCCTTCCTATCAATTACACGAAAAAGAAAGAGTCTACGATTCAAATAAATCACGTTCATCCAAGCGCAACCAAGAATCTTGTAAAAATCTTTTAGTGAAGACCATCCTTCAGTGAAATAAACTCTCCCATTTTTCTTTTCAACCTTAACCTCGAACTCATTCTGACTTGGATCCCGCAGCATAACAAAGGGAGCAACTTCCATTTCGTATTCTCTTGAAAAGCATCCAGGTAGTCGTCCCTTGCGCTTGAAAAACAAAAAATTGTCATTTATATGTAGTCCAAATATATAGTGTATAAAGTTCACTTGCTAAATGGTGGTACAATTTTTGACATGGCATAAGTTTTCAAACAATAAACAAATGCAAACAGAAATTTCAAATTCAAATTATAAGCTGCTCAAATTCTAATCATTCTACTCGAGGGTTTCTTACTTTGAAATGTTCTCTACAATTGACGTAGGCCACACCACAAGAATGAACATTGAATCAAAGTTGTCAAAAGTATAAATGAAATACGAAGATTCTCTTAAAATGAAGACCAAATTGATTCAAGGATGGACAAATTTGAAGTCTTTCATCCATATATAATTTAATTTCCTTTTGTTCCTATCAATATCGTCTTAAGATAGTTATGTCATTTAAGATTATTTTTTTCCATTGTAATTACTGTTGTAGGTTTAAATATTATCTCTGATTTGCTTGGTTGTTGTTATATGGTATTGTTTAACTTTTATTTCCTTCAGTTCATCAATTATTAATGAAAATTTATTTCAATTTTATTGTGTAATATTTTTATTTTATTTTTGTTGTTCCCAATATCAATCCTCTTTTTGTTTCCTTACAACGAGCTTTGATTGTTTGTGTATTTTTTATGATTATAATTCGTGGGTTTTATGATTTTACGAGCACTGTTGAACAATCTATATATGTGTCAACCAAGTATATTTGTGCGCAACTGCATAGACTAATCCCTCAATATTTTATATATGCGTGCAACGTTTCTTTGGACTAGGGATGGCAAAAAAAATCATGCCCGCAGGTACCGATGGAAAAATCTGTCACGGACACGGGACCGGTAGCTAAACGGATATTCATGAGCATAATAAATGGGTATTTGACTACCCGTTATTTTATAGATACGGACACAAATTTGATGATACATGTGCCCGCGGCTGCGGGTACCCATACCCGATAACAATCTAAGCAAATTACTAAAATATCTTTGTTGTGAGTGTGTGTGTGTGTGTGTGTGTGTGTGTGTGTAAGAGTTTGAGGAATGCATATGAAATTTAGAGGTTTTTATGCTTTTATTTTACTTCAAAGATTTGTATGAATTATGTAAGAATCATGAATTTTGTATGGATTAGGTATGATTTGTGAAATTTGAATGGATTATGTATGGCTGTTTAAAAGTTGAAATTTTTTGGTAATTAAAAAAATTTCTTCTTTGCGCCAAAAAATAAATAAATTCATAAATCCATGGGTACCCATGGATACCTTAATACTCACGGGTTACCAGTATAGTGGGTACATACACGTGTACGGGGCAGGCACGTGTATTATATTTATCCAACGGGGCAGGGACATATATCATACTATCCGTACTCATGGATACCTATTTACATCCCTACTTTGGACATATATTTTTTTAGAACTGTGATATGTTGCGTGAGTGATGGAGTATTTATTTATATATTCATTTTTTTAAGGAATTTATATATTCAATTATCTTGTTGTATCACTATACCATATCTACTATGACAATATGTCTTAGTTTGACATTTTATATATTTAGCAATATTATAGACACATTTACGTTTATATATTTACAAGTATGTTGTATTGTTATCTCAACCTTAAGTTCGTTTCACTGTACCTTTGATCTTTCATCATGTTTGCATATGAATTTTCAATCTTCAAATGATTATTTTTTGCATAACATATATTTCAGACGAAGAGCTGACAGAGAAAGAAAACCTAGATTTCAAGCCTGAAATTCATATCAAAACATAGGTGCAGGACCAACATGACGTAAAAAAACATAAATGATAAAATTGTTACCTGAAGTCAAGTTAAAGGACCACAATAATTTTTTTGCCTTTCAAATTCAAGTTTTTACGATTTATTTTTGTTTATCTTATTCATTTATTCCTTAATTTTAATTCTTCTTTTTACTCACTCTCTAATCCATTCACCATTCTTACACATCCCACATGATTGTGTCATTAGGTGGATAACATAGCCATGTATTGGAAAATCCGTTGAAGGAAGTACAAGTCTTTTTGGGCCTCAGCAAGTTTAATGTATTTGTGTGTTGTTGTGACTTATCATTTCATGCGACTACCGTTAATGAAAGACATTTGTCGAAAACCAGCAAAAATAAATACGACATAAAAATGTTTGATGGTAACATAATTTATATCACTGTGTAGAATTGACTTGTTATTGTGATGTTGAAATTCAATTCGAATTAATTTTACTTTTGTAATCAAACTAATTTAATTGACCAGATAATGTTAATGAATTATATTTATCTTGAATTGACGACAACAAATACAACATAGATAAACCTAATTATGACATAATTTATACTGTAGTGTAGAATTAGTTTGTTATTGTCATGTTCAACTTTAATTAAAAATTAATTTTGTCTTTGTAATCAAATCAATGTCATTAGTAAAGTGTTTTGAACCGTGGGTTGCACGGGTTGTAACACTAGTATATTACAAGAAGGAATTGGTACAGCGTGGCTATCTCCATTCCCATTTGATTATTTGTGACACACAAATTATCCCCACAATTACACATTCATTTTCCGCGTGCCTATCTTTGATTCACAACTTCGTATTAATATCAAACAAAACAGACGACGGTAATCCATTGGAGTAGTGGGTCCCAACCAATCGTCAAAAAGAGAAAAATCTGATTAATCATCGCACTAGCTAGAACAAGAGAGAGGGACACGTATGATACACCCCACAAAGGGACCCTTGATCATCGTACAAATACAAACTCGTTTTGTGATTATATGATTGGGACCCATTTCATCAACGAGTGCTTCATAACTATGCCACTTGTTTGTAGCACACGGTGAGCTAGACAGATACAGTGCAACCGGTTTCACCCAATACGACAAATTTTAATCATTAATAAATCTTACTAATAATTAATCTAATCAATACTACAATTTAGCATAGATTTTTTGAAGTGAAAGAAAAACACTTCTTATACAATCCGTTTATTTTTAAGTGACTCTTTTGAAGAAATTTTTTATTCTTTTTTAACTGTCACTTTCAAATTTCAATGCAATATTAAATGTTGTTTTACCAATATTACCCTTAGTTATTTATTGCGGAGAGAGAAATATATGAAATAAGATATTAAATGAAAAAGGTTATTATAGGAAAAGTATAACTTTTTGTATCAAAAGTAGTAACATTTATTGATTGTCTTTATTTGTGTAAAATGTCAAAAAGTGACGATTAAAAAAGAATGGAGGTAGTATTTTTTTTACTCATATACAAAAGATTTTTATTTTACCAAAAAAGTTTTTTTTTATACATACAAAGGATATATTTTTTGTTGAAAAGTGGCTCAAATATAAAAGAAAAAAAATCAAATGTTTGTGATCAAATGTTTAATGAATTTCCTATCAGAAAAATTGTTTGGAAAAACTCTAGTTCGATTTATAAAACATGAGGGAAATAATTTTTGGTCAAACTTTTACTTAACTCTCAACCAAATTTTAGATTACTGGAGTCTTTTCTTCTAAGTATTGCGTTTTAACATGAAAAAAAATAGTCAAAGTTAAATGCATCCTCAAAGAAAGAGTCGTATGTTTCCTTCTTTTATAAAAAAGGTTATATATATCGTATATAATTAATAAATAATATGTATTAATAATAATAATAATAATAATAATAATAATAATAATAATAATAATAAAAATACAACACCATTTCTATTTTATTGAAATAAAAGGTTTAAATATTTTTGTGATTCTTTATGTTTTATCAAAAATGTGTTTTGCTTGTTTATCTTTTTTATTAGAAGATCCATGTTTGTCTTTTTGTTATCCAAATGTTAAAAAAGTTTGAAACTAAACTCATGTGACTTCCATCTTGTCACATGCATTGCATCAATTTAATCTCCTTTAAAGGCGTAACAAATCGTGCTCCTTCAAAGGCATCGCATAAAAATCTTCTTCAATCCTATGTTCTTGTTTTCATTTTCAACATTTCTTCTTAATATTTTTAAAAAACGATATGGTTTTCCATGGTTTATGCCACATGAATTTATGTTAAGATCGTAATTATCACGTAGTAAACTTCTATTAACTTATACTATGATTTATGACTAAAGGACTAAAATGTGAATCATTTTAAGAAAATAAAAGATTAAAATATGTTAAAAATATAAAATACAACACCTTATTGATCACAGCATTATTTTATTTAAAATTATCAAAGAGAACAAACAAGTAATACACCTAATCCCCTCAACAAAAGAAAAAAAGTAATAGAGGCCTAAGAAAACGAAAAATAAAAAGTTGCTTTCCCTGTTATTATTACTCAGTATCTGACAAAAAACATGCCGTCACGCGTATATTCAGTAACGGACAAATCAGCTGTCAAGGTCAGTGGCATTTCAGATATATCGTAGAAGAGTGGAGGGTATTTGAGGAATTGAAAAAGGGGGGGTGCGTTTGGCAAAGGGAAAAACGTTGAGAGGAAACCCTTTGTCGACACGTGCTTGGCGTCGGCCGCACGCTGAGAAACTAATTTGTCTCCTTCTGGCTGGCTTCAAAAGGTTTTCATATAGGTACAGCACTATTTGCCCCTACCCTGTTTTTCACTACTTCCAACTCTATCCAATTAAAATAAAATTTAAAAAATTAAAACAACAAAAAAACATGGATTCTTGATGAGATCATATGAAATTGGTACGATTAACAATCTAGGAAGCTCGGATACTTTATGGATACTTTTGGATACGTATTTATGGAATATCAAAATTAATTATTTTAATTTAAAATATATATTTTATCGGATACTTATAAGATACTCGATAAATACAAGCAGATACTTATTAGATATGATTCAATTTAAGATATGAATCACTATAATTGTTTTTTGATTAATCAATTAAAAATTATGTTTTTGGTGGATGAAAGTAACGAGAGAGAGGAGATTCAATCAATCAACATTAAACAAACTTTGTTTTTAGTTCTTTTATTGATGCATTTGTTGATATTCTAATACATGAATAAAAATAAAATATGATTTATACGAAAAAAGTTTCATTTTTTATTTTGATCACATGTATTATTTTTTGTAAATTGTGACTCTATGATTATATATTATTGAACAGTAATTAATGCTTATTTTTTTCAAAGATTTTACATGCATATAAATTTTAATATAAATATTTTGTTAACGTATCTTAACCGTATCGTATCCTAAATTTTAAAATTTCACGTATCCACATACCCGTATCGTATCGTACCCGCACTCGTACTACGAATCCAGACTTCATAGTTCAGAACCAAAGAGAGTAATATCACAAATACACAAAGTGTATTTTTCTACCAAAATTCATTGATTTTCATTCCTTTGGGCATTTCCTGTTTGTAGGAAAAGATCAACATTATTGACTTGCAAGAGAAGAAAAGACAATAATACATTTAAGATAAAATTATATTTTTCGTCCCTTAACTTAATTTCAGGAAACAGTTTGGTCTTTTATCTTTTTTTAATTTTAATTTTGTCTTTTTGGTCTATTTTCATATGGATTTTCAAAGTTCAAATCTAATATTAGCCACCAAAATTGGTTCAATAGTGAAGGGTTTGGATAGCACGCATGAAGTAATAGGGTCAAAACTCATTGCATCAATTGTACAAAAAAAAACTACTTTAGGAATTAGAAACAACGTAAGGGATGATATTTAGTTTTATAAGCCACGACTTTCATCACTACTTTGTAATCACATTAACAACGAGACATTGATAATTTTTATAATTGTGAGTTATCTAATCTCTTTTACCTGGATTATTATCTCATACCTAGTTAACTAATGTTAGTTTATTTGAATAATAATAGTTTTAGTATTAGTTTAAGTTAAGCACACTAGGTGCTCTTACTTCTTAGATTTCATGTGTTTGTTTTAAGTGTGCAGGATAAAGTGATCCGGGCGGGGCGCTGCAAAAACAATTCAGTAAAGGAAATTTCTTTAAAGATGGATGGTCTAGGAAGTTGTGCGATGTTGTAAAACCTACACATGTGATGGACAACCATGTCAAGAATCAAAATATCATAGTACAAATGAGCTATCTTTGACGAATGGATAACAATTTTGTCTAAAAGAACGTCGACATGGTTCTTCCCTTTGTTGCCTAGTACGATTCCAAGATAAAGAACATTCCTTATTCCTTGGACATCTCTCTCTCTCTCTCTCTCTTCTCTCTCTCTCTTCTCTCTCTCTCTCTCTCTCTCACTCAGGGACAAACTAGGTTAGATCATTTGTGTAAACAGAAAAGGGTATAAATATCACGTTTAAAGACTTCGATAACTTATGATTGATTAATTCTTTCAACCTTTATCTCACTTTCAACTCCGTTTCTTCCATTGTTGTAAAATACAAACTGAAGCAATGAGTTGCATCACCTAGAACCAACCAATGGTTGACATATCATTAGTTTTATATTTGTGAATTCACTTAGGTTATTATCTTTTATTTTAATATTGTTGTAATGGAGAGATGTATCTATGTTCGTTGTATATGTTTTATGTCTTTATCATTGTGAGTTGAAACATTTGTGTTGGATTATGTGGAATATGAGATGAACTGATTGTTGTTAAAAGTGATGTGTAGTGATGTTCATCTTTTTTAACACTGGTATATCTATGTTAAATGTTTATTCTGATATTGAAAAACTCAAATTCAATATCAATTCAATACACACTAGTACAAAACATTTTTTAAGTCGGGTGAAAATGACTTTTTAAGTCGGTTCTGTATCCGACTTATAGGTGACCAACTTAATAACCATTTTGTTTTTAAGTCTTTTTTTTTATCCGACTTAAAAGAGTTTTTTAAATCGGGTAACCTAATTTAAAAGAACATATTTAAGTTTGTTCACCTGACTTAAAATCTATTTATTTTTTTAAAAAAAACTTTTTTATCTTACATATACATGATTATAACAAAACAAAATTTCATGCACAATGATTTAACACAGAATATCATCATAAAACCATAATTTCATACTGTGTAAATAAAATCATAGCTACAAACTCATTCATTAATACATAATCATTCACAAAATATAAACATTCAATTCACAAAATATTTTCCAAGTTCTAACCTCATCAAGCCTTGATTTTGAGCATTAAAATAAACCCAAAAAAATAATCATTCAATTCCCATCCCTGTTTCTCAAATATAACCCAATCACCAAACTTAGGACTAATGTCTCCCCTCTAAAGCAACTTTAAACTCTCAGGTATTAATCATTTAGATAGAGAAGTAATTTTGCATAGCTTATTGTACTGGCTGTGAGTACAATGTATGAAAACTAGGGTTTCAGAGTCTGTTTAGGTCCGGCCTTGGGAATGATCCCAAGGTTACTATTTGTAGCCTTCACTTGGGCCTATCCGGTCATAGTTTTGGCCCTTTACGATTTGGGCCCAAAACTATGATTAGCCCTCGTACGCTGTTGAGGGCGCCCCCAAAGAGTGTCCTTCAGGGAGGTCACCTAGGGTTACTTATGACTGTAAAGTGGGCCCTGCGCCCTCCTGGAGGGCGCCCAACCTTATTCCAAGGGTTCACACCCTTGTCTTTAGGATCTCAAGTCCTAAATGGTGAGATCTACGGTCCACTTATATTGGCTGGCTTATCACATGAAATGAACAATAATATATAGTTGAATACACTAATGGCACTAGATGAAAGCTTAATTCAACAAGCTCAACATTTTAACTAATATACAAGTGGTTAGAGGTCTCCTATAATTACTCATTGAATAACCCCTTAATCAGACTGAAGCAGCACATCCAAAAACACAACTCACTCAAACAATCACAAACTGCACAGCCACAATTGCACCGCGTTCATATACACGGTAACAAAACAAGCATACATTACTTTCTATAAACCAAGATGTGATTATAACTTTAAATGGTACACAAACAGCTCTAGCCAAATTCCTCAATTGAAAATGGAGTTACTACTAAGCAACACCCATCAAGCACAAAACCAATAATTCATTGAGAGACCAATTATTGTAACATTATTCCAAAACAGAGAGCATAATTCAATATAATTAATTAAGTGATTAAACTTAAAAAATTATAATTTTACAATAAGAAAACATATTTAATCCCTAGGTAGTATACTATAACATATAAAATACAGTAAAAATAATAATAGAAAAAATTTCATACCCTCTGATCCTGATAATGAACAAGAGCTTGGCTTCAGGATCAACATAAAATCCATCCTTAAGCTTAGCTTCACGCTTCAACCTAATCAACTCCTTTTGTTGAAACAAAAAATTAAACAAATAAATCAATAATCAAACAAACAAATTAATTTAATCGAATTAAATTAACTTAATTATTATTGTATAATTAGAGTAATACTGAGTCATCGTATTCCTTAGCGTACTGTTTGGCTCTACTCCAAATAAGCTTCCTAGTTTCAGATCTCTTCTTCTTCGCTGTTTCTTGCTCCTGTTTCTTCACCAATGCCCATTCCTCATTCCTTTTATGTTTCTTCAAAACCGATTCAGGAACAACAATTTTCACTTCCTCTTTCACCATTTCAGTGAATCAATGTTGTTGTGGTTATGGTTCTCGTTCTGTTGTGAAGGTGAACGGCGCTTCAGGAGAAATGAGTTTGGGGTACGACTGATGAGAAACCTCTTCTTTTCATATTTTTTAATGTTAATTGTTTTATTTTAATTTTAATATAATTGTTTTTAAATGGGGTTACCCGACTTAAAATCCTCCGCATGAGTTTTTAAGTCAGGTGGATCACAACCCACTTAAAATCTCTGTGTTAATAAATGTTTTTTGTACTAGTGACACAGTGAACTCATTTGATGAATGAAAATCAAGTTGCTAAATGATACATTAAACAGCCCTAACTAAATGCTTAGACTTAAGATTTAGAGTCATGAAGTGAATGAACTTGTTTAACATAAGTATAGTGGATTTAATGAGTTCTTTGATGTAAGTGAATTTTAATAGATTTTATTTACCCATGTTGACCCAATAGGTTAGTTTTGCAAATAAGTGCTGCACCCCCATGAAGTAGCATTACATAGCTAGAGAATTTCAAAGGAAGCACATTCCAACCTATTTCAACTAAATAAAATATCACCTAGCATTATTCTACTTGTTTTGATTTTACTTTCTCCTATTACATGAACGATATTGTTACATTTTTCTACTCACTAATTAAGTTGATTGAATGTAGGGTTTATGGGAAGTAACACATAATCAATGCTTGTGAGAACAATATTTAGTTATCACTTTATTACTTGTTTGACTGTGTACACTTGCACATATTTTACCCAACAAACATAATGATTAACTTTAGCTGACTCGCGACATTTATGAATTGAGGTGATGAGTATGTGATCCCCTTTATTGAAATTGATAGGATTGATAAAACAACAAACTCAATAATAGAAGCTATCATTGTATCCCATTGATTCTTGAAAATGAGGGGATGTAAGCCTCCAGGCCGCGAGGATTGGAAATTTTTCGTATTAACAAATCTCTGTGAACTTTTGTGTAAGCAATCGTCGAGACAAGATTCTCCATATTGTTGTCATTTATACGAGGAAATGTTGAAATATTGATAAATTTGGGATCAATATGACTAGAAGTGAAATAAATTTGGTGATAGAAATCCACTACTTTTTGTATCAAGTGTTCAATAATGAAAATAATGAGTGTTATTGTGTACGAGGGTGATCCATTTGCTCATCGCCTGACAGAACCAATAATACTCTTCTTATTGGGTGATTTGATAATATTCTTCCCAAAGTATGGCTCTGATGCAGTGAGGCGATCATTAGGATCGTTGTGAATAAAACTTGTTGATTCCTTTCAACCTTCGCTGAATCTAGTGAGATAAAATATGAGGGATTTTGAATGTCCCTATGTATGTTGAAAAGGTTGGTCATAACGACCTTCCGTTGTTCGCATCTCGGAAATTGATGAATGACTTTGTGGTGGAAGTTGGCATATATCGTGATTGAGCGCCTAGGTAGGTTCATGAACCATCATAGGCAACACCCTTCAAATTTCCCGATAAGAGCTTGCATTTGAGGGGTCATGCGGCTTCGATGCTGGGCATCCGGGTCTCCACTGCTATAAAATGCTCAAACGGATCAAATTTATTGTCAACAGTTGGTAAACAGGGAGATTTGAAATTCTCTGGTACTGGGGCTTTTTAGATTTCTTGTGATAACGACTGTGAATCCTCTAGTTCGTCATCAAATTGTTCGTTGACAAATCTTTCTTGATGTATATGTGAAGTTTGTAAGTTTTCATTTTGACAACGCAATTCCTTCATCATGGCTTGAATTTCGTTAAGATCCTCATTCTCCCGACAACGAAGATTGGATTCACATAATCTTTTCTACTGATTTGGTGTGGCTGAGGAAACTGCTTTACTGTGACCCCACGATGGATGTCAAATGTTTTTGCTTAGATGTGTGGTGGTTACCTTGATTTTGATGGACCGCGGTCATGATCTTGGTGTTCGTATATGCGGGGTAGAAAAGTGAATGAATCAATAACTCCCACAAGTCATGTATATATAGAGGGTTGGTGGGATGGATAGAGCGATCATCATGGTCAGTAACGTGGCCTATGATCTCGATCACGAATAACCGCCCCCTACTACCCATGTCATGTGATTATGGCTTTATCGATCAAATAAGGTCACATGGGTTTTATGTTGGAACGACTTGGTCTCATTTAGGGTTTGAGGATATCAGAGTCCCAAATATAAATGTTCTCGAATAAAGACCCATATCAATTCACGATGATTCAAGGATGTATGTATTGTGTTTGGGCTAGACTTATACTCCCTCCAGCCCAAAATATAAGCAAAAATAGGTCAACATAAGTTAGTACATTTTTTTTAGGAAAATGCTAACAATGCCTGTGAGGCATTCTTTAAGGACTTTAAATGGTAAATTTTTATGAAAATTCGTGTATTTAATGCATTGAAAATTATAATGTTCGACTTTTTTAAAGAATAATTTATTAATTTAAGATCTTTAAAGAATGCACTGAGGATACTCGTTAACAATATTTTTTTAAGGGGGCTACGCTTATAAATTCGGCATAGACAAATGTATATGAATAGGATATGATGTTGTAATGATTATTTAAAATTTTAGATAATTCATTTTTTTTCTTTAAAAAAGGCAATTCATTATTTCAATCGACTTGGAACTCAAATATAATTTTTTTCGCTGTTCTTTTATTTTTGACAAAACTTGATAATAGTAAAAGACAATTGAAGAATTTGATCGTAGTTGGCTATTTATTTTTTGTTTCAATCATATTCATATGTCATAATAAACTATGGAAGTTTAATTTATTCTTGGTACAAAAGAAAGAGCTTCATTTATATATTTAGATCCAAAAGTAAGTAAATAATGGGGGGCTTTGCGTGGACGTAATAGGTAATATCCGTTATGAAAACAAAACTTAAATCATGGAATTTGTAAGACAAAAAAAGGTTAACTGAAAGACATAAATTTGTTAACAAGCCCAAAACGGGGTTTTGTCAATAGCCATCGACAAGAACAAGAACAAGAAAGCTTCGGCTGTACACAAACTCGTACGTCACAAGTCATTTCTCTCTCAAATACACTAGCATAAAGACAAAACAATAACCATTAAATAAAAAAAACCATAAAATAAATCTTAATTCATTTATTCATAGCTATAAATATTAAATAATATAATAATTTGGTCATGACAATGAGACAGTAAATGATTTCTTTCATTTTTTTAAGAAGTCAAATTAGTCAACCCAAATTGACACCAAAAATCGAAGATAAATGAACACACTTTCGGGTTCAAGTAAATACCACTAGATGAATTCAAATAGTTTATTCCAACTCAACCACACTTCTCCATTCATATCCAAGTTTGAGAACGAACAATGTTAAATTTTTCGAGTTTGTTTATCCACAAACGATGTAATTTGTACAGTTGCGAGCAGAGGATATCGGTTAAAACAATTGGCGATGAGAAATATTTAAGGGAAATGTTAACGACCCAATATTTAAGACCCTTTAATAGTACTACCTCCGTTCCTTTTTAATTGTCACATTTTGACATTTTACACAAACCAAGACAAACTATAAATGTCACTACTTTTGATACAATAATTTATATTTTTACTATAATAACCTTATTCATTTAATATATCATCTCATATATTTCTCTCTCCGTAATAAATAACTAAGGATAATATTGGAAAACAATATTTAAAGTTGCATTGAACTTTGAAAGTGACAGTTAAAAAGGAACAAAAAATTTCTTCAAAAGTGACAATTAAAAAGGAACGGAGGGAGTAAATTTTTATGAAAATCTATGTAATCATTGAATTGAAATTTGTAACCTTTGACTTTTTTAAGCAAAATACTTTTTAAATTTGGGATCGTTAAAGAGTGCCCCGGCACACTCGTTAACAAAACCCAATATTTAATATAGGAAAAGATAAAAGTGGGACCCAAGATGAACAGTTTAATTCGGCCGCCAGCTTTGTCGTCTCTCTTGTCTCCGTTTACATCTCTCTCCCTCCCTCCCTCCGTCGTTCCTTTGTGTTTGACTCTCTCTCTCTACACCTGTCTCACTTTCTCTCTCCTCTTCATCACTCTTTCTTATCTTCCTCATTTTCTCATTCATACCTCATCATATCATAATATATCTCATTGAATGAATGAATGTGAATCGTGATCTCTTTCAGTTTTCTACATAGAACTCTTCATTTCTTGTTCACTCTTCACATTAAACCGACAAATCAACCTTACCCATCATTTCTTTCTACTTTCATCTTTCTATTTTTATAATCATTAATTAGTTTATTAATTATTATTATTATTATGAGGCGGCATAAAAGGTCGGTTATTTTGTGTTTGTGAGGATCACTGTTACTTTTTAAGCGTGTTTCTTTGGATTTTGTTTTTCAATCACACTCTTATCTTATAGATATATTCATATTCATATTCATATTTAGAGAGAAGAAAAGAAAGAACTTAGACACAAACATGGCTGGAAGTAATGAAGTCAACCTTAATGAATCTAAGGTAACAACTTTCTTAGTATTTTTGGTCTTTTTCTTCTTACTTTATTTGATTCTAGCATTGTTTATTTTGTGTGTTCCTTCTTTTATTTGTTTTTAGAAGTGATTTTTTTGTGTTTTTGATGTTGGGTTTTGGTGTTGAAGGGGAAAAGTTTGAATCTTTAACATCGATTGGGAAGGATTGCATATTTGTTGGGAACATCTTTGAGTTAAAGAGAGTGTTGTTTCTTTGTTTTTGTTATCCTTTTCTGGGTTTTGTTGATAATGATGGTCCCTATGTAGTTTTTGGGGTTTGTTTCAATTTTTTGTTTTGTACTTTCTATTTTTTCTTACATGTAGGCCTCTTGGGTTACTTGTTCTGGTAAGTTGGTAAATTTTTGTTTGATTTTACTCTCCAAAGTTGAAAAATTGTCCCCTTTCTCAAAGATTTGCGAGGTTCTTTCACGCCTATACTTCCTTTTTATGATCCTTCTTTTCAATAATTTCTTGCTTTTCTAAAGGGATGAGCTTTGATTAGAGGATTTTATTCTTCTTTTGAAGTATTAGTAAGTGCATAGTTCATTTGGATAAGGTTCTAATAACATATTTCATATGCATAAGCTTTGATTATATCATATTTTTTCTTTCTTTGTAAGTACTATTGTGTCAAATGAAATGCATAGTTGATATGGAGAGGATTCTAATAACATGTTACAATCTTTGTAGAGTGTTGTTCCTCTCAATACTTGGGTGCTTATCTCTAATTTCAAGCTTGCTTATAATCTACTAAGACGTGCTGATGGAACATTCAATAGGGAGTTAGCTGAGTTTCTTGACCGCAAGGTCCCAGCCAATACAATTCCTGTAGATGGAGTATTCTCTTTCGATCATGTCGATAGAAATACAGGACTTTTCAATAGGGTTTATCAACCTGCTCCAGAGAATGTTACTACTTGGGGAATTATAGAGCTAGAAAAGCCCTTGAGCACAACAGAGATTGTCCCTGTCATAATCTTCTTCCATGGTGGAAGTTTCTCTCATTCCTCAGCTAATAGTGCTATATATGACACTTTCTGTCGCCGCCTTGTGAGCATGTGTAAGGCTGTTGTTGTTTCTGTAAACTACAGAAGATCACCCGAGCATCGGTATCCGTGTGCTTACGAAGATGGTTGGAATGCTCTAAATTGGGTCAAATCAAGGACATGGCTTCAAAGTGGAAAGGACTCTAAGGTTTATGCTTACATGGCTGGTGATAGTTCCGGAGGCAACATTGCTCATCACGTTGCGGTGAGAGCTGCCGAGGAAGATGTTGAGGTACTAGGTAACATTCTTCTCCATCCACTCTTTGGTGGGGAGAAGCGAACAGAATCGGAGAAGAAACTGGATGGAAAGTATTTTGTGAGGTTGCAAGATCGCGATTGGTATTGGCGAGCTTTTCTACCTGAAGGGGAAGATAGAGATCATCCTGCTTGTAATCCATTTGGTCCTAAAGGTAAAAGCCTTGTAGGACTCAATTTCCCTAAAAGCCTTGTTTGTGTGGCTGGTTTGGATCTTCTACAAGATTGGCAATTGGAATATGTGGAAGGTCTCAAGAATTCTGACCAAGATGTCAAACTTCTTTACCTAAAGGAAGCCACTATTGGTTTCTACTTCCTTCCTAATAATGGTCATTTCTATTGCCTCATGAATGAGATAAACACCTTTGTGCATCCTAACTGCTGATATACTGCTACTACCACTTAACCATACATGACTAAAAGCCTGACTTGTATTTTTTATGTCCCTACTTTATAGTGGCGGTGTGTAGTTATAATATTATTATGTAGCATCACTTTCTGTTTTAACTTCTATGGTGGTAAATCTGAGCTTTCTGTAACCGGTGTGAACTACTACTTCCTGTTGTATGCCTATATCTTTTGAAGGGTAGCATCAGTTTTAGGCGTCTGAGGTAGGGTTTGGCTGTGCCGCCGTTTACAAGGCTTTCCCCGTTCCACTTGTTCGACCTCGAAAGCACGAGGGGAGATACAAGATAGGGCTTGGTCGATGATCAATTTGATTATGTGAGTGTCTTTTATGTTGTATAACTATTATATAGAGTGGGAACTTTTGAGTATAGCCCATCCTATTATGAACTTTGTATGTTATATAGTAATATAAATATCTTGTTTGGTTGGTTTTTAGTTATATTTTTGTCCAAAATGCTAATTTTGTATTCTGCTTTTTTCAATTTCTTGATACAAAAGTTACATATGTATTTGGTTTTGTTTATGCATTCAAGTTAGTAAAATGTTGAAAAATATCTTACTCTTAACACCTTTTTGTTATTCACTTGATCCGTTTCAATAAGCTTGGGATATTTAGCATTGAAATCATGACCAAGTGTAGTATATATATAAGATAAAAGCAGTAATACTGGTTAAAATAATGAAGCTTGCATATGAATTTGAATTATTCTATGGCTTTACCTGCACTCTTTTACATCTCAGACACAGGTTCAACATAAGATTCACTTGAAAAGGGTGACATAAAATGTCCAATGTGGAAAAGAGATGCGTGTTCTTGTCATGTGTGATCTTTAGTTATCTGTTAGAAAGGAATAATGGAACATGTAATATAACATGACAGGGGTGGGTAGGCTTGGAGGACAATCCTCAGTCCTTGTTCATTGATTACCTTAAAGTCAAATCCCATCCACCAAAAGTACATCAGAAGCTTTCACAGAAGAGTGATTGGCACGAGTTTGAATCATGAACTTCTCCATCTTTCAACAACAGTTTGATTAATTCTTTTTATCATCATATTCCTTATTCTCAAATACTATGTTTCACTTCTAGAAATAATTGAATTAACTACAAAGATTAGTGATTAAGAAAAAAAATTGTCTCTAATTATTGAAACCAAAGTTAATGATGTATTTCACATTTTTTTTATTGTATTGAATTTTTGGATGTATTTAGGCTAAGTTTCATTTGGTAAAAGAAATAAGAATCAAGTGGAATTGTAATAAGTTTTTATATTAATTTATTTCCAAATACAACGTGTCTCATTTAGATTCATAGAGTCTCAATCTTGAATTAGAACTTTGAAAATGTATCCCAAAAAAGTACAATGGGATAAACTTGATGAAATGCATCTATTCTATCAAGAATACAATCAATTGTTTTTATTCCATCAGAAAATACCTTTTATTCCTCTTTAATTTGAGGGTATAGGATGGAGTCATTGTTCTTTTAACAAAAAGCTTCATTGAAAAGTATTCAATAAAATACGACTTTATTCTATTCTATCCCCTCTACCTTGTTTCATTCGATTTCATCATCTCATAAATACTGAAGTATACTATATACTAATATCATATTTTCTTCTTCTTTATGCTGACTAGTATTCGGGAACAGCTAAGCTTTGACAAAGACATGAAACTCTTGTCTTTTATTGATTTTCTTGGGAATCCTTATCTACCTCTTTTTTGTGCGTGGAGCCTTTGTAAACACCGCAAATTTATTCAATTAAGGGACAAAGACTTGTTAGAGCTTTGAAAAGCTTGATTATCCACCTTTGTTGTGCAAGATTATTCTACTTTACTACATGTCTTATTATGAATAGTTCTTAGTAATATTAATCTGTTTTATGTCTTTGAAAATATTCCCTAATACGACAGAGAAGGGAGTCGATTTCTTTATTTTGGATTATGGACAAAATTTTATTTGTTTGCTTGGTACCTTGCTTTTTTATGCTTTATTATTAATTAAAAATATTTGATAGGTCATTACTTGTGTTTTGCGCATTCACACCAATACCATTATGACGAATCTTCTACTCAAGCGTGTCGTTAGTGCCTAATTTTATATACAGTGTATTCTAGATAATTGGGCTGAACTTTGTATTCTTAAATCATAGTTCTTCCACCTCAGGTTTTCTACCTACTTTCAGCTTTATGCTTTCAGCTCAAATCCGTTTCTGCATAATTGGATTCCCACATGAGAAGTGAAAAAGTCTAAAACACATAAAAATAAAAATAAAACACATCAATATTCTTATGTTTGATATTACAGTGAGTATGTCAGAATCATGATGATCCACTATGATTTTCAAAAGCTACATTGGATCGCTTCTACTTAGGGGTGGGAATAGGCTAGGCTGAGCTAGGCTTTCCAAGGCCTAAGCCTGACCTGTCAAATTTTTTAAGGTTTAAACATGGCTTGCGGCCTGTCATAGACTTACTTTTGAGGCCTGAGTCTGACCTTCTGAAAGTCTGATAAAGTCTGCTAGCCAGTTTAAAAGCATGTATCATATGAACACCTTTAAGTAAGCAATGTGATCTAAGTTTAAATAGACTAGCGAACTAATAGATCAGTTAGATTAAACTCTCTTTTAATAATCAACATGAGTTTTTAGGGAATTTGATTATATATTGTATCATATTTCAATTCTAGTTTATAATAATACATTTGTATATGCGAAAAATTAATGTATACTAATAAGTTTAAATTACCAACGAATTTATATTTTAATTCAAAGTACAAAATATATTATAATAATAAATAATATTATTGATATTTACTTAAATAAGCCGGTCTAATAGGCTTTGGAGGCTTTTTGAATGGTCTGTAGCCTGACCTTTTAAGCTGAATATGCTTCTAAAAAAGTCTAGGTCTTCTCTATTTAAGAAAAAAGTCTAGCCTGGCCTGACCTGTCATAGACCTCTGTAGGCCGGCCTGACCTATTCACATCGCTACTTCTACTAAATCATAATGAGTCACCTTGACTTTGACATGTCTGCCGTAATATCGAACATAGATTATGTTACTTATAAAGAGCATAATGATAATCAAGAGGATAGTTTAATCTCTAATTAATAACAAAATACTAGTTATATTACTAACTTCTATTTTAAAAAAATGTTATTGTTAAGAGTTGTGACACTAATTGGAAGCAAAATCAATCCCTGGGTTTCTTCATAAAGTAAAACTGCTTTCTTTTTGATGGATGAAGGTAAAATTTGCTAATTTTGCTTTAGGTTATTACAGTTGGAGGTTAAAGCCTTTTTGCTTGTTTGAACATCAATTAATTTTTCCTTTTTGTTGTCTTTTCCAGAATGTTATTGTTGTGAACTTTGACGTTTCTTTCTTACACGATTTATGTAGAAAGAATGCTCTTTTGATATTAATATATTCCCTTTTAACTTGTTTAAAAAAACTAATAATAGTTTAAGTTTATTTATCAAACTTACAATGAAATTATCTTATTTATATCAGATAAGTTAAATTAAACTACTAATATAGATCTTTCATCACCAATTGAGATCACATATATCCGTTGTGAATTGGTAAGTCTTTGATCTTACTTGGAGTGTGTCTCTTTTAATTTAAATTTTCTTATAAAAGAAAAGAAAGGCATTTGACTAGATGCAACTGCATAGAGTATTAAGAATTCATTTGAATGCTACTAATACAAGTACCGTTTCCTCAGTCCTATAATAAGCGATCAATTTGTAAAATGATTTTGTTTCAAAATAAATGAAATTTGTAATATTAATAGATTTTATATTAAAATTGAGTTTCTTGAAAAGTCTTTTAACAAGGTTTACGAGAAAAAATCATTTTAACAACGGTTTAAAAAAAATCGTATTGATGTAGCTATAATACTTATACAAGATTTGATATTTTGTGGGTATATAGACGAAGTCATAAATATTGTTTAAAACTTACACATAATTTCAAGATTTTAGATTTGAATTCAGATGAAGATATCCAATCTAGGGATGACAAAATGGACCGGTCCGTTCCGTTTAAATTTTCGTTTAAGTCTGTCAAAAGCGGGACGAGAAGGACCGAGTTAATTTCGGTGATCGAGTCTAAAATTCCTCCCTGTTTTATGGCGGGTTTATGGGCCGGCTCGCAAAAAAAAACATGATTATTAATGCATTTTTTAACTACTATATCACTTATATATAAATGTTAAGTAGTCTGATTACATGAATCCCTAACCCTAATGCAACCCTAACACCCAAAATGACACATTTCTCCCTAACTTTTCTTTTGAAAGAAATTTATGAAAAAAAATCTAAAATATTTTTATGCACAATCTAATATATTGATATATTTTGGTACTCAATTTGAGATATTTTTGAATTAAATCTAATATACTATTTTTATATTGAATATGTTAGAAAGTGATTTCTTAGTCCCCAAGTTTTGCTAAAATATTTTTATGCACAATCTAATATATTTTGGTTTGTGATATGAAATATATTTTAATACTCAATAATATATTTTTATACTGAATATGATATATTTTGGTACTCAATTTGAGATATTTTTGAATTAAATCTAATATACTATTTTTATATTGAATATGATATATTTTGGTACTCAATTGATTTCTTAGTCCCCAAGTTTTGCTAAAATATTTTTATGCACAATCTAATATATTTTGGTTTGTGATATGAAATATATTTTAATACTCAATAATATATTTTTATACTGAATATGATATATTTTGGTACTCAATTTGAGATATTTTTGAATTAAATCTAATATACTATTTTTATATTGAATATGATATATTTTGGTACTCAATTTGAGATATTTTTGAATTAAATCTAATATACTATTTTTATATTGAATATGATATATATGATATATTTTGGTACTCAATTTGAGATATTTTTGTACTAAATCTAATATATTTTTGTACTTAATAATATATTTTAAAATTGAAGAGTAAACCCGTTAAATAGTTATGAGAGAAACCTAGCTCAGTTAAAAGGTTATAAATAGAGGAGAGCATTAGAGAATTAGGGTTACAACAAACAAGAAAAGATTAGAGATCAAAGGAAAACTAGGGTTGTGGAGAGAAGAAGCAAGGAGACAAGTGAGAAGAACCTGGAGAGAGATTTTACCGTAGGAATATCAAATTCTGCAAACCAAAGGTAAGGGGGAGTCTCTATTCATCATTATATATAAGTTATTAACATATCCTTTTTATTATTATTATTATTTTTCTTTCGATTACCACATAACAGTTCCAGCTTTTACATTTAAGACCAATTTCTTGGTGCAAGCTTTTATATATATTTTTTATTTTGATTTGTCATTTTTATTGTTGTCCATCTTTTGTTTTTGCTGTTTTTTAAGGTAGTTTGATAACATAATATTGAATATAATTATAAAAGTAATAATATAGCAAATTTGATAATTATATATGAAGCTCTACAAAACCCGTGCATCGCTCGGGTTAGAGTCTAGTTGTTATAAAAGAATATGTTGCTGTTATTTATAAAAATAAAATTGGCAGCAAAGTCAATTTATTTTGTGGTAAAACACAAGCTTATGAGATAAATTTAGATTATAATGAGATACATTGTCGTTTCATTTTAAATTATGTCTAACCCATTGATAAAAAATTTAAAAAAATTACAAGTTGTCGAGTTGGCGGGCCAGCCCTCCCCGTCCCTTCCCTATCCCATTTTTTCAATAAGTTAAGCGGGACGAGTCAACTAGAAGCGGCTAGTTCAAAACTCCAGCTCAGCTCGCAAAAAATAGCGGGCTGAACAACCCGGTCCCACAGGTTGACCCGTTTTGCCACTCCTAATTCAATCTAAAACATATTGATATTGTTAGTTGAATTAAGTTTTACGAAAATATTTAAATAACTTTAAACAAATAAAATATAAATTCTTTTTAGATTTATTTGTAAAATTTCATGTCGAGTTGAGAGTAATCAATGGATAAAAACAAAGACAGGTTAGATGAACAAAGGATAAAAATAAAATAAAATACGATTCATCACAAAAGACAGAACTTAACAAAAACAGTCGTGCTACGAAACATGTCTTCGAATGGGTAAAAATGGGTTTGGGGCCTACTTGTCTTGTTCAATGTTTCTAACAAATAAACTTAAAAAACTACTTGTCATTTTGATGCTAACCGAAATCCATGAACAGAAGGAACTTTAACTTTTAGAATAGAGAAGATCACTAAATTGAAAAAGAAGGGGGACTAACAAACAAACTCTTTTCCTTTTGTGTGTACAGTTGATTGATGGTAGAAATATTTCTCTCTAACTTTTGTATTTAGTGTAACAATTAATCAACTTTTTTTTTTTAAGATATTCTTTTAATCAATCAAAATCATTTGATAAAAAAAATATTACATGTAAATTAAACTAGCCCGCTATTGATTTCTTAATGTCTCTACCAATTATCTTCAATATTTAGCATTCTCCAGCCGCCTCATGCTTAGAGTTATGGACTGTCATAAAATTATACATACCTCATATTCATAAGAAATTGCTGAACTCATTTCTGAAATCGTTAAAAAACATAAGAACGATCACTTTTTAAGTCGGTTTAATCGCCGTTTGATTTTTTCAACGGTTCAATCACTTTTTAAGTCGGTTTAATCGATCTTTAAAGTGTCCAACGTCAGTTAACTGCTGTTGGGATAACGATAGTTAACTGCCGTTTGGACCAACGACAATTGAAGAAAAGAGTAATTTGAGAAGTGAGATGAGCTAAATCCCGATTCATATTTGATGAGTTAAAATATGCATTTGCTACTAATAATGGATTAATCCAAATGGTAAGGGACTTAGGTTCCTTAGAATGTGCAACGTTAGGAGTCTCGCATCGAATAAATTAAAGTGTTTGATGTGGTATTTAAGTGATGAGGTTCTCCCACCTAATGGACTAGTCTTTTGGGTTGGGCTCTCTTCATGCGATTAAATCCTAACAGTGGACGTCGGGTCTTAAAGGGCGTGACAATGTTAGGAGTCCCACATCGAATAGATTAAAGTGCTTGATGTAGTATTTAAGTGATGAGGTTCTCCCACCTAATGGACTAGTCTTTTGGGTTGGGCTCTCCTCATGCGCTTAAATCCTAACAATAACCCCCAAAATACTCCTACAATACAATTTTTTAGGTCCCCAAATAAGGATAACTAGTGTGATGCCCGTGCCAAGCACGGGAAGTTAACGTATTTATACAAATTTAATAAAAAAAATATTAATTTAAATTAAATTGAAAGTTAATTTACTCAATTACACTTCACCGCCACCCACTATCACCCTCTCAATCCAAAATCCATACCAGTTGTTATTAATGTAACCACAACTTCGTGGTGGTGTGATCGGCTCTCAAGGTTGTGTAACGTGTTATCATCAAACCCTAAATGGGGCAGCTCAACGCCGCATGATGCTACAAAAGTGCTTCATCACTGACAGCATAATTTTTTGCTCCCAATGGCTCTTTAAACACATATTTGTTCATTGGTTGGCTCACGCTGTATTTTTGTGTGAGCACATATTGTGTCATAGTCCTTCAATTTGTTCAAGTTTCTAGGTGTGGTGTATCTCGCGTTTGGGTTGGTTTTCACATTGATACGTGTGGTGTTTCTTGCATATGAGTTCATTATTATTCTTCGTCGTTATAGGTGTTGCTTGCCACACTTCTGTTAGTTCAACTTATTCGATTTACCCCTTTTCGGTTATGACTATCATTTGTTTTCTGAAACTGGGTTTTGGTTGGTGCAGATTGCTTCATAACCCATCTTCAATTGTCTTCGTTTGCTAAGATTGTAAGCTTCACGATCTGGACGATTTAGATCGTGTTGTTGTGGTGGTTTTGTTGTTCACTTCATTGTTGCAAGTGTTGAGTTCCTTCCTTCATATTGGTTTCAGACTCTTTGGCTCGAAAGGGCTTTGGATTCGCGCTACAGACGTTTATTTGTATTTTAGTTCATTTGATGGTCGTTGATACTATTAATTATAAAGAGGAGCTTGGTCGTTTGGTGGTCGTTCATACTTATTAATCAGAAAAATGTGTGCACTTCTTTTCGCGCATACATATTGTGATTCGAAAAAATATTTGTCTCATTTAAATCATATTTTTTTAACTATTTTTTATATCATTTTATTAAAAAATATCTCAAAATTTTGAAATATATTTATTTTTGAGTCATAGTAAGCATATAATCTCTTCAACCCAACACCTCTAAAAATAACATGTTTTATGTTGAATAAGATTTGGAATATATATTATCACATTCATAATAAAATGTTTCATGTTAAAATATTCATTTTCTATATGTTTTTGGGACAAAATGGTTAAAAAACAGTTAAGCCTTTATAAAAAAAATATATGTGTTATGTTGGTAAGACCTAGCTCAAGTGATAATGACGATATATTGTTAGGTTAGACATTTTCACCCTGGTTTAAACTGAAACTACCCATATATGTGTGTGAGTAATTAGGTACTTGTCACTTCGTCCACCGACGAAATAAACATACATGTGTTACGGGTTTTTTTTCCTCTTCAAAATAATTGGTTTAAGTATTCAATGTTTTATTGAAGTTGCCTCTCTAAGTCCATAAATTAAAATGACAATAAATTCAATGCATACTTTCAAGATGATGGTTTTATTAATTCCCTCACTGGTCGACCACATAAAAAACATCATAAGATTTAACAAATGGTTTAGATTTATTGAAAAAGAAACTGAGAACGTCTACGTATTTCTTAGAAAACAATAAGCCCTTTATATATATATATATATATATATATATATATGTTATGTTTGTAAGCCCTAAGTCAAGTGACAATGCCGATATATTGTTAGGTCGGATACTTTCACTTGGGTTTGAGCTGGAACCACACAATTGCGTGAGTTTCAGTGGTACTTGTCACTTCGCTTGCTGATAAAAAAATGCATTTGTTATTTTTCTCCAAAACAAATAGTTTTAATAATCAATGTTTTATTGAAGTTGTCCCTAAGTCCAGAAAGAAAATGACTAAAAAATTCAATGCATAGTTATAGGTGGATTTTAAGGTGAAGTCTATATTAAGTCCCTTATCAGTGGACCATATAAAGAACACCATAAATTTTTTAAACTATGATTTTAAGGATTACTTAGTTCATTTTAATAGTTTACATATCAAATTCGTGAGATAGTGATAGTTCAGGGACTAAATTTATTGTTTATTCCTCTAAAAACGGTCATAGTTCAATCACTGAAAATCAAAATTGTGACAAAATCGTGATTGGTTCTAAGATGCTTCTCAACATTAGTATAATAGATTAAAGCTACGTTTTGTAATTTATCAGTTGATTTGCATGCTTGATGGGTAATTCTATTAGTTTGTCTTGGAATGACCACTTAGCGATTTTTCATCTTGTTTAGCCAATTTGGCTTTGTGGTACATGTGTGTGACTTTTCTTGGTTTCGACTACATGCACATCTTGTGCTGGGATGGTAACTATTTACATTAATTTCCTTTACCTTCAAGAGAAAAAAAATATTAGTATAATAGCGGAGGTTAGGTTTTATTGAAAGAAACAATGACAAATAAGACTTTGAATAAATATTTTTGATAGATTAATGAAAAATTTAAGTTTTTTTTTGTTTGAAAGAAAAGAAGCTCTTTTTGTTTGTAAAATAAGAAAAGAAAGAAATGAAGTTAATTTGATTGTGTTTTAGAATGAATGAGTGTGTGATGAATGAGAATATTTGCTTTATAATTGATTTTTATTTCATGACTCTTTAATTTAGTTTTGTTTTTCTATTTTTTTTTGGGCTAGATTTATGTGCACGTAGACTTCGGTTATTATTATTTTTTTTTATCTATTTGTAGCTTATAAAAAACATAAATAAGTTACCGAAAATAACTTGATATTACGCGAAAAGTAGTGACTTGATAATATTTAATAAGAAAATAATTAATAAATGAACAATTTGAAATGTACAAAATCATTGGCCAAAAAAATCATAAAATAAAACTTGTTGAAAATAAAAAAGACACATAAGAGAAGTACACAACCTAATTGTGGAACATCAGAAAAACATAATTATGGTAGAGTAAGTTTAAGAACAAATCGGTAAATAAATGCAATTGTAAAAATAATCTAATTCACATGCATTAACTATCATTCAACCACAATTGTTAGATTATTATAACTATTTACCTTTTATGATATTAATTTTAATATCACACACTTACGCATATATATGTATATGATTGGTTGTCATGAACTTACAATGTAAAAACTTCACACTTATAATAGATGAATTTTAAACTCTTATAAAATAAAATTTATTAAAAAATTTATATTACAATAACATGGTAACAAAAATTTATTTAAAAGACTCATATGTTGCAAATGGTTAGGGGTTCGTATGGACAAAATTTAGCTAGGAGAGGAGAAACCATCTTTGTGTGTCACACTAATTCAGCGACAGAGATTAGTCGCTATTAAGCAGCGATGAAAATATCATACTAATAACATGGTAACAAAAAAACTGATACATTCATATTTTAAATTCTCATTTATGAGAATGTAAAAACATTTAGTAAATGAAAGGACCATTAAATTTGAGATTTCCAAGTTCAAACTTCAAAAGAAAGAAAAATTGTAAAGAATCAAAAAAATTATTATTGTAGGAAAACAGTGCATTTAATTAGTAATAAATTTTAAGTACTTGTTTTTCCTAACTTATTATTAAGGATGGGTTTTAAGGATTAGTGAATCATTTAGTTCAAATGAAAAAAAATATTAGTGAATCATTTGAAATTTGATATCCATTATATTTTATAAAATGAAATAAATAATTATTTTAATTGATATTTTCAAATATATCAAATCATAAACTTGTGGAATTTAATACAATTGAAGAATAACATCAACATATATTTTGCAGGGTAATTTGGTAATATTACCGTTTCTAAAAATATAAAAAATGATAATAATTATCTCAACGATACACAAAAAAATTGAAACTATATAGGGTACAAATCCAGTTATTTTTAACATGATGGTTCTTGTAAAAAAAAATGATGGTTGGATAACTATCTCATCAAAATCAACACAAATTTTTAATGCATTTTAAATGCACTTTTAATTTACTTTCATATTCTCTTTTTTAATGCACATTAATTTTCCTTATTCGTTTCAATGTCAACAAAGTCAATTATGGTAAATTTCTATATGTTTTCAAAGATCCAAATATTTCAAAACTTTAATATATTAATCATAAAAAAACTTTAATATATGAGTACTGTTATCTCAGACGGAAAAACATCTAGATAATTATTAACAACTGATATGTCACTGGGACTCAGCTCTGATTCTGATGTCACAGTAACCATCACATAAAAACCCCTATCCTGAGCACAAATAAACTGAATTAATTGGTGGGTACGATTAATCAATTCGGATAAAGCCACACCTTCAGTTGTATCACTTGTTGGCATAAAGATACTCTTTTCAGCACATCCGATATACACATGATTAGCGGAGAGCCAATCCATTCCTAGAATCACATCAAGTTGTACAATGGGAAGACACACCAAATCTATATAGTACGTCTTACTGGATACCGTGATAGGACAATTCTCACATACATAACTTGCCACGACTCCGCCTTCTGTAGCGGTGGTTACCGTCATAGGAGGAATCAATGGTGACATAGGTAATTGTAGAGTTTCTACACACTTGTAAGAAATAAAAGAACATGATGCACCACAATCAAAAAGAACTTTAACTGGATTCTGACCAATATAGCACATACCTGCAATTAAATCTTCGTTGGCCAGAGCTTTCCGTCCATCCAGGGAATACACCCTGCCCTTGCTTATGGCAATACCCTCAGCTCCACTCCTACTCTTCCTTTCGGGACAATTTGCCAAAATATGCCCCGGTTTCCTGCACCCGTAACACACACCTGCGCCCCTCATGCATTCACCAGAGTGTGATTTTCCACATGTCTTACAATTAGGATTTGACCGTGGAGAGTATGATTGTTTTCCTCTTTGAGGGGAACCCTTTGGCTTCAACTTATCATGGTATTTATCTTGAAATTTACCTTTCTTTTTCTCAAAAGCTACAGCTCTTTCTCTAGCGGTCTTAGCAAAACCCACTTCAGCAATCAAACTATCATGAACCAGTTCATCATAACCTGTGTTCCTCTGAAGACTCACTCCGGTGTCAATTTCACCCCTTAAGCCTCGCTTATATTGATTCATTTTCCAGTTTTCATTCCCTGCGTACTCATTGTGAGTAGAATAATATGACAACTCCTCAAATTTCACAGTGAAATCAGTAACAGACATGTTACCCTGTTTCAATTCGAGAAATTCTTGTTCCTTTTTCACCTTGTAGGACAAAGGTAAATATTTCTCCAGCATCACCTATTTGAAGTTTATCCAGTTCACTTCTATATCACTTGCCAACATTCTGCGCTGAGCAGATTCCCACCAATCTTCCACTGCACCTCTGAATTGATTCGTGGCATACACCACTTTATCAGCTTCTGAACACTCAGCCATTCGGAAGATCTTTTCCATCTGTTTCAGCCATCTCTTGGCTTCCTGGGGATCACCTTCTCCATTGAACTCAGGAGGGTGATTTTTATTAAATTCCCGGAACACGGGATTACCAACCACTGGAGGTGGTGGAGGCTGCTGGTAGACTCTTTGTCCCTGTTGCATCATTTCCATCCATTGATGCTGAGACTGGGCCTGTTGTTGGGCTTGCTGTTGCATCATAAGCATCATCTACTGATGCTGTAATGCAGTCTGAGCCTGTTGCTCCTGATATTGATGTTGCAATGCCTGCTGCTGTTGCATCATCTGAGTCCAAAAATTCATGTTAGGGTCTCCTCCTGCTTCCTCATTAGCCTGACTTGTTCTAGGCCTTCCAGGTCCTCTTCTCCTCCCAGACATCTTATCCTTGCTGTCATATACAAGTCAAAGTGATCAGTTTCAACCAGATATAACATTTAGAATAATGTCCTGGATCCAAGAGGTCCACATACTTAAATTGTATTTTAATGACTCAAGGCACGATCTGAATCGACCTGCTCTGATACCAAATTGTAACACCCATATAAAGATTGCCTAGGATCTTATACGAGTATTAAAATTTCGTACTGGATGCATTAATTTACAATACAAAAAGTTAACTCATAATATTACATCTCATAAGTAATAATACATCCAACTGTTTATACATATCCTTTCTGATAAATATAAATCAAAATACAACATCTGAATACAGGATAAACTGAAATAACTAGAAAGCCAGCACGATCAGTCCAAAGCTTTCTCCTTACCCTTGATGCGTGCGACCTGTGAACCTGCATCAGAAGGAATGGGATGAGACATAATGTCTCAGTGAGCTCCAGCCCAACCTACTGTTGGCAACCTCAGGGAACCTAGGGTCTCCATGCCTACTTTTGACAATCTCGGGGAATCCTATGACCGCCAAGCTTTAACCTTACCCATAAAGGGTTTATACCTGCCTGAACCTGATAAGTGTATAGTCATGAAAACTAGACTATATCCTGATAACTTGGTGATCGAGGGGATACCTAAGATCACCACCGGATACTTGTCTGATAACATAATAAAGTATAAACATACATGATGTTAGATGTTAGCGTGTAACAAACATTATTATCTGAGTTCATTTTATGGAATGCCCTCGAGTGGAGTAACCCCGAAGCACATTCCCCTGATAACCGGTGAAAATTCCTATCTGAGGCTAATCACTGGACTCCTCTTATTGTTGTGTGGATAACTCTCTCGAAGAAGTCCATCCGACATAATCCGGAGTCTGCTGAACACAACTTATCTTGCATGTAGACAACCCTCTCGGAGAAGTCCCATCCGGCATGATCCGGAGTCTGCTGAACATGCTAAACCTTACATGTTGACAACCCTCTCGGAGAAGTCCCATCTGACATAATCTGGAGCCTGCTGGACATGTTAACTTAGTCTTATAAACTTACGTGTGGATAGCCTTTTCGGAGAAATCTCATCCGGCATAATCCGGAGTCTGATGAACACGTGTAACCTTTGAATCTAATACTTATCATAAGTTATTCATGTATATCTGATACATCATTCTAATCTTATGCATATCTAATGCATTCATCACGTTATAAAATGTAATGCTTAACCTATAATATAAGGTTCTAAGCTTATCGTTCTCATAAGCCACTTAGTCATTGGGAATCTGAACCCCTTAGGCCTTTCTGAGGCCTGGAGTATAATAACATATTCCTATCATCCTTGTATTCTAAACCGAATACACCTCTATTCCTGCTCACCTATCATAGGTTCTTGACATATCGTTATCATATGTCACCCTTAAGAGTCACTAACTTAGTGGTATTAATCTCCTGTTCCTCGGACCTTTGTTTTGTACTTCCCATACGTTATCTATTCCTTGCTCCTTTAAGACTTTTGCCCGTTAAAGGCCCTTAGGATGATTTAAAATGGTGTTCTTTGATTCCATAAAGTTTTTGGAGAAAACAGTTGCGAAAAACCTCGCTTACACGCACCGGATCACCCGAAACAGCTCAGCTGACCAAGCTGTTTCTGGTGAGCGCGCTGTAGTGACGGATTGGTCGCTATAGCGACCAGGACCAGAATCAAAATTCGTTCTGCTAAGCGACCATGACAGTTCAGAAATTGCTCAAAATCGTATTTTTCACCATTTTAGCTCAATCCAACTTACCCAAGCATCCCAATGATGTTAGGAAGGATTTTCTATTGCAAATTGACTAATTAAAACATGGATTAGCAAGGAATTGACAACGATTAGGATTAGGGCACAAAAACAATATCTTAGCATAAAAATGAAATACTCATATAACTCACTCTAGGTGGGTTCTAAAAACCCTAGGGAGCTCACCTAATACTGATGATGATTTTACTAAGCTTCAAATCCAAAACCCCAACTTGAGAAATCTTCCTCTTACTTGGTTTTCCTTAGCTTTCTCTTGTTCTAATCTCCCAAAGCTAGCTTGCTTACCAAAGTTTTCACAAGATTGAGTGAAGGTTTGATGGATGGTGGCAAGAGGGAAAGAGGGCGTGAGTTAAGGAGAGGGAGAGAGAAGTTTCAGCTTCTTAGAGAGAGAAAAGAAGTGTGAAAATGAGATAATATTTGCCTTGCCATTACTATATGAAACCCTTATGTGTGAAATTACGCTTACACCCTTACTTACTCGAAATACCTCTGTTACTGATAAAAGTTACGTCTAAGCGGGATGTTACAATATTATCTCGATAATTAATTATTTTTTATTTAAAAATTATTTTTATCCATAACATTAGGCATATTCTAAAATCATACGTTAGACATAAGGGAGGTATATGATAAATTCGTCAGTTCAACCAATTTAACTGGTTGGACTGGATCTTGCTACTTTTTTATAAAAAAAAGTTTAAAACCTGTTTTTGTCGCAATTTTTCTTGACAAAAAAATAATGAAATGGTGTTGAGTATTGATATATCATGTGAACTTCTCCTTTAATCATATAATAATATAATTTTTTTTATCCATAACATTAGTCCTATTCTAAAATCATACATTAGGCCTAAGAGAGGTATATGATGAATAGTACAGTTTAATCAATTTAACTAGTTGGACCAGATCTTGTTACTTTTTTTTTTTGTAAAAAAACTAAAAAAAAGTTTAAAACCCGTTTTTGTCGCAATCTTATAAAAAAAAATAATGAGATGGTGTTGTATATTGTGAAGACTTAATTATCCATTAAGGAGAATATTCTCATTAAATAATGGTTAGTCAAAATATTAAAATTTGATGACTTGTTTAGAATGTTTGTATCACATTAATATCATTTATATTAAGATTATATTGAATTTAAATGGTTTAATGCTAATTTGAAAGAAATATCTTTGACCAAATGATTTAAGAGCTCATGTGATACTTTTTTTTTTGCTTTGTCTCTGCATGTTTTCTTCCTTTTTTTGGCTTTACATGTTTTAAATATAACTCTCATATTTAAATAAATTAAATAAATTTTTATCTACATATTTATTTAAAATTGAAATCATAAATTAAAATTTCCAATGTTAATAAATTGAGAATTATAGTTGTACGATTGATTATGGGGTTTTCTTTACATGTTTATGAGATTTTTTTTAATTAGCCAAAAAAGGAGTCATATTTTATATGCCAAAAAAATAAAACTATTATGATTGATTATGGGATTTTCTTTACATGTTTATGGGTTTTTTTTAATTAGCCAAAAAAGGAGTCATGTTTTATTTTTTTAATATGCCAAAAAAATAAAACTGTTCCATTAAAATTTGTTTTTTTATTATGGGGTTTTCTTTACATGTTATGAGGGTTTCTTTGAATATATTAGTTGTTAATAATTTTATATTCTCAATAAATTTAAAAACAAATTTAAAACTATTGACAACTAATTTCTTTACATGTAACGATTTTTTTTATAGCATTACACGATTTTCATTAAGTTTGTTAATATTGAATATGCCAACTAAATAAAAACGTGCTAGAAACGGATGTCTATGACTATTGAATAATCAAGTCTGTTAATATCTCATCAAACTACAGATATTCATTTATGCAAAGAAAAAAGCATCGCTATTGTAGAAAGGATGAAGATAATAGGAAGAACAAAATGAAGGTGAGAAAAACACACAAGAAGGGGGGGGGGGGGGTTGAATTGTGTGAGGGCAGATTTTCCTTTCTCAAAAATTATGTTAAGTTCAGAATCAGGTTCTGAACTTTTATCAAAGAGTTTATGCAGTGGATTCAAATGTAAAGAGAGAGGGAAAGAGAGACACAAGATATTTTTATACTAGTTCCTTCCACAAGTTGGAAGTAGTCTAGTCCCCTTGTTACTAACAAGAGATTTGAACTATACTCAAACTGATTACAATTGCTCAAACCACAAAGGTAAGAGACTTCCAATGCTCAAGGACTAAGCAAGAGACTTCTAGTGCTCAATACTCAAAGTAAAGAGGCTTCTATGCTCAAGACACACAGTCAAGAGACTTCTCTACTCAAAGCACAAAGCTAAGTGAAATTTCTGGCAACCTGACTGACAGATGCTGTGCACAATGTTGGCACAACTGTCCGAGCACCTGTCTACTCAGAACTACAATTAAAATAACGCAGCGTAACAAAGCACAAATTAAATGGAACACAGCAGAAATATAAAGTACACAGTGAGTTTGTTAACCCAGTTTGGAGCAACTCTCCTACTCTGGGGGATACCAATCCAGGAATGAATCCACTATTATAGTTCTAGTGAAAAGACCAACGCAGACACACTACTTGACTTTGCACCCAGACCCTACCAGTGGCAACTCTATCTAGGAACTCCTAGATATGAGACCCCGTCTCAATTCCTACCAACAGCACAGACAGTATTGTTATCAACTACGCAAAACACACCAAGAGAAACACACTCTAATAACACATACTCACTCCGTACTTAAAAGCTTAGGAGCAGCTTACAATTACAACTCAAACAAAACTCAGTCCTTAGCTTGAATCAGGGAGATACAAGCTAGGCTCACAATTAACAAAAGAAACCCTAAAAACCTTAAACACACGCTTTGCTAACACACACGGTTTTTAGTTACCCTACTAGGGTTTGCCTTCACGAATATATAGTACTGGGATAGCACGGGTTTGAGCTTCAAAATACAGCGTGGACATTGTCCGGTCCAGCTGAAAAGATCTTCTAGAAATAATAAAAAGCTTCCAAATATAGAACAATATCTTGTGGAAAAAATACCAAGGCAAATAAAACTTCAAACAAATCTTCAATCAGATACACGCGCCTTGATCAGCAAGCTAGAGGAAAATAAACCTTCAAGCAAATCTTTGGAAGATTGCGTACACAAATATAAAGCGCTAGCTGGCGCGAAAACCACAAGACACAAAATGCTGTTCCATATGCTACAGCATCTGTCCCAGCATCTGGCTAGTAGATGTTTTTGCAAAAAGTAGCCAATCTACAAAAACCCAACAATCTCCCCCTTTGGCAAAATTTTGGCTAAAACACTCTAGAGCCAGTTCCTTGGGAGATACACAGATAAGTTTCCTTCACGTCAACATAGGCACACAACAAGGAAAGAAAATATCGTAGCATATAATGAGATTACTTCCAGGCGAGAAAATTTGACAAAGATAACTTGCAAGTAGTATCAGAGGCATGCACCAGATAACACAAACATCTAGCCTCATAGGAACAACTAGAGAGAAATAAACTCTCATATAGTGGATTCACATAGATAAGGGAAAAAATAAATTTCCACACACCAAGAAAAACTTAAGAGCTCCCCCTCAAAACATGTATCAGTACTCCCCCTCAGCATATACTACACTCCCCCTCAACACATGTAACCATACATAATATAAGCTTCAAATCATGCACACAACCAGCCAAGATAATATAAGCTCTAAGCTACACACATGCACATGCACACATTGCATATCTACTCCCCCTTTTTAGCCATAAATTCTGACAAATAACAGATAGTGCATACTCATAGAAAGTGCATAGAAACCATAGAGAGTGCATATTACAGACCAGAAGCACACAAGGTGCATAAGAAATTCAGGGCATAGCCCAGTCACCAACAAAAGCAAAAGAAGTACAACAAATGAGATCAGAACAAAACAACAAAATCAGAAATCATCAGAATCATCAGAGTCATCCTCAGTGTCACCAGCAGAAGCAACAGGCATATTTCCTCCTTCTTCCTCATCCTGCTCACCCTCAGCATCAGCTTCAGCCTTCAAAGCTGCAATGATCCTGTCAATCTTCACCTTCCTAGCTCCAAGAGCCACACTAGTCTCAGTAAGATCAGCAATCATTTGCTTTCTGGAGAGCACACCAGATGTCCGGACAGAAGTACCAGCTACATCAGCATCATGTGTCTCAGACAGCAGACTGCAATCCAAAGCCATAGGACCAGGCCTCTTGAAGGGCTCATCACTACTGATCAAAATATCAGGGTGTTGCTGAAGAATAATACCACACAGGAGGGTAGGAAAAGCAATTGGAAACTTAATAGCAAAAGACTTAGCATGCTCCAAAAATTGATAATAGATGTAGGCTTCATAATCAAAGGGTGACTTGGTGCCCACGGCATAAATCAACTTAGCCAACCCAGAAGCAACAAAATTTGAGTGAGTGGTTGGAGTCCAGTTTTGAGCACAGATCCTGTTCAAAACAGCATACATGGGAGACAGTTGAGCAGAAGACAAATGCTTTGGCCAGTGCTTAATCTTGTTATCAGTGATTGCCTTGCAAATGGTATCCTCAGTGACCTCCAGCTCAGGGGTCTCCTCAGCAGATCTCTCAAGATATGTGTTGACCACCATAGGAGAGAAGTTGACACACTTACCGCGAACAAAAACCTTCCTATACTCAGGATTTCTTGTGTCATCACACGCATCAGAAACATTCACCAGAAATTCCCTGACCAGCTTATCATAACATGGTCCCAGATTTCTCACAGTCTTCATCAGTCCAGCATATTCCAACACATCAACCAGCTTTTTACACTTGAAAACTTCTTCCTTAAGATTTCTTTCAAGACCAAGTCTTCTGTGGTATATAAACTTCCACCTAGAAGACCCATTTTCCAAATGAAAAGAAACATTATCAAGAGGGGCTGGAGGGATAGTTAGAGGAATCTTCATACCCTTCATTGTCTTTCTGGAAGCTCCACCAGATGTGACAGCTTCAAGCTCATCAACTTCAAATTCAGAATCACTAGAGGGAGGGTCTTTTCTTTTGAGGCTCTTCTTCTTGTGATCACTTTGAACCACCTTCTTGCTCCCAGCCTTGGGAGGACCATACATAGGCCTCTTCCCAGCATTAACAGGTTTCTTCTTACTTTCTTTTTGTCCTTCACTAACAATAGCAGCAGTTTTGAAAAAGGAAAGTTGGAAATAACCTCCTTGAATGACGTGCACCAAGCGGTTGAGGAGGGAGAAGATATTAGCTGCACGCCTCTCAGAAATTAATTGCTACAATTCCTCAAATAAACATATCCCTAACTTCCGTCTTAATTTTTCAAATTGATTAGCATCAAGAGCTTTGGTAAAAATATCTGCTAATTGCTCTTCAGTTGCAACATGTTCAAGAGTAACAATTTTTTCTTCAACCAAGTCCCTAATAAAATGATGTCTAATGTCAATGTGTTTAGTCCTGCTGTGTTGTATAGGATTTTTGGAGATATTAATTGCACTCAGATTGTCACAATATAATGTCATAGCATCTGTCTTGACATTGTATTCCCTCAGCATCTGTCTCATCCACAACAATTGAGAACAACTGCTACCAGCTGCTATGTACTCAGCTTCAGCTGTAGACAAGGAAACGCAATTTTGCTTCTTACTTAACCAGGATATAAGATTGTTGCCCAGAAAGAAACATCCACCAGAAGTACTCTTTCTATCATCTGCACTTCCAGCCCAGTCAGCATCACAATATCCAAACAACACAGTGCTTTCCCCATGAGAATACAACATACCATAGTCACTGGTACCATTCACATACTTCAGAATTCTCTTTACCTGAGTCAGATGGCTTATTTTTGGTTCAGCTTGGTACCTGGCACACACTCCAACTGCAAATGTGATATCTGGCCTACTTGCTGTAAGATATAGAAGACTTCCTATCATACTCCTATACATGCTTTGGTCAACATCCACACCTTTCTCATCCTTTGATAATTTTACATGTGTGGGAGCAGGAGTTCTTTTATGAGCAGCATTTTCCATCCCAAATTTCTTGACTATATTTTTAGCATACTTACTTTGAGAGATAAATATAGTATCTTCCATCTGTTTCACTTGAAGACCAAGAAAGAACTTTAGCTCACCCACAAGACTCATTTCAAATTCAGATTACATTTGCTGAACAAAATGCTCTATCATCTGGTCAGACATTCCTCCAAAGACTATGTCATCTACATATATTTGAGCAATCATCAGCTGTCCATTTTCATCTTTCACAAACAAGGTCTTGTCATTTCCTCCCTTCCTATAGCCATGGTTAATTAGAAACTCAGCAAGTCTCTCATACCAAGCTCTAGGGGCTTGCTTCAGGCCATATAGAGCTTTCTTCAATTTGTAAACATGGTTTGGAAAACTTGGATCAATGAAACCTTTAGGCTGTTCTACATAGACCTCTTCATTTAAGTACCCATTGAGAAAGGCACTCTTGACATCCATCTGATACAGCTTGAATTTTAGTATGCATGCAATCCCAAGTAACAATCTATAGATTCCAACCTAGCTACAGGAGCAAAAGTCTCATCAAAGTCTACACCTTCAATTTGAGCATATCCTTGTGCAACCAGTCTAGCTTTGTTTCTAGTGATAGTACCATTTTCATCAGACTTGTTTTTATAGACCCATTTGGTACCTATGACATTCACATTATCTGGTCTAGGAACTAAGTCCCACACATTACTTCTCTTGAACTGAGTTAATTCTTCTTGCATAGCATTTATCCAGAACTCATCAGTTAGAGCTTCCTTAACATTCTTTGGTTCAAGTTTAGATATAAAGCAAGAATTTGATACCTCATCATAATTCCTTCTAGTTGTGATCCTTTGGTTAGGGTCGCCAATGACTTGATCTATGGGGTGGTTTTTCTGAACTCTGATAGATGGTCCTTTGTTGGGAGCAGTCTTCTCTGGATTAGTTACTTCAGAATCTTGCTTACCACTTGCTTCATCTACTTTCTTCTCTTCCTGTAGGTCAGATGCTGAGTCAAATGTCGCATCATCTGGCATAGCATTATTTCCTTCATCATCTACAACAACATTTATGGATTCCATCACTGTCTTGGTTCTGGAGTTGTATACTCTATAGGCTCTGCTGTTTGTTGAATAGCCTAGAAAGATTCCCTCTTCACTTTTAGCATCCATCTTTCTTCTTGGTTCCCTGTCAGCTAAAATATAGCACTTACTACCAAACACATGGAAATGCTTCACTGTTGGCTTCCTGTCCTTCCATAGCTCGTACAAGGTTGTAGATGTACCTTTTCTCAAAGTCACTCTATTATGAATATAGCAGGCTGTGTTCATTGCTTCAGCCCAAAAGAAAAATGGCAGCTTCTTTGCATGTAGCATAACCCTGGCAGATTCTTGCAAAGTCCTGTTCTTTCTCTCAACTATCCCATTTTGTTGGGGAGTAATGGGTGCAGAGAACTCATGAAATATTCCTTCAGAAATACAGAAATCAGAGAACTTACCATTCTCAAACTCTTTCCCATGGTCACTTCTGATTCTAACAATTCCACAATCCTTTTCTCTCTGAAGTTGTAAGCAAAGATCCTTGAATTTTTCAAAAGTGTCTGATTTCTCCTTAATGAAATTTATCCAAGTATATCTGGAAAAATCATCATCAACAACAAATGCATACTTCTTACCACCTAAGCTTTCGACTTGCATAGGTCCCATTAAGTCCATGTGCAATAGCTCAAGAACTCTGGATGTGGACAGATGTTGCAGCTTCTGGTGAGGCATCTTGGTCTGTTTTCCTATCTGGCATTCTCCACATATACTTCCCTCCTGAATTTGAAGTTTGGGTAGACCTCTGATGGCTCCTTCAGCAATAGCTTTCTTCATGCTTCTGAGATTCAGATGTCCAAGCTTTTGGTGCCATAGCTTAACTTCATCTTCTTTGGTTATTAGACAAGTAGATAACTTTGCTTTATCTTGAGAGACCCACAAGTAGCAATTGTCCTTTGATCTAACACCTTTCATCAGGATGTCCCCTTCACTGTTGGCAACTAAGCATTCACTCTTTGTAAAGTTGACCTTCATTCCTTGATCGCACAGTTGACTAATACTAATTAAGTTAGCAGTTAATCCTTTCACAAGAAGCACCTTATCTAGTTTGGGTAGGCCCTCTTCCACAAGATTTCCTACACCCTTTATTTCTCCTTTGGCTCCATCCCCAAAAGTCACAAAACTCGTAGCATAAGGCTTAACATCAGTTAAGTAATTTTTATCACCAGTCATATGTCTGGAACATCCACTGTCAAAGTACCAATCATTTCTGGATGACACTCTCAGAGATGTATGAGCAATTTGAGCAATCTCATCAGCTTCTGGTTCTATTTTTCTAGGATCCACAGTGTTGCTTGTGAAATTATCATATTTTTGCTTCCACTGCTTCTTGGTGATCTTTACTGTGGGATCAGGTCTTGGTGAATAGGTCCTGTCTGGGTAACCATATAATTTGAAACAGAAAGGTCTGATATGCCCTTTTCTTCCACAGTAGTGACATACCCAACCATAATACCTTCCTTTTGATCTGGGCCTATATCTAGATGCCTGTTGTCTCACCTGATGCTGGGGCATCTGTCTTGTCATAGTATGATCACAAGTACTAACAGATGGCACAAACTGTCTCACTGGTAGTTGTTTCTGCTGAGGCAAGGATCTGTAGTCAAACCCAATACCTTTAGAATCTCCAGGTTTCTGTCCTATTTCCAGAATTTCGTCTAAAGCATCAGTACCTTTGTTCATCATCCGCAGTTGCTTGTTCATATTGTCAATCTTGGAAGTAAGTAAGATAACCTCATCATTGAGATCTGAGTTTATCTTCAGAAGTTTGTCTTTATCAGCTTGCAAGAGAGCAATGATCCTCTTTTGTTTTTCTAAAGTTCTACAAACTTCCTCACTTTTGAGACATAGCTCCTTGTAAGAATCAGCCAATTCATCATATGTTACCTCTTCATCACTAGATTCATTGTCAGATGTGCACACTCCAGTCAAGGCATTCACATGTTTTGCAGTTTCAGGTTCTTCTTCTGATTCATCCTCATCAGACCAAGCCACAGTCATTACCTTCTTTTGTTTCTTCAGATAAGTTGCACACTCAGTTCTGATGTGACCAAATCCTTCGCACTCATGGCATTGCACCCCTTTGCTTTGATTGATTTTGTCATCAGTTCTAGGTTTCCTCTGATTGTTGACATTTTTATAGATGCTGCGACTGTTGTCTGGAGCATTTGTCCTAGGGCGTCTGTCCATTCTCTTCACAACTTTATTAAATTGTTTGCCCAACAACACAATAGATTCAGAGATGCTCTCATCAGTATCTAAATTACTCTCCACATCATCTTCATCAGTGTTGGAGATGAAAGCAATGTTCTTGTCTTTCTTTTCAGATCTTTCATTAGCCTTCAATTCAAAAGTTTGAAGAGATCCAATCAACTCATCAACTTTCATATTTCCAATATCTTGGGCCTCCTCAATAGCACATACTTTCATATCAAATTTCTTAGGCAGGGACCTGAGGATTTTGCTTACCAGTTTTTCATCAGACATCTTTTCCCCCAAGGATTCAAATGTGTTAGCATATTCTAGCACATTCATGTGAAAATCATGAACACTTTCTCCTTCCTTCATTCTCAAATTCTCAAACTGTGTTGTTAGCAGTTGTAGCCTTGACTTCTTGACCTTTTGAGTACCTTCATGAGCTGTTCTTAGGATATCCTAAGCTTCCTTAGCAATAGTACATTGTTTAATCAACCTGAACATGTTCTTGTCTACCCCATTAAACAAAGCATTCAGGGCTTTAGAGTTTCCAATAGCTGCAGTGTCTTCTGCTGTAAACCACTCCTCTTCTGGTTTCAACTCATCAGTATCAACATTATTCGCATCTTTTATTTTAGGAGGGACCCATGCCTTGATCACAGCCTTCCAAGCTCTGCTGTCTAGAGATTTCAAGAATGATGTCATGCGTGATTTCCAAATGTCATAGTTCGACCCATCCAACAAGGGTGGTCTGTTCACCAGTCCTCCTTCTTTATCCATTAAGCAGAAAATTCTTTCCCTGGAGCTCACCCACACAGAACAGGGTGTCTGCTCTGATGCCAATTGAAATTTCTGGCAACCTGACTGACAGATGTTGTGCACAATGTTGGCACAACTGTCCGAGCACCTGTCTACTCAGAACTACAATTAAAATAACGCAGCGTAACAAAGCACAAATTAAATGGAACACAGCAGAAATATAAAGTACACAGTGAGTTTGTTAACCCAGTTCGGAGCAACTCTCCTACTCTGGGGGATACCAATCCAGGAATGAATCCACTATTATAGTTCTAGTGAAAAGACCAACGCAGACACACTACTTGACTTTGCACCCAGACCCTACCAGTGGCAACTCTATCTAGGAACTCCTAGATATGAGACCCCGTCTCAATTCCTACCAACAGCACAGACAGTATTGTTATCAACTACACAAAACACACCAAGAGAAACACACTCTAATAACACATACTCACTCCGTACTTAAAAGCTTAGGAGCAGCTTACAATTACAACTCAAACAAAACTCAGTCCTTAGCTTGAATCAGGGAGATACAAGCTAGGCTCACAATTAACAAAAGAAACCCTAAAAACCTTAAACACACGCTTTGCTAACACACACGGTTTTTAGTTACCCTACTAGGGTTTGCCTTCACGAATATATAGTACTGGGATAACACGGGTTTGGGCTTCAAAATAGAGCGTGGACATTGTCCGGTCCAGCTGAAAAGATCTTCTAGAAATAATAAAAAGCTTCCAAATATAGAACAATATCTTGTGGAAAAAATACCAAGGCAAATAAAACTGCAAACAAATCTTCAATCAGATACACGCGCCTTGATCAGCAAGCTAGAGGAAAATAAACCTTCAAGCAAATCTTTGGAAGATTGCGTACACAAATATAAAGCGCTAGCTGGCGCGAAAACCACAAGACACAAAATGCTGTTCCATATGCTACAACATCTGTCCCAGCATCTGGCTAGTAGATGTTTTTGCAAAAAGTAGCCAATCTACAAAAACCCAACACTAAGAGACTTCTAATTGCTCAATACACTAAGTAAAGAGACTTCTGGATGCTCAGTATACAGACTGAGACTTTGAGGTTTCAAACAGATTTTACAAATACAGTTTGAGTTGAACACTTGATCAAATATCAGAGGTGTTCACTTAATACAACACAGGTATAAGACTCTAACCTTAAGAAATTCTAAGATACAAAGTATAACACCCATACTAACGTTAACTAGTATATTAGTATGTGCATTAATCTGATATCGGATACATTAAAATTTACAATAATTAAAATGTATAAACCACTGAATGAGTACATTTTGCTCGTTTACATAAATGTCCAAATTGCATACATTACATGTTCATATACAAATATAAAATCCGTCAACCTCCTGAGCTTGCCTTGACGAGCATCTGCACTCCATCCAGCGTCTTCCTGAAGATCTTCATCTGAAAACCACTTGGCTGCTTGAAACCTGCACCAGAAGGATAGGGATGAGACATAATGTCTCAGTGAGCTCCTACCCTACCTACTGTTGGCAACCACGGGGGAAACCTAGGGTCGCCGTGCCTACCTCGGCAATCTTGGGGAAGACTACGATCGCCAAGTCTTATCTTTACTTATTTCGCGATCAAGGGGAAAACCTAGGATCGCAACATATCTTTATCTTTCTTATACTGTTCATGTTCCTAATCTTACGTGTTTCATACTCTATTCTTATCTTGGTCTTAAGCGTAGTGATCTTGGGGACATCCTATGATCACATCGCGTTCACTAGGAACTAATCCTCATGTCTCGTATTACATATAAAATATACGTATTCATTTCATGTTCGTATTCATCTTTTCATGTCATTAAGTTAGAAGTTAGCGTTGAACAAACAATCATTATCTTGGTTCATTTTACGGAGTGCATCCGGGTGGAGTAACCCCGAAGTACATCTCCCATCATACCGGTGAAAATCCTATCATATCAGGCTAACACCGGACTCCTCTTATCTTTGTGTAGGCAACCCTCTCGGTGAAGCCCCATCCGGCATAATCCGGAGCCTGCTGGACACATCTTGCATGTAGACAACCCTCTCGGAGAAGTCCCATCCGGCGAACCCCGGAGCCTGCTGGACATGCTTAAATCTTTTAACATACGTGTGGACAATCCTCTCGGAAGAGTCCCATCCGGCGAAACCCGGAGTCTGATGAACACGTTTAACTGTTGGAATAAGCCCTAATAGCCAATCTATTTTGATTGGATTTGGCTTTGTATCATGACTTATATATATATATATATATATATATATATATATATATATATATATATATATATTTAAGGCATTTATTTATTCTTTTGTTCAGTTTCAAAATAATAAATTCCCTAGAATAATTAGTCTATTTAATGGAGCATTAAGTGTGACTTAATCGTGAGATCCATTAAACGAAAGGACATTATTCTTAAAGTATCCGTAGTTAAGCTTTATTGTGAAATGGGATAACATTAAAGCATAGAGACTATTATGTGGGTAGACTGATGATCACATCTCACGGATCATAGATAAAGAGTTATCAAGTCTTCACATAGGTATAAATATTAGGAGTAATATTTATACTGGATTGACCCACCATGAGAATACTACATAGTAAAAGTTATGAAAAGTGTCATAAGATATTCTCATAGTGATAGTGGTGTATTCCACCCTTTGACCTGAAACCACTATGTACCCTAGATGTAGGAGTCGAGTGCTTTATCACCATTCAAACGTTGTCTGTAATAGGATGACTATAAAGTTGGTTGATGGGTACTCCATGAATCATGCTGAGGGACATGAGTGACCTAGATGGAATTTGCCCCTCCTACATAACAGGAGAAATGTCTATGGGCCCAATATTGAACTAGACAAGGATGACACGGTCTATGCCTTGTGTTCAATATAGACATGAGGGCAAAAGGGTAATTATACACATGATCATTATCACGGAAAGGTTTCGTCAGATCACATGACATTCTCGTCACTTGGGTAGCAGTGATGTGTTGCTAGATACCGCTCGCTGTTTATAATATTAAATAGGTGATTTAATATTATTGCCAACGTTACGGGAACCTATAGGGGTCACACACAAAGGACAGATAGATGAGAGAAATAAATAAGTAAGACTTATTTATAAAATAATAAGTAGGACTTATTAGTAATTAAATAATTAAGTATGACTTATTATTTAATTTATGAAATAGAGAAACGCGGTCCATCGTAAGGTACGGTGTGTTTAAGTGAAATATGGTGCACCGTAAGGTACGGTGTATTTAAGTGCTTAGCTTGTTGACCACACAAGTGGTTCTATAAATAGAACCCTTGTGGTGAAGCATTACAACCTTTTGTTGAAACACTTAACCTAATTCACAAAAGTTGTGAAACCCTAGCCGCCGCTCTCTAAACCCTGTTTTCTCTGAATCTCCGTTGAAATTGGCTAGCACCGGTCATCGGAGAAGGTCTGTTCGTGTGGACTGAATAGAGGCATCGCTACGTTGCTTTGCTCGTGATCAGAAACAATTCTGCCACAAAGGTTCTGCTCTTCAAGAGGTAAACACATGAATCCTTAAAGTGTTTAAGTATGTGTTTGATTTGTGATTAATGATTTAATCAAGATCCGTTTCAATGGGATTTGTTCCGCTAAGAGGATTAAATTTTTTGAAAAACCCCTCTTAAAATCCCTTCATTAACATCGTCTTATAAATTACGTGTGGATAGCCCTTTCGGAGAAATCCCATCCGGCATAATCCGGAGTCTGGTGAACACGTTATCATATTCTTTATCATTAAATTCTATCTTAAGTTCATAGACGTATCTATTACGTTTCATATTCCTTGTGCATTTCTAATGCATTCCTTAGATAATCATTCATGTGTACTTAACCTATAAAAGGTCCTAATCTTGACTAATGTATCATCCTTGAACTTACATTTACTTAGTCAAATACATAGCATTGCTTAGTACATGATAAGTACCTTCCTAAAACTCTTTAACCTATAGAGGTCCTTGACTTATCGTTCTCATAAGCCATTACTTAAAGGTTGGGAACTAAGTCCCTAAATCTTACTTGATAACTTAGGGTTAATTCTACCCATTGTCATGCTAGGGTCTTGATTCTTAATGAGGTTAAACCTCAATGTTATGTTAAGTTTCTAACCCCACTCTCATGCTAATACAAGGTATACTATGATCTATTCTTCCATTTTCAAATGTACAAAAGCATACTGGCGCTGTGCGGATGGTTTCTGGCTAGAAAAACAAGTTTCAAAAATAAGGTTCCTTGCTGGAACCATCGTGGCACGCCAGCCACCCATCGTGGCACGATGGCTGCCTGATCAGGATGATCATGGCACGATGAAAGCCATCGTGGCACGATGAATCCAGGGGTTGCAGCCCCTGTAGCTGTTCCAGAAAGTTCAAAAACGAGTATTTAAGTTCCACACAGTTCAGCAAGCAATTATACATCAAAATCAAAGGTTTTTATCACATAAGATCATAGCATATCATGTATTAACAAAAGGGAAACTAACTTAGACAAATCTAGCTTAAAATCATTCATGAATTCCTTTCCTCTCTAAACCATAAAACTATCCCAAAAAGGGGTAAAATCATAGGGAACTCACCTCAACCATGCTAGCTTCTTTCCCAAGCTTTCCCTTGCTTCTTCTCCAATCTTAGCTTAGGTTTTCCTTTTCCTTCTTGTTCCATTCTTCCTTTCTCTTGCTCTAACTTCCATACCAAGCTTGCTTTGCAATACTTCTCTCAAGAATTTCTTTGAAAGATATTGAATTGATGGAGAGGGAGATGAGGGAGAGGAGGGCGTGTGACATAAGGGGGAGGAGGGAAGAGGCTGAATGGGAAAGAGAGAGAAAGAGATGAGGATTGTATAAGAAAATATCTTGTTTCATGTTTAAATAATCTTCCTTTGCCTCTTAATTACTAAAATGCCATTGCTTGCTCTATAATCTTTAAACATCGACAACAGACACTTATAAGCGGGATATTACACTTACCACATAAATAGCCCATTAACGGACAATTTACCAAACTGTCCTTTGCTTAAAATATTCCGATACATCGTCTCAATATTAATAATTGTTCGAGTCTTAGGTGGGATGTTACAATCTACCCCCCTTAAAGAAATTTCGTCCTCGAAATTTAGAATCCACTACCATACATGAATTAATCTCACATATTACTTCCTTCATAAGCTAAGACTCCAGTTCATCTTACTCATCGGAACCCCTTAGATTCCAACTCTACAAGTCGAATATATCCGACAATCTTTTCGTTGACTGGAATACTTGATGTGCATCACATAATTCTTGCGTAGCAGAATTATGAAGTTATCCGAACCATCGCATCCAACTTGCTGACTATATCCTTGTTTATACATTTCTTGCAAACCCAAACTAGAGTTATCCAATCTTAACACTTGTGCTGAAACTTATGTTCTCGTTATAGTCCGCGTAATCTTACTTAGACGACATTGGTCGTTCTTATTATCCTCGACGATTCCATTGAATTCTTATATTCGATCTTTGCCTTACACAACGGCATCCTACATATATGATTTTACCATGCTTTAATGAGAGTAAACTACCGCATTACTTCCATTATACTAGTACAAGGAGGAGGCACCTTGGTGTATTACTTTCCATAATCTTAATCATTGCTTCCATCACGGAATTCCTCAAGGACTCGCGAAATCTTACTGATTACCCGCATTCTGCTGCGATTGATCTACGACGTTACTCATCTTAATAACTTAAAAATCATTCTTCATACTAGGAGTTTGCCAATCTCCCATCGTTCTTGTCACAACTTAGTCTCGTTTTCTTGTCGTAGCATAATGTTTCTACATCGATAATTCCAACTCATAGAGGTTTAGTCCAAATGATGAGTAGCTTAAATCGTCTCACATATCATTACACAATATATTCCATAGCATATAACTTATATACATAAGCAAGCACGTGTACACTATATATTATCTCATCTTTGTCCGACTAACGGGACATCATTCTTAACCTTAACATATTTGAAACACTACCACATTAATTGGATATCTTTTCTTATTCTTATCTCATCTCGTAACATCCGGGATTTGCCTTTCAACTGGCTTGCCAGGTTTGCCCCGCCAATGTTACTCATGCTTATTTCTTGAACATACATTATCACATAACTCAGATCATGATTACATTTATCGATATAATGAACTCCTTTCTCATTTCTGAACATCAAGTCCAAGCTTCTTATTCTCAAAAGAAGGTTCTACTTGGTTGCTACCAAAAATAGCACAATTAGTCTTTAATCCTTTAGTCATAACCTGAAATTACGTAGCCCTTTACCATGAACTGCGAATAACTTTTAATCTGCGTAAAAATTCTCCTTCCTTTACTGGTGAACATTAAGTTCAAGACTTCCGAAATCTCCGGCTAATATAGATTAACATGACAGGGTTGCAACATGGAATTAAACTCATTCGCCACTGCAGTGTCGTATCTGATCAAGGCCGCTATTCAAATATTTCATTCCTCATGGATTCCGAGGTTTAAAGTATTCATCAACTTAACTTCCATAACTTTCCATTAGAACTCATGATACGTTCAAATCGCTTATTCTTACTACCATCCCGTATAATAGGAATTAAACACTTACCATCTTCTCATACTTTAAGCCTCAGCTTAGCGTTGTTCGTTATATCATTCTTGAATTACCACTCCGCTGCGCCACTCTGATTTTAACACTCGAGTTAGCATCGGAGGAAGACTTCACTATTGACACATAAAATTCCATCGACCAATCTTTTTACTCTATCACTTTGTAATCACTGTAACGAATTTGTCTGACGTTACCATTTCTCTTGGCCAGCTTTTCATGTAGAATCATTAAACATTGCGGTAACCCGACTGGAAATATATCTGAGGCAGTTTAAATTCATGTACATCCATTTGTGGCAACTTCTAAAACACTTATAGCTTCTGAAGGTTCATACCTTTCATATGAGTCTTGTTACTATTCGTTCTTTCCTTATCCTTAATGATTTCTCATCCATAATCTTCCCGGGACAACTTTGGTCTCCTTAGCTCTATCATGTCCCTTAAGTTACCCTTGAGTTTCTACAGAACAATCCGTCCGGAAAGGTTCCAAATTCTTACTGGTTCTCTAGAACGCCTAGACATAAGTTACGTCTCTTGAGTGTCCGCTCAAACGATCTTAAACTTTTGCACATTACCATAATCTATTGGATTCCTCCAGTCACTTGTTACTGGATTCACAATCCAAAGCTCGATTCTTAACACCTGAGTAATTTTGCATATAGTTGAACAGCCAGAAGTCTATACTTTATTACCGTCCTCAGAACTTATCTACACGGGGTGATCTTCTTTCAGCTTCTTGAATATTCGTGGAAGGAAACTCTTCGGTTAAAAACATATAACGCCGTTACTCTAATCACAATCTTAACATTTCATATAAAGGACGTTCTTCCATATAATAAATATCATATAATTTTCTCGGCTAAGATTCCGATTATCCTTCAAAACTGGTCTACTTTACTCTTGTGTTATCTTAAACTTGCATTTTCCAACCAATCGAGGAAATTCAATACGGTTCGTCCAATCAAGAGTGTTCAACTTAATTCGTCCACTAGTACACTAAATTCCAATCTAGCTTAGCTTGTTTCTAATCTTCTTACTATTAGGACACATCCGAATATCTGATTCCCGTTGACATGCACATATCTTATTATCATCAACTTTCATCCATCGTCTCTTCTTAATTCCCAAATCTAGCATTTATGGTTCGGGAGGTGCGGCTGATCCGACGAAGTTAAATTTACTTGTGATCCATGCTCAAAGACCACACTTGAGTGGTTAACTTCATCTGTCCAATAACTCACGTAATCCGTAATTATTCCTCTTAACTGTCCGGTAATTCATCATTTCATTTCTATAGGTTTGGTACTGCAATTCCTTAATTCTATACTTAGAATCGTTACTTAGCCCACACTTCACTTTAACTTCTCAAACTGCGGTTCCCGTCAAGGTTCTACGTCATTTCCTAGAGCATTCCATGATTCCTTAATCCTTATGTCTTCCGCAGACGAGGCATCGTCCAACGATGCGTCCAACTGGGTTGAGGCGCTTCACCTCAATATTAAATATCCTTTATGTCTCTAAGACCTTGCCACTATCAGGCTTCGTTACTTTACAGTTTGATGGCCACCATTTGGCGTCAATTACTTCCTCGCCAACTCCGTCATAAATTCTATCACCTTAATCTTCGCCCTTCATAAACTTCTTTCCTCCTTGGTCACATTCAGCTCTCGGACATTTATCCTAACTGTCATATACTAGACTGAGTTGATCAGGCTCAACTAGATGTGACCTTTAGAACAATATCCGGAACCCAATGGTCCCACTACTTTTATTGAAACTTTAATGACCCAAGGCACGGTCTGAATCGACCTGCTCTGATACCAATTGTAACACCCATACTAACGTTAACTAGTATATTAGTATGTGCATTAATCTGATATCGGATACATTAAAATTTACAATAATTAAAATGTATAAACCACTGAATGAGTACATTTTGCTCGTTTACATAAATGTCCAAATTGCATACATTACATGTTCATATACAAATATAAAATCCGTCAACCTCCTGAGCTTGCCTTGACGAGCATCTGCACTCCATCCAGCGTCTTCCTGAAGATCTTCATCTGAAAACCACTTGGCTGCCTGAAACCTGCACCAGAAGGATAGGGATGAGACATAATGTCTCAGTGAGCTCCTACCCTACCTACTGTTGGCAACCACGGGGGAAACCTAGGGTCGCCGTGCCTACCTCGGCAATCTTGGGGAAGACTACGATCGCCAAGTCTTATCTTTACTTATTTCGCGATCAAGGGGAAAACCTAGGATCGCAACATATCTTTATCTTTCTTATACTGTTCATGTTCCTAATCTTACGTGTTTCATACTCTATTCTTATCTTGGTCTTAAGCGTAGTGATCTTGGGGACATCCTATGATCACATCGCGTTCACTAGGAACTAATCCTCATGTCTCGTATTACATATAAAATATACGTATTCATTTCATGTTCGTATTCATCTTTTCATGTCATTAAGTTAGAAGTTAGCGTTGAACAAACAATCATTATCTTGGTTCATTTTACGGAGTGCATCCGGGTGGAGTAACCCCGAAGTACATCTCCCATCATACCGGTGAAAATCCTATCATATCAGGCTAACACCGGACTCCTCTTATCTTTGTGTAGGCAACCCTCTCGGTGAAGCCCCATCCGGCATAATCCGGAGCCTGCTGGACACATCTTGCATGTAGACAACCCTCTCGGAGAAGTCCCATCCGGCGAACCCCGGAGCCTGCTGGACATGCTTAAATCTTTTAACATACGTGTGGACAATCCTCTCGGAAGAGTCCCATCCGGCGAAACCCGGAGTCTGATGAACACGTTTAACTGTTGGAATAAGCCCTAATAGCCAATCTATTTTGATTGGATTTGGCTTTGTATCATGACTTATATATATATATATATATATATATATATATATATATATATATATATATATTTAAGGCATTTATTTATTCTTTTGTTCAGTTTCAAAATAATAAATTCCCTAGAATAATTAGTCTATTTAATGGAGCATTAAGTGTGACTTAATCGTGAGATCCATTAAACGAAAGGACATTATTCTTAAAGTATCCGTAGTTAAGCTTTATTGTGAAATGGGATAACATTAAAGCATAGAGACTATTATGTGGGTAGACTGATGATCACATCTCACGGATCATAGATAAAGAGTTATCAAGTCTTCACATAGGTATAAATATTAGGAGTAATATTTATACTGGATTGACCCACCATGAGAATACTACATAGTAAAAGTTATGAAAAGTGTCATAAGATATTCTCATAGTGATAGTGGTGTATTCCACCCTTTGACCTGAAACCACTATGTACCCTAGATGTAGGAGTCGAGTGCTTTATCACCATTCAAACGTTGTCTGTAATAGGATGACTATAAAGTTGGTTGATGGGTACTCCATGAATCATGCTGAGGGACATGAGTGACCTAGATGGAATTTGCCCCTCCTACATAACAGGAGAAATGTCTATGGGCCCAATATTGAACTAGACAAGGATGACACGGTCTATGCCTTGTGTTCAATATAGACATGAGGGCAAAAGGGTAATTATACACATGATCATTATCACGGAAAGGTTTCGTCAGATCACATGACATTCTCGTCACTTGGGTAGCAGTGATGTGTTGCTAGATACCGCTCGCTGTTTATAATATTAAATAGGTGATTTAATATTATTGCCAACGTTACGGGAACCTATAGGGGTCACACACAAAGGACAGATAGATGAGAGAAATAAATAAGTAAGACTTATTTATAAAATAATAAGTAGGACTTATTAGTAATTAAATAATTAAGTATGACTTATTATTTAATTTATGAAATAGAGAAACGCGGTCCATCGTAAGGTACGGTGTGTTTAAGTGAAATATGGTGCACCGTAAGGTACGGTGTATTTAAGTGCTTAGCTTGTTGACCACACAAGTGGTTCTATAAATAGAACCCTTGTGGTGAAGCATTACAACCTTTTGTTGAAACACTTAACCTAATTCACAAAAGTTGTGAAACCCTAGCCGCCGCTCTCTAAACCCTGTTTTCTCTGAATCTCCGTTGAAATTGGCTAGCACCGGTCATCGGAGAAGGTCTGTTCGTGTGGACTGAATAGAGGCATCGCTACGTTGCTTTGCTCGTGATCAGAAACAATTCTGCCACAAAGGTTCTGCTCTTCAAGAGGTAAACACATGAATCCTTAAAGTGTTTAAGTATGTGTTTGATTTGTGATTAATGATTTAATCAAGATCCGTTTCAATGGGATTTGTTCCGCTAAGAGGATTAAATTTTTTGAAAAACCCCTCTTAAAATCCCTTCATTAACATCGTCTTATAAATTACGTGTGGATAGCCCTTTCGGAGAAATCCCATCCGGCATAATCCGGAGTCTGGTGAACACGTTATCATATTCTTTATCATTAAATTCTATCTTAAGTTCATAGACGTATCTATTACGTTTCATATTCCTTGTGCATTTCTAATGCATTCCTTAGATAATCATTCATGTGTACTTAACCTATAAAAGGTCCTAATCTTGACTAATGTATCATCCTTGAACTTACATTTACTTAGTCAAATACATAGCATTGCTTAGTACATGATAAGTACCTTCCTAAAACTCTTTAACCTATAGAGGTCCTTGACTTATCGTTCTCATAAGCCATTACTTAAAGGTTGGGAACTAAGTCCCTAAATCTTACTTGATAACTTAGGGTTAATTCTACCCATTGTCATGCTAGGGTCTTGATTCTTAATGAGGTTAAACCTCAATGTTATGTTAAGTTTCTAACCCCACTCTCATGCTAATACAAGGTATACTATGATCTATTCTTCCATTTTCAAATGTACAAAAGCATACTGGCGCTGTGCGGATGGTTTCTGGCTAGAAAAACAAGTTTCAAAAATAAGGTTCCTTGCTGGAACCATCGTGGCACGCCAGCCACCCATCGTGGCACGATGGCTGCCTGATCAGGATGATCATGGCACGATGAAAGCCATCGTGGCACGATGAATCCAGGGGTTGCAGCCCCTGTAGCTGTTCCAGAAAGTTCAAAAACGAGTATTTAAGTTCCACACAGTTCAGCAAGCAATTATACATCAAAATCAAAGGTTTTTATCACATAAGATCATAGCATATCATGTATTAACAAAAGGGAAACTAACTTAGACAAATCTAGCTTAAAATCATTCATGAATTCCTTTCCTCTCTAAACCATAAAACTATCCCAAAAAGGGGTAAAATCATAGGGAACTCACCTCAACCATGCTAGCTTCTTTCCCAAGCTTTCCCTTGCTTCTTCTCCAATCTTAGCTTAGGTTTTCCTTTTCCTTCTTGTTCCATTCTTCCTTTCTCTTGCTCTAACTTCCATACCAAGCTTGCTTTGCAATACTTCTCTCAAGAATTTCTTTGAAAGATATTGAATTGATGGAGAGGGAGATGAGGGAGAGGAGGGCGTGTGACATAAGGGGGAGGAGGGAAGAGGCTGAATGGGAAAGAGAGAGAAAGAGATGAGGATTGTATAAGAAAATATCTTGTTTCATGTTTAAATAATCTTCCTTTGCCTCTTAATTATTAAAATGCCATTGCTTGCTCTATAATCTTTAAACATCGACAATAGACACTTATAAGCGGGATATTACACTTACCACATAAATAGCCCATTAACGGACAATTTACCAAACTGTCCTTTGCTTAAAATATTCCGATACATCGTCTCAATATTAATAATTGTTCGAGTCTTAGGTGGGATGTTACACAAAGATTGAAAGAATTTCTAAGAGTTTTAGTGAACTTCGAATTCTGGACAGCAAAATAGAGCACACTTTAAGTCAGTTGGTTTCAAGAGTCTTAGCAATTTTCTTCTTCAAATCTTCTCCCTTTTATAGAGCAGAAAATAGCTGTTGAGAATTGCTTTGATTTGTAGCAAAGAGCCGTTGCAATTGGAAGCTAGGTCAGGCTGAAATTGTGAGCTAAAACTCAGCAGAAAACAGAGCACGCAGCCATATTTGAATTTGCTTTCCTTAAAAGCTGGGGAATGTTTCTGCAAGGGAGGCAACTGTTCCATTGGAGTTTGTCATACCCCATTTTTTGACCCATTTTTATTTTTTGTTTTTTTTTTCTCGTGCTTTTAAGCCGAAAACTCTCGTCATTTCAGACGAAATTTCGGCAGGGAGGTATTTTAAAATACCTCATTTTTTTTGGTTCGTTTTAGGGTCATTTGTTATCGTTCTTTTTTTATTTTTATTTATTGTTCATTTATTCCATTTTTATTATTATTATTATTATCACTATTATTACCATTTATTGTTCATTATTATTATGATTATTATTTCCCTTTTTATTATTACCAATTTTTTAAATTTTATTTTATTTCTTTTTTATTTTTTATTTTTGAAGTCAAATCAGTACAGTGTACAGTGTACACTGTACACTGCAGCGTCCCATCCCTTTCTTCCTTTCCTGTTTTCTTTCTGTTCCTTTGGTTCAAAAATTTACACAATCAAACTCACAAGCAAGACTACTGTTCCCTTTTAATCATCACACGTATGGCTATATAATGAAGAGAAAAAACCCAGCAAAAAAAGGAGAAAAAAATTTTAAGAAGAATTTTTCCAGCAACCAACAGAAGCATAACTCACAAACACGTTTTTAGCACAAACTCACACTAACACAACAGCAACACAAAACCCAGCCCACACACCCTTAACACATCCCAGCAAACTCCTTCTTCCTCTAGTAACCCACGCCCCCTAACACAAAGCACACTACTCAGCCCCATAACCACACTCACACGCACAGCTTTCACACCAACACAAATCACACACATATCCCCCACACCATTTTCGCATAAACCAACCCAGCCAACACCAAACAGCAAAGCAAGAACAACACAACACACTAAACTCACACCCTACAATTCCCCCCACGTCCCAGTACCCACACGCACGCAAACCACCACACCAACCCCAAAAACACCCACACGGCCACAGACCCACCTACACACACCCCACGAACGCAAACTCAACATACACACAAACAGAACCGCAAACAGAACAAAAGAAGAGAAAAAGGGTAAAAAAAAAAAATTTTTCCTCAAACTTTGTTTCTAGATCTAGGGTTATTGCTTGGGTTTTTGGGGATTTTAACTTGAGAATCGTGTTTAGAAGAAAGAATAGAAGGGTTCGATCGGTTTAGTTTTTTGGTTTGGGTGGTTTTTGGGTTCCGGCGCGGTGGCGCCACCGCCGGCCGCCGCACCGTCGCCGGAACCCTAGCAGAGCATGAGAGGGATAAGAGAGGAGAGGGAGAAGGACGGTTGGGAGAAGAAGAGGAAGAGAGAGAGTGAAGTTGAAAAATGAAAAAAAACATGAAGGGAGAGGGTTTAAATACCCCTCCCTGATTCTGTGTGGCAGGGTGTACGTGTTAGCGTACACCCACACTCTCCTGGCCATTGATTTTTAATCATATGGCCCTGGTTTTTTTTACCCTGTGTTTGATCAGGGCCGTCTGATTAATCAGACGGCCCAGATTAATTCACGTAGGCCCAATGCCTTTTGGGCCTTATCTTTCAAATCTGACTTGTTTTTACTACCAGCACCCCCAGTTTTATTTTTACACCTCCTTATGTTATTTCTTTTATTTATTTTCTTTGCAATTTATTTTCCTTTTTTATTACTATTTCCTTTTTATTTGTTCCTTTATTTTTAACATCTCATTCATTTACCTATCATATTATGCATGCATTTTAATTTTTTTGTTTTTATTTCTATTTGTTCATTTTATTTTACATTTTTTTTATGGCATTAGCTTATACATTAGGAACAAAATGTTTAAACATGCATTGCATTATTTTTCATTTTCTTAGTTTAATTCATAATCCAAAAAAACAAAAAAAACCTTTTCATTTTGATTCAATATCGTTTGTTTATTTCTCTCGCGTTTAGCTTACTTTTATCGCACGTAATTTCATTTTGAGCATTAATGCTTTAGTCTTTTCATGTTTTTCTTATTTTGTTTTTTTATCAAGTTATCATCTTATTTTCAATATAACAATTTACAAAAACAAAAAACAATTTTCTTTTTGCAAATGAAAATAAATATTAAGAGTTCAATCGACCGAAAAAGGAAAACTTGGGTAGACACCCGACGCTTCCCCAAATGTGGAACGCGAGATCCCCGTCTCGATCACGTTCAAATCATTCGTCGTTCGATTAAATTTTTAATAAAACAAAAATCATAAAAAAACATTTTTCTTTAGTGAGCGAAAAAGGAAAACTTGGGTAGACACCCGACGCTTCCCCGAATATTCGAAAACGAGGTAGACACTTCACTTTTCGGATATTCGTCCTCCGCTTAAAATCAATCTCAACCCACTTAACTTTACCTTTTTTTCACGCCCATGTGCGTTTTCAAACGGATGTCATCGCCCAGGCGCGAGTCCGCTCTTTTATTCAAACTCTTTTCACGCCCATGTGCGTTTTCAAACGGATACCATCGCCCAAGCGCGAATCCGTCTTTTTCTAAAACAAACTTTTTCGCCCAAGTGCGACTAAACCATTTTCATAAATAAAATCAATCAACACACAAACATTCTCTACCAAAGAACTACGTAGCTTTGAATTCTCCATCGCACCAGGAGATACGTAGGAGCAAGATCAAACTCTTGTCAAGCACCCTAATAAAAAACTCTTTTTTTTAGTCTTTAAATCATTTTTCTTTCTTTCCCATTTTTTACAAACATTTTTATGAAACTAACACATTTTGAAAGCTAACTAATTAATGGTTCCCGTTGAGTACAACGGATGTGAGGGGTGCTAATACCTTCCCCTCGCATAATCGATTCCCGAACCCGAATTTGGTTGCGATGACCTTGTTCTCGTTCTCAAAGGGGTTTATCGACGTTCCCCTTTTCAAAAAAATAAAACTTCGGTGGCGACTTTATTGTCTAGCGAGCGTTCTCCGCCCGCGCATTTTCCCCGCCGCTTCAGCTGGCGACTTCACTGGGGATTATGAGAATCAAACCTAGTTAGTTAGTTAGCTTTTAGTGTTAGTTTCTTTCCTTCATGTTTGTTTATCTTTGGTCTATTTGCTTTATTTCCGCTTTGTTTATTTTTCTCACCTTTTATGTTATTGTGCTACCATATCGGGGTTATTCAAAACATTTTCGAGTGGAGCTCTGTACCCGAGCTTGAAAAAACCTAGGTTTAGGATGGTGGTTGCGTAGTATTGGCTTTCGAGATAGACATCTCGTTTAGTCAATATGAAGACCCCGCTTAGAGATGGTCCTCTTCGCGAAAGGTCGTCCGTATAATGGTTAACCCGTTATTATGGCGAAATTCCGAATTGGACCCCTAACTCTAAGGACCTTCTTAGAACCTTTTCAAATTTTAGGTGTTTGTATTAGCTTTCGAGGTAGACACCTCGTTTTGGTTAATGCAAACCCCACCTAGAGGAGACGCATCCGCGAAAGGTTGTCATATAATGGTTAACCCGTTATTATGGCAAAATTCCGAGATGTTTCTATGACTTTAGGTACCCCCAAAACAAAACTTTAGAGCTACCCTCGGTGAGAACCTTGATATAGAAAGCACATAGAACTAAGCCCCCCTAGGGAGCCTTCCCTTTAGGTTTTATTTTCCAATTATCCATACCCGCATAAAACATACATGCATTGCATCCATATGCATAAAATCATTTTTTCTTAACATACAAGATTGTTTCAGGGAATTGCAAGGGCTAAATCTGTGGTGCAAGTATCCAACAAATTGAGCATGGGCTCCGAGAAAAGAAGAACTCTCTCATTAAAAGTCGAGCTCCCGGATTTGGAAAGTCTCAGAAATTTGAGTACCGAGTTAACAGCAATTCCAAAGAGTGCTTTTGTCTTCAAATATGGCGACATCCTTGATCTTTTGTTCACCAATGTTCGGGCAGACGCTCTCACGGCATTAGCACAGTTCTTTGACCCCCCGATGAGAAGTTTCTTGTTCCAAGATTTTCAACTAGCACCTACACTTGAAGAGTTTGAAAGGATTATGGGCATTCCTCCAAAAGGCAAGGGTCCATATGTAGAAATTGGCCATTCTCCAAAGGTTGAAAAATTGGCTGAAGCTCTAAACATAAAAGTGCCTGAACTTGCTAGCAATGTGAAGACTCGAGGAAAAGCTCCCGGTTTCCTCCGAAGTTATCTAGAGAAAAAAGCTCGTGAGTTTGCCGCATCCCGAGATATGAAATCCTTCAACAATGTGCTAGCTCTCCTCATCTATGGTTTGGTATTATTCCCCTCAACCGAGAATTTTGTTGACTTTGCCGCAATCAGTGTTTTTTGGGCTGTCCTTACAAAAGACAAAGATCCGGTTCCTGCGCTCTTGGCCAATGTGTACTACACTCATCACATGCGTCATGAGAAGCAAGGTGGTAATATTGTTTGTTGCTTCCCTTTACTATATCGTTGGTTCATATCTCACATATGTGAGGACGAGTCACGAATGAACAAGATGGACAAGAATGAATGGTCTCAATTTTTGGCATCTCTTACCGAAAATGTGATCCGATGGTATCCAAGGAAGCTTGACATCAACGAAATTATCATCAGCTGTGGGGAATTTCCAAACGTACCACTCATAGGGTCCAAATCATGCATAAACTACAATCCAGTTTTGGCTCTAAGGCAGTTGGGATGTCCTATGTGGGAGAAGCCCGAAGAGAAGTCTTTGGAATGCCTAGTGATACATGACTCGGGTGCCAATGACCCTGTGATGTTGCAAAAGGTCATTCGAGCTTGGGGAAGTATTAATAAGAAGGGTAATGATTGGAAACGCAAGGTTGGCGCCACCAAAGAAACTCACCGACAGTGGGTCAAGGAAAGAGTCCAAAAGGTGAAGCTACCATTCATTGTCAAAACCCCTATTACCCCCAAATCTCCAGAGCCTATTCCCGTCTCCATAGAGGAAGCAGACGAGCTTAAAGCAATCATTGCCCGACTCAACAAAGAAAAAGAAGAATTGCAAGCCGCTCTACTCAAAGCTACTCAAGATAATTGCGAGCTAAAAAGAGAGGGAATCCGAAAAGACGAAATCATCGAGAGTAGCAACAAAAGGTTAAAGTTTGAGGAGGATGAGAGGCGCAAGGTGCAAGATTGCTTGGGGGGAGCAAATTCCCAGCTCAAGCATAAGAACAAAGAGCGGGATGAACTCTTAAGCCGGGTCCATGAATTGAGAGAGCTATGGAAAAGGTCTAAAGATGAGAGGAAGAAGCTAAAGGAAGAACTTGAAGGTGTAAAGCAACAACTCAACAGCATGGCAAATGAGTATGAGGGATACGTGTTGAGTGAAAGGCTACAAAGGGAAGCGGTGGAGAGAGCGCTTGTGAGGAGTCAACTCGAACTGAAAAAGGAACAAGAGCATTTGGAGGAATTCAAGAGGTTCAGTGACCGTCAAGAAGAGGCATATGAAGACCTCAAGAGGGAAAAGGAAAGGTGGGAGCATCGCTATGTGAATTTGGTCGACTCGGTTGAAAATGGAACGCTTTTCCGAATACTCCGGGACGAGGGTATGCATTGGAAGAATATGTTCGCAAGATTAGCAAAGTTGGCCAACGATGTGATCGAGACCATCCCCACCAAATTGGAAGCAGCTGACACCTCAATGCATCCTTTGAACACTCCCTCGGAAGTCATTGTTTTTGTTGAATTTTGTAAAACCATGATAAGAGACTTTAGGGAGAAAATTGAGGCAACCTAAAAAGTTTGTAACCTGCTTGTTTGTAATTCCTTGACTATTAATGAAAAACCTGTATCGCCTTTGGTTACCTTTGTTTCTTTCTATCTCAATGCCTTTACACATTGGAAGATACTTGCAGGAGCACCAAAAGCCTTGCAGTTCCTTGAAAATTAATCGTAATAAAAAAACAAATAAATAAAAAACTTTTTCACACATTTGCATTAGCATCATCCATAGCATACATCCGTTTTCATACCCAAAACTCATCCCCTTTTATTACCAGGAACCCCTACAACCCAAACTGATTCGTCGGCACTCGCACTACACTCGAAACAACGCAAGAAGGATCATGGACGAGATCGAGCAAAACCAAGAAGTCATGAGACAAGAGATCAATCAGTTGAATGGGAAGTTGGACCGCTTGATGGACACTCTCCAGGAACTAGCAAATAGGGAGCAGAACCCGCAACCTCAAGTGGTGGAAAATGTTACTCCTGAGCCACAACCAGCCCCTGCAGCAGCTGTCGTTTGGCCTCCACATGGTCTTCCCCAAGGCTATACACCTCCACAGTTGGATAACCATAATGAAAGTGGTCCGTCTCAACCTCGCCCGGCTCAAGCATCAGTGCCTCGCCCCACCGAAACTCTTGTGATGCAAGAGAACGCCGATGCTGCCACAAGATTTCCAGTGCCTCAAGGTACGGCAGAAAACCCATTGTTGGTGTACCATTCCCCCAACCTGTCAGGCCCTCATAAGGAGCATGCTGAACCTTCGGAAGGCGAGAAAGAAGAGGCTAAAGGAAAAATTCTTGCTTTGGAGGAACGAGTCAAGGCCATGGAGGGAAACAGTGAATTTGGGTTAGACGCACTTGACATGTGTTTGGTCTCGAATGTGGTGATTCCTCCAAAGTTCAAAACTCCGGATTTCGAGAAGTACAAGGGATTGACTTGTCCTCGTAATCATTTAATCATGTACTGCAGGAAGATGGGTGTAGCTGCACAAGATGATAAGCTCCTCATCCACTTCTTTCAAGACAGTCTCAGTGGAGCTTCCCTGAATTGGTATATGCATCTAGAGAAAAGTCGGATCAGAACTTGGAAGGATCTAGCCGAAGCTTTTGTCAAGCAATACAAGTACAACATGGGCATGGCCCCGGATAGAATGCAACTACAAGAGTTGACCAAGAAGGGGACGGAAACATTCAAGGAATACGCGCAAAGGTGGAGGGAGTTGGCATCGCAAGTTGAGCCTCCCTTGTCTGAAAAAGAAATGACAAGGATTTTCATAGGCACCCTGCAAGCTCCATATTATGAGAGGGTGATTGGAAGCGCCTCGTCCGGTTTCGCCGACTTGGTTATTATTGGAGAAATGGTGGAATTGGGTTTGAAAAACGGAAAAATCCAAGGTGCTCCCAGTAGTCAAGTGGCTGCAAAGAAGTTCCCAACCTCTTTCCCTAAAAAGAAGGAAGGAGAGACCAATGCAGTAATGACCAGTTTTCCAAATTCCTACCGTCCACCTGTGAATGCTTATCATCCCCCTGTCCTTCAAGTACCATACCAAGGTCAGCATTATGTTGCTGCCGCAGCCCCCATGCAATATCAGCACCCAGTACCCCAAAGACCTCATTATCAACCTGCTCGTCCCAATCATTGGGATCAAACCTCCAGTCAAAATCAATACCGACCTCTCAACAATCAGCGACCAAGTCGGATCGACCCGATCCCCATCCCGTACAGTCAACTTTGGCCGCATTTGATAAAGAACTCCTTAGTGGTACCCCGAAGTGTCAGGCCTTTGGAACCACCATATCCACGTTGGTATAACCCAAATGCCAAATGTGAGTTTCATTCTGGGGCCGTTGGTCACTCCATTGAAGACTGTAGAGCACTTAAAGAAACGGTTCAAGAGTTAATCAATAACAAAAGCCTTTCTTTCAAAGAAAAGGGGCCCGACGTGAAAAATAATCCTTTGCCGGGTTATAACGGCCCAAATGTCAATGTTGTAGAAGAAGATGCGGATTTCAATGAGATCAAGAGAGTCGAGGAAATAAGTACTCCTCTATTGATGCTCCACGCTAAGTTAGCCAAATGTGGTTTGATCAAAGGAATCCATGAAAATTGTGAAGAATGCGCTTTAAGTCCCAAAGGTTGTCAGTTGGTTAAAAAACAAGTACAAGAAATGATAGATCAAGGCGTTTTGCAAGTCAGTCGAGCAAGGAAGATGGGGTACGTGTCGGTTATCGAGCCACATTTCGAAAGCAAGAAAGAAGTCCCCAAACCAGTTGAGATCCTCTACCAAAAGGGAGACGCTCAACCATCAACAAACCATAGGCAGCCCGTGGTCATATGTGTTCCTTCGCCATTTCCGTACGAAAGTTCCAAAGCAGTGCCTTGGATTTATGATGCAAAAGCCGTCGTTTATGAACCAGAGGGGAGGTCGGAAAGAGAATCTGCAAAGGTAATGGGTGGCGTTACCCATATCTCTGAAGCTAGCGGCATGACCCGAAGTGGTCGGATCTTTGCTCCCAAACAGCTCAGAGGAGAAGGCAATAAGGTGGTCGAGGAAGTCCAAAAAGGGAAAGAACTGCCCAGTCAAGACAAGGGGCAAGAATGTGGTGATCATCTAGCATCAAAGGAGGACGATGAGTTCTTAAAAATTGTCAAAAGAAGCGAATACAAAATAGTGGACCAATTGAATCAGACTCCTTCTAAGATATCTATCCTATCGCTGCTGTTGAGTTCCGAGGCACACAGAAAGGCATTGTTGAAAGTGTTGAATCAGGCGCATGTAACCCAAGATGTTACAGTGGACCATTTCGGTGGGATAGTTGCCAATATCACCGCTAGTAGCTGTCTAAGCTTTAGTGATGAAGACTTACCGGCGGAAGGGAGGGCTCACAACAAGGCATTACACATATCCACAATGTGTCACGACACCGTCCTTGCAAGAGTGTTGGTTGATACGGGTTCGTCGTTGAATGTGTTGCCGAAGTCCACTCTCAACAAGATGTCCATTGATGGAGTATGCTTGAAGCCTAGCTCTTTGATTGTGAAAGCTTTTGATGGGTCCCGAAGGTCTGTCATTGGAGAGGTATGTCTGCCAATCCAAATAGGTCCGCACACTTTCGATATCACTTTCCAAGTGATGGATATCAACCCAGCCTATAGCTGCTTATTGGGACGCCCATGGATCCATGCGGCTGGAGCTGTGACATCCACTTTGCACCAAAAGCTAAAATTTGTGGCAAATGACAAGTTGATCACCGTGGCTGGCGAAGAAGACATACTTGTAAGTCATCTGTCTTCCTTTCGGTATGTGAAAGCGGGTGAAGGATCTTTAGAAATCGCTTTTCAAGCCTTAGAAGTCGCCAATGCTGTGGCAGGGTACAAGGAAGTTTGCGAAGAAAAAGCCCCCGCTACCTTTTGGAAAAATGATGCGTTATTGGCTAAAGGAGGAGGCTCCAAAGGCTGTGAGTACTTGTGGGATATGCCTATGAAAAGAGATAGGTATGGATTGGGCTACAAACCATCCATGGGAGAGAGTGATGCTGCAAAGATACACATTGGTAATATTCAAGACACTTTCCATAGTGCGGGTTTTGCTAGTGAAGATCAAGTAGCTGTCGTTGGAGATGATTCAGAAGATGGGGAGACACCTTGTTTGGTCTACCAGGGCTCTCCGAATGCAAGCCTCATCAACTGGACTGCCGTTGAAATTCCCGAGATAGTTTCTTTTTCAAAGTAATTTTTATCATGTTTTTCAAATCCTTTTGCTCTGCCCAAGGCTTGAGGATAACTTTGTAGGGCACCCTTTATTTCAAATGTTGAATCATCAATAAAAAGCATTTCGTTTTCCACTATTCTTTATTCTTCCATTTCTGCATTTACTTTTCTAAAAAAAAAATGATAATCCTTTCCGTTCTTTTGTTTATTTTTGTTTTGTTCATCCTTCTAAAAATAAAAATCATCATAAAAACACATGCAGATCCCTGAACAAACCCATTGACTGTGATACTGCTATAATCCCGCGTAACCTTGAATTCCCCATTAACCAAGCTGAAGAGGATGGTGGAAGCGATTGCGAGCTTCCCGAAGAGTTGGCAAGACTGCTAGAGCGTGAATCTAAAGAGATACAGCCGAATCAAGAGCCTGTGGAGGTAATCAACTTGGGAACTGAGCATGATATAAAAGAGGTCAAGATCGGTTCGTCTTTAAAGGCAAAAGAGCGCGAGAAGTTGGTCGAACTTTTGAGGGAATATGTAGATGTGTTCGCATGGTCATACCAAGACATGCCAGGGTTGGATACCGAGATAGTTGAGCACAAGCTACCACTCCGGCCAGAATGCCCGCCGATAAAGCAGAAATTGAGAAGGACAAGACCGGACATGTCACTTAAGATCAGGGAAGAGGTCAAAAGACAATTTGATGCAGGATTCCTAGCCGTGGCAAAATATCCACAATGGGTTGCTAACATAGTACCGGTAGCAAAGAAAGATGGTAAAGTGCGAATGTGTGTCGATTACCGAGATCTGAACAAGGCAAGTCCCAAGGATGATTTCCCATTACCTCATATCGACGTGTTGGTAGACAATACAGCCCGGTTCGCGGTGTTCTCATTCATGGATGGATTCTCCGGTTATAATCAAATCAAGATGGCTCCGGAAGACATGGAGAAAACCACCTTCATCACCCCATGGGGAACATATTGCTACAAGGTAATGCCTTTCGGCTTGAAAAACGCTGGGGCAACTTATCAAAGAGCAATGATGGCTCTCTTCCACGACATGATGCACAAAGAAATAGAGGTCTATGTGGATGACATGATTGCCAAATCCGAAACTGAAGAAGACCATGTCCTTCACTTGCAAAAGCTATTCGTACGTTTAAGGAAATACAAACTGCGACTCAATCCAGCTAAGTGCACCTTTGGTGTCAGGTCCGGAAAGTTACTTGGTTTCATCATTAGTCAACGAGGGATCGAGGTCGACCCTGACAAAGTACGTGCGATCCAAGATATGCCAGCTCCTCGCACTGAAAAGGAAGTTCGTGGTTTTCTAGGGAGATTGAACTACATCTCTAGGTTCATTTCTCATCTCACCGCTACTTGCGAGCCAATTTTCAAATTGCTACGTAAGGATCAAGCCATCATATGGAATGAGAATTGCCAAGGGGCATTTGAAAGAATCAAACAATACTTGCAAGAACCACCTATCTTGATACCACCCGTTCCTGGAAGACCTCTCATCATGTACTTAACAGTATTGGAGGAATCCATGGGATGTGTGCTGGGGCAACATGATGAAACTGGTAGGAAGGAGCACGCCATTTACTTCTTGAGCAAGAAATTCACTGATGTCGAAACCAGATACACCCTGCTGGAAAGAACTTGTTGTGCTTTGGCATGGGCTGCGCGCCGGTTGAGACAGTACATGATCTGTCACACGACGTGGCTGGTATCAAAGATGGATCCAATCAAATACATCTTCGAGAAACCCGCTCTGACTGGAAGAATTGCTCGTTGGCAAATGTTGTTATCCGAGTATGACATCCTGCATGTGACTCAAAAAGCTATCAAAGGAAGTGTGCTAGCAGACCACTTGGCTCATCAACCGGGGGAAGACTATCAACCCATACCGTTTGATTTCCCAGATGAAGATATTATGGCTTTGAAGGAAGACGAGGTCATAGGAGATGATGAAGGACCCGAACCAGGGGCACGATGGAAGCTTGCATTCGACGGTGCACCTAACGCCATGGGGCATGGGATTGTAGCCGTTCTAATATCTCCACAAGGTGGTTATACCCCCTTCACAGCAAGACTATGTTTTGACTGCACGAATAATGTGGCAGAATATGAGGCATGCATCTTGGGCCTTGAAGCTGCCATCGATCTAAGAATCAAGATTTTGGAGGTGTATGGAGATTCGGCCCTAGTCATTTACCAAGTAAAAGGAGAATGGGAAACCCGACATCCCAAGCTGATCCTGTACCATGCTCATGTCTCGAAGCTAATAAGAGTTCTTTGATGAAATCACCTTCCATCATATCCCAAGAGAGGAAAATCAAGTAGCAGATGCTTTGGCTACGTTATCCTCAATGTACAAAGTGAAGTTTCACAATGAAGCGCCACTTATAAAAGTGGAGCGCCGAGATGAGCCGGCATTCTGTTTGTCAATCGAAGAGGTGTCTGATGGCAAGCCATGGTACCATGACATCAAAGTCTACCTCAAAAATCAAGAATATCCTGCAAACATCTCAAGTAGGGATAAAAAGACTTTGAGACGACTATCAGCTAAATTCTTCCTGAATGGTGATGTGCTCTACAAAAGAAACCATGATCTGGTTCTTCTCAGATGTGTAGACAAACATGAGGCGGACTTGCTCATCAAAGAAATCCATGAAGGGTCCTTCGGTACCCATGCCAATGGACATACAATGGCTAGGAAAATTCTAAGGGCAGGTTACTATTGGCTGACCATGGAATCTGATTGTTTCAGCTACGCAAGGAAGTGCCACAAATGTCAAATCTATGCTGATAAGGTGCACGTGCCTCCAACTCCTTTGAACGTAATGGCGTCACCTTGGCCGTTCTCTATGTGGGGCATCGACATGATCGGACCCATCGAACCTCGGGCTTCAAATGGACACCGGTTCATCCTAGTCGCCATCGACTACTTCACCAAATGGGTTGAAGCTACCTCATACGCCAATGTAACAAAGCAAGTGGTGGTTCGATTCATCAAAAAGGAGATAATATGTCGCTACGGACTCCCCAACAAAATCATCACTGACAATGGCACCAACTTGAACAACAAAATGATGAAAGATTTGTGTGAAAGTTTCAAGATCGAACACCACAACTCTTCGCCATACCGGCCAAAGATGAATGGAGCCGTAGAAGCAGCCAACAAAAACATCAAGAAAATCCTTCAAAAGATGGTGAAAACTTACAAAGATTGGCATGAAATGCTTCCCTTTGCCTTACATGGCTATAGGACCTCGGTTCGCACCTCGACAGGGGCAACCCCGTTCTCCCTGGTATATGGCATGGAGGCAGTCCTCCCCATTGAGGTGGAAATTCCCTCAATGAGGGTCTTGATGGAGACGAAACTTGAAAAAGCAGAATGGATTCAAGCAAGGTTTGACCAGCTGAACCTAATCGACGAGAAGCGGATGATAGCCTTATGTCACGGTCAGTTATATCAAAGCAGGCTCAAGAAGGCGTTCGACAAGAAGATCCGTCCTCGAGAGTTCCAAGTAGGCGACCTAGTGCTCAAAAGGATCCTACCTATACAAAAGGATTCGCGTGGAAAATGGACTCCGAACTACGAAGGCCCTTATGTAGTGAAGAAAGCTTTCTCTGGAGGAGCCTTGATTCTCACAACAATGGACGGCGAGGACTTCCCGCGTCCTGTGAATTCCGATGTAGTCAAGAAATACTATGCCTAATAACAAAAAGAACGCCTGCTAAGTTGAAAACCCGAAAGGGCAACTTAGGCAAAAAGGGGCATCCCGGTGGACTGAAAACTCGAAAGAGCGGTCCAGGCAAAAATTAGGGATATAAAAAACAAAAGAAAACCCGTTAAGTCGAAAACCTGCAAAGGCGACTTAGGCAAAAGTTGGGAAAAGAAAAGGCATGTAACTACATTGGGGCAGTCCACTCCTAACACCGGCTGAAGAACCAATCCTTTCGCCATCCTCAGAAGCAGGGTATTGTGGGTTTAGGGTTATTAAGAAAGTAGCAGTCATCATGACTCAATGGGAACTTCCAATGTTTTCCCTCTTCCCAGCTTCATTTCTCTTATTTGTCTTATGGAGTTACACCTTTAGTGTGCTACCATTCTATGTACTAAATTTCGTTTGACCATCAATAAAGCGCATCTTTTTATTTACCTTTTGTCATTCCCCATCGTTAAATGCTATTTATTTTGATGATACAATTTTGAAATAAAATTAATAACATAAAATCTATTGAAATCATGATTTACTTTGATTTGAAAATATCTAAAGGAGATTAACGATTTCCGGCGAGGTGTTGTACCTCTCAGAATTCCCAGAGCAACCACAAGTGATTCCCTTCTATAGCAGAATCGGCAGCTACATAACACGCGAACGAACTACCATGCAAGCACGAAACGTCGAAAGCTCCGTCAGCAGCCATCCATTTTAAACTTCAAGAGCGATGGGTTTTGCGAATGCCGAAGGATCAGAAACCCCAAATATCGTACCCTAACCATTTCATCCCACAAAATCCCAAAGCCCAATCCTCAGTGGCACCCTTTGCAATTTCAAAACAAAGCCCAATTCTCATTGGCACCCTTTGCAATTTCAAAACAAAGCCCAATTCTCATTGGCACCCTCTACAATCACAACCAAAAGACCAACCATGTTTGGCATCCGATCACGACCAAAGCTCAACATGCCATTTGCTTACCCCACATGTCAGCATAGTACATGCATCATATCAAATTCATTCATTAGCATGCATCTCGTATTCATATCATACTCCTCCTCACAATTTCTCATGTTCCCCCAGTGAACTTCAATCAAATACTCCCCAGTGAGTGATCTCATGTTCCCCCAGTGAACTTCAATCAAATACTCCCCAGTGAGTCATCTCATGTTCCCCCAGTGAACCTCAATCAAATACTCCCCAGTGAGTCATCCCAGTGTTCCCCAGTGAACCTCATTCAATAACTTCACCAGTAAGTTTTTCAAAAAAATCCCCCAGCAGATTTCTTCCCAAACTATCCCATTCCTCAGTGGACCTACTCACGACCACTGAAATTCCCCAGTTAAAACTCCCCCCAGCGAGTCTACCTGATCATACCATATCATTATCATGTCATTAGCGTCAGACTGGCGACAATCATACCATATCATTATCATTTCACCAGCGTCAGACTGGCGATGATCATATCATATCATTTCACCATTGTCAGACCGGCGATGATCATATCACCCTTTACCATTCCACCAAGACCCACTTGGCGGTAATCAATCAAGCATCACTTTCCCCTAAGGATCGACTCTCAGCGTAAGCGGCTGAGTAAGACCACCTTTCCCCAGTGAATCGACCTTCAGTATAAACGGCTGAATAAGATCACTCTTATCCTCAGGGATCTACCTCCAGCGCAGGCGGCCGGATATGATCACCTCTTTCCTCAGTGAATCGACCTTCAGCATAAACGGCTGAATAAGATCACTCTTATCCTCAGGGATCTACCTCCAGCGCAGGCGGCCGGATATGATCACCTCTTTCCTCAGTGAATCGACCTTCAGCATAAACGGCTGAATAAGATCACTCTTATCCTCAGGGATCTACCTCCAGCGCAGGCGGCTGGATATGATCACCTCTTCCCCTAGTGAATCGAGCTTCAGCATAAACGGCTGAATAAGATCACTCTTATCCTCAGGGATTTACCTCCAGTGCAGGCGGCTGGATATGATCATTTTTGTCCTTAGAGATCTACCTTCAGCGTAAGCGGCTGGATATGATCAATCTTCCCCAGTCAAACCACATAATCCCCAGTGGAATCGGATCCCATTTCTTTAGCGAGCTCGGGTATCCTTTTGTCTAGTTTTGTCCCCAGTCAGATCATCTTCGCTGTCTTGCAATTATACTTGCATCACGAGCATTCACAGCATTGCATGCATAACATTGCATCCATAGCATTTTCCAGTCAAAATTGGTCAAAAATGGTGTACTCTGTATTTAAGTCTCTTCGACCCGTCGAATTAAAAATTTCACTTTTAAATCTCCGTAACGAAGAAACTTAAATAGGGGCAGCTGTCATACCCCATTTTTTGACCCATTTTTATTTTTTGTTTTTTTTTTTCTCGTGCTTTTAAGCCGAAAACTCTCGTCATTTCAGACGAAATTTCGGCAGGGAGGTATTTTAAAATACCTCATTTTTTTTGGTTCGTTTTAGGGTCATTTGTTATCGTTCTTTTTTTATTTTTATTTATTGTTCATTTATTCCATTTTTATTATTATTATTATTATCACTATTATTACCATTTATTGTTCATTATTATTATGATTATTATTTCCCTTTTTATTATTACCATTTTTTTTAATTTTTTAAATTTTATTTTATTTCTTTTTTATTTTTGAAGTCAAATCAGTACAGTGTACAGTGTACACTGTACACTGCAGCGTCCCATCCCTTTCTTCCTTTCCTGTTTTCTTTCTGTTCCTTTGGTTCAAAAATTTACACAATCAAACTCACAAGCAAGACTACTGTTCCCTTTTAATCATCACACGTATGGCTATATAATGAAGAGAAAAAACCCAGCAAAAAAAGGAGAAAAAAATTTTAAGAAGAATTTTTCCAGCAACCAACAGAAGCATAACTCACAAACACGTTTTTAGCACAAACTCACACTAACACAACAGCAACACAAAACCCAGCCACACACCTTAACACATCCCAGCAAACTCCTCTTCCTCTAGTAAACCACGCCCCCTAACACAAAAGCACCCTACCAGCCCCATAACCACACAAACGCACAGCTTTCACACCAACACAATGCACACACATATCCCCCCACACATTTTCGCATAAAACCAACCCAGCCAACACCAAACAGCAAAGCAAGAACAACACAACACACTAAACTCACACCCTACAATTCCCCCACGTCCCAGTACCCACACGCACGCAACCCACCACACCAACCCCAAAAACACCCACACGGCCACAGACCACCTACACACACCCCGAACGCAAACTCAAATACACACAAACAGAACCGCAAACAGACAAAGAAGAGAAAAAGGGTAAAAAAAAAAAATTTTTCCTCAAACTTTGTTTCTAGATCTAGGGTTATTGCTTGGGTTTTTGGGGATTTTAACTTGAGAATCGTGTTTAGAAGAAAGAATAGAAGGGTTCGATCGGTTTAGTTTTTGGTTTGGGTGGTTTTTGGGTTCCGGCGCGGTGGCGCCACCGCCGGCCGCCGCACCGTCGCCGGAACCCTAGCAGAGCATGAGAGGGATAAGAGAGGAGAGGGAGAAGGACGGTTGGGAGAAGAAGAGGAAGAGAGAGAGTGAAGTTGAAAAATGAAAAAAAACATGAAGGGAGAGGGTTTAAATACCCCTCCCTGATTCTGTGTGGCAGGGTGTACGTGTTAGCGTACACCCACACTCTCCTGGCCATTGATTTTTAATCATATGGCCCTGGTTTTTTTTACCCTGTGTTTGATCAGGGCCGTCTGATTAATCAGACGGCCCAGATTAATTCACGTAGGCCCAATGCCTTTTGGGCCTTATCTTTCAAATCTGACTTTGTTTTTACTACCAGCACCCCCAGTTTTATTTTTACACCTCCTTATGTTATTTCTTTTATTTATTTTCTTTGCAATTTATTTTCCTTTTTTATTACTATTTCCTTTTTATTTGTTCCTTTATTTTTAACATCTCATTCATTTACCTATCATATTACGCATGCATTTTAATTTTTTTGTTTTTATTTCTATTTGTTCATTTTATTTTACATTTTTTTTATGGCATTAGCTTATACATTAGGAACAAAATGTTTAAACATGCATTGCATTATTTTTCATTTTTCTTAGTTTAATTCATAATCCAAAAAAACAAAAAAAACCTTTTCATTTTGATTCAATATCGTTTGTTTATTTCTCTCGCGTTTAGCTTACTTTTATCGCACGTAATTTCATTTTGAGCATTAATGCTTTAGTCTTTTCATGTTTTTCTTATTTTGTTTTTTTATCAAGTTATCATCTTATTTTCAATATAACAATTTACAAAAACAAAAAACAATTTTCTTTTTGCAAATGAAAATAAATATTAAGAGTTCAATCGACCGAAAAAGGAAAACTTGGGTAGACACCCGACGCTTCCCCAAATGTGGAACGCGAGATCCCCGTCTCGATCACGTTCAAATCATTCGTCGTTGGATTAAATTTTTAATAAAACAAAAATCATAAAAAAACATTTTTCTTTAGTGAGCGAAAAAGGAAAACTTGGGTAGACACCCGACGCTTCCCCGAATATTCGAAAACGAGGTAGACACTTCACTTTTCGGATATTCGTCCTCCGCTTAAAATCAATCTCAACCCACTTAACTTTACCTTTTTTTCACGCCCATGTGCGTTTTCAAACGGATGTCATCGCCCAGGCGCGAGTCCGCTCTTTTATTCAAACTCTTTTCACGCCCATGTGCGTTTTCAAACGGATACCATCGCCCAAGCGCGAATCCGTCTTTTTCTAAAACAAACTTTTTCGCCCAAGTGCGACTAAACCATTTTCATAAATAAAATCAATCAACACACAAACATTCTCTACCAAAGAACTACGTAGCTTTGAATTCTCCATCGCACCAGGAGATACGTAGGAGCAAGATCAAACTCTTGTCAAGCACCCTAATAAAAAACTCTTTTTTTTAGTCTTTAAATCATTTTTCTTTCTTTCCCATTTTTACAAACATTTTTATGAAACTAACACATTTTGAAAGCTAACTAATTAATGGTTCCCGTTGAGTACAACGGATGTGAGGGGTGCTAATACCTTCCCCTCGCATAATCGATTCCCGAACCCGAATTTGGTTGCGATGACCTTGTTCTCGTTCTCAAAGGGGTTTATCGACGTTCCCCTTTTCAAAAAAATAAAACTTCGGTGGCGACTTTACTGTCTAGCGAGCGTTCTCCGCCCGCGCATTTTCCCCGCCGCTTCAGAGTTGTTCTGACACTGCAGGCATTAAATGCTGATGGTAACAGTTGCTTTTCTTTCCACGTCAGACTTCAGAAGCTTCTTCAGGAACACAGTACTTCAGAAGCTCACTTTAGACGCACACTTCAGAAGCACTGTTCATCAAACACTCACTTCAGAAGCACTGTTCATCAGACGCTCCCTTCAGACGTTGACTTTTGTTGACCTTCAGACTCAGCCTTCAGACATTGACTTCTGTTGACCTTCAGACTCAGCCTTCATACGTTGACCAACGTTGACCTTCAGACTCAGCCTTCAGAAGCACCCTTCAGACGCACCCTTCAGACGCATCCTTCAGACTCTGCCTTCAGAAGCTGCTTCAGACCCAGTTTTGCTTCAGACTTGCACAAAGGCTTCAATGCTTTCCTTCTTGCTCTTAGCTTGTTCTTCCATAACCATTATCAAAAACCAATCATTAAGAACATGGTTCTGCACACTTAGAACAAAGCATTAGCAATACCAATTTTCTTTTTAACACTTTGTTATCATCAAAACCTTAAAGAGAGTTGTTGATACATTTGTTCCAAAAATCTCCCCCTATCCAAAAGAGAGTTGTTCATACATTTTGTTCCAACAATCTCCCCCTTTTTGATGATGACAAACATAAGTATTAATAGAAAATTGTTGTTAATTTAATTAACAAGTTAACTGCAGGGTATGAGGTTTGTAAGCTCCCCCTGAGTCTGATCCAGGTTAATTAAATTCAGTTTAAGATCAAAACAGGTTAAAATTTCAGAATTGTTGTTAAGTTTAATTAACAAGCTGACTTCAGGAGAGGTTTGCAAGCTCCCCCTAGGTCTGATAATCCTCAAGGTTAGGTTTGCAAGCTCCCCTTGATTCTTATTCATGTTAATTAAATTTAACTTAAAGCAATAAACTGAAATTATCACTCAGAATTGTAAATAACAAGTTGACTTCAGGTTCTGAGGTTTGTAAGCTCTCCCCCTAAGTCTGATAATCCACAGGATGAGTTTTGTAAGCTCCCTGAGTCTTATCCAAGTTATTTAAAATTCATTTCAACTCATTAAAGAGTAATTTATCTCACATAATTAAATTCAGAGGCTAAGAGATTAAAAACAGTTCTGATAAGTTAATTTTAATCAGAAATTAACTTAAGTTCTGAGCCTCAGGCCTTAATACCTTTACTCCCCTTCATAAGTTAATTAACTGACAAAAATTAACTTATAATTTGAGCTCAGGAGCCTTAATACTTGTTTACTTTCTCTCCCCCTTTTGTCATCAACAAAAGAAAATTTCAGAAAAGAAAAATTTCCAGAGTTTTAAGAGGGTTTGAAAACATGTGAGATAATCATGCAATCATATAGGTAATCAAGCAGCAAAGATGAACATCAGAGCAGACTTGATCATACATGAGTATACGACATTGCATTTTAAAAAAAAAATAGAATGATGTTTAGAAGCATTAAAGTTTGGAGCATTCTGATCAAAACATTCTTGGTTCAGACACAGTTGTTCAGTATATCTGTTCAGTATCACTGAACTATTTTAGACAAAATTGTTTAGATCATATACCAACTGAGGGTTTTAGCACTACTGAACTCATTTCAGAAAACTGAAAAAGTATAGCATTTGGTTCAGTGCTGCTGAATTCTTTCAGATAAAACTGATAGCAATTTTTAAATAAGTTCTGAAAGACTGAACATGTCTGAAACTAATTTGAGCATTAAAAAAATGTGTCTGTGTTTGTTAAACATTTCAGAATTGAAAACAGAAAAACACATTTTCATATTGATGACTTTGGGAGGGACAAAGTATAACTTTCAAAGCTTTAAATCATCATTGCCCAGGGTTATAACTTACCAGATTCTGACCAAAAGTTTGATAACTATCAGATTCAGAAGTCAGAAAATCCAGGTTCTGAACCTTCAGACTCTGAAGTTTTTCAGGGCTTAACTTTCTTCAGACTCTCAAAAATGAGTGTCTGATAAGGCTTAGCTTCTGATGAACTCAGAATCTTAGTTTTCATTCAGATTCAAGCATATTTTTCAAGAGATAAAGTGCATGTTCAGATTCTTTTTAATAAAGTTAAACCTTTCTTCTGTTAGGTGTTTTGTGAATATGTCAGCCCAGTGATGATCAATATCAATGAACTGGATATCCAAAACACCCTTCTGAACATAATCTCTTATAAAATGATGTTTAATTTCTATACGTTTGGCTCTAGAATGCAGAATTGGATTTTTAGACAGACATATTGCAGCAGTATTATCACAATAAATAGGAATGCTGTTTTCATGAATCTGATAATCCTCTAATTGATGTTTCATCCAGAGCAGTTGTGTGCTACAACTTGCAGCTGAGATGTATTCTGCTTCTGCTGTTGACAAAGCAACAGTTGCTTGTCTTTTGCTGGCCCAGGATATCAGATTCTCACCAAGAAACTGACAGTTTCCACTGGTGGATTTTCTTTCAATCCTGTCCCCAGCATAATCAGCATCACAGAATCCAACTAGCTTATAATCCAAGGATTTCTTATACAGAAGTCCCAGATTAGTTGTTCCTTTCAGATACCTAAAGATTCTCTTGACAGCAGTCATATGAGATTCTCTAGGATCTGACTGGAATCTAGCACACAGACAGACACTAAACAAAATATCTGGCCTAGAAGCAGTTAAGTATAACAGAGAACCTATCATACCTCTGTAGAGCTTCTGATCTACTTTTGAGCCATTGTCCTCTTTGCTTAAGGTGCAGGTAGGATGCATTGGTGTTGTCATCAGCTTACAGTCATCAAGCTGGAACTTCTTCAGAAGCTCCTTTGTGTATTTGGACTGATGAACATAAACACCATCTTTGCATTGATTGATTTGAATTCCAAGAAAGAATTTCAATTCTCCCATCATGCTCATTTCAAATTCATCCTGCATTAACTTTGAAAACTCTTTGCAAAGAGAGGCATTAGTAGAACCAAATATGATATCATCAACATATATTTGCACAATTAAGATGTCTTTCTTAACAGTTTTTCTAAAGAGTGTATTGTCAACTTGACCTCTTACAAAATCATTTTTAAGTAAGAAATTGCTTAGTCTTTCATACCAAGCTCTAGGAGCTTGTTTCAGACCATACAAGGAGTTCTTAAGTTTTGTTGAGTATTTTGGTGTTGGCTGCATTGTTTGGCAAAACCAAGGTATTGAATAGAAGCATCTCCATATGTAGAACATTTCTTCAGTTGGAAGTCTTTCATTTTGAAGCTGTTCAGAAGCTCAAAATTACATCAGAAGCTGAATGCTCATCAGAAGCACTGTAGCACTTCAGTAGCAGTTTCAGGTTCTGAAGTCCAGCGTTGACTTATGTTGACTTCGTCAGAAGCTGGTTATTTTCATGTTATTTCTGTGCAAATCTTTGCAAGATTTAACAAGGAATTATCCACGCATATTGTTCTAGAATGCTGATTTATTTGAAGAAGATTTTATTGAAGATTTGGTTCAAAGATATGAAATTTATATTTTCCTGTTATAATCTTTAAAAGATTCAGTACAGTTTTATTTGTTACATTATTGGACCAATCTTATTTTAGTAACAAATCAAATCAGAAGATTAGTTTGATTTTGCAAGACTGAAGGCTATATAAAGAGGAGGGCTGCTGCTATTCAAGAGATATGAATTTAGAGATTAAGATCAGAGAATTGAGTCTTAGTGGTTTTTAAGCTTTTGCTTTATTTTTGTACGCCACTCATATGCTTTGAGTTGGTTTAGGATTGTTATTGAGTTGTAATTCATTCTAAGCCTTTAGGTACGAATGAAGTTGTGTTTTTGAAGTTTTCTGAAAAACAGAGTGTTTTTGATTAAGGGTTTCAGTAACAGGTTTGTTACTTGAATAGGAAGTTAGTGGTCTCTAATACTCAACGTGTTGGGTAGAATTCAAGACTAGGAGGAAGTTAATTGCTTAGGCTGGGAACTGGGAGTCAGTGTCTTGAGTCATAAGGATTAATTCCTATAGTGGAATTCCTTCCTGGATTGGTATCCCCCAGAGTAGGAGGTGTTTACTCCGAACTGGGTTAACAAACCTCTGTGCCTTTTTACTTTCCTGCACTTTAATTTGCTGCTTGTGTGTGTTTGTGGTTGTGCTCTGTTTTGCAAATTATTGTGTCCTGTGTGTTGTTCAGAACCTGTTTGGTTCAGAACCTGATAACTCTGTTTGTCTCTTATCATTGCCTGGCCAGAATTTCAAGTTTAAAAACAAAATCTGGATTTTTAACATCTTCAAAACCAGGAGGCTGTTTAAAATAAACTTCTTCAGAAATAACACCATTTAAGAAAGCACTCTTAACATCCATTTGGTACAAGATGATATCATGATTAACAACATAGGAAAGAAGTAACCTGATTGCTTCCAGTCTTGCAACTGGAGCAAATGTCTCAGTGTAGTCTATTCCTTCCTGCTGGCTGTAGCCTTGAGCATGAAGGGAAAAACACACAAGAAGGGGGGGGGGGGGGGGGGGGGGTTGAATTGTGTGGACTCAAAAACTTGGTTTCTTTTCTTCTCAAAAACTTAAGTTAAGTTCAGAAGCTAATATGATTCAGTTCTGAACTATTTCTCAGAGTTATGCAGCGGTTATAAAAAGTAAATAGAGAAGGGAAGAGAAACACACAAAGTTTTTATACTAGTTCCTTCCACAAGTTGACGTTTGGTGACCTTCAGACGCACTGTTCATCAGACGCACTGTTCGTCAGACGCTCCCTTCAGACGTTGACTTTCGTTGACCCTCAGACTCAGCCTTCAGACGCTGCCTTCAGACTCAAGCTTCAGACTCAGCCTTCAGACGCACCCTTCAGACTCAGTCTTCCTTCAATTTTGCAACATTGCTTCTGAGCTTTTCCTTCTTGCTCTTAGCTTGTTCTTCCATAACCAATATTAATTAACCAAACAATAAGAACATGGTTCTGCACAACTTGAACAAAGCATTAGCAATAACCAATTTTCTTTTTAACACTTTGTTATCATCAAAACCTTAAAGAGAGATGTTCATACAAATTGTTCCAACAATCTCTCCCTTTATTCAGAAGAGAGTTGTTCACATTTTGTTCCAACAATCTCCCCCTTTTTGATGATGATAAACATAAGTATTAATCAGAAAATTGTAGGTAACTTAATTAACAAGTTAACTGCAGGGTGTGAGGTTTGTAAGCTCCCCCTGAGTTTGATCCATGTTAATTAAATTCAGTTTAAATCACAAATGTGAAAATTTCAGAATTGTTTGTTAAGTTTAATTAACAAGCTGACTTCAGGAGAGGTTTGTAAGCTCCCCCTAGGTCTGATAATCCTCAAGGTTAGGTTTGTAAGCTCCCCCTGATTCTTATCCAGGTTAATTAAACTCAACTTAAAACAATAAAGTGAAATTATCACTCAGAATTATAAATAACTTGCTGACTTCAGGTTCTGAGGTTTGTAAGTTCTCCCCCTAAGTCTGATAATCCACAGGATGAGTTTTGTAAGCTCCCTGAGTTTTATCCAAGTTATTTTAAATTCATTTTAACTCACTAAGAGTAATGTATCTCACAGAAATTAAATTCGGAGGCTAAGAGTTAAAAACAGTTCTCATAAGTTAATTTCCATCAAAACTTAACTTATGTTCAGAGCCTCAGGCATTAAGACCTTTTACTCCCCTTTCATAAGCAAATTACTGACATAATTTAACTTAAGTTTTGAGCTCAGGAGCTTAATACTTGTTTTACATTTCTCCCCCTTTTGTCATCAACAAAAAATTTTAGAAAAGAAAAATTTCAGAAAAAAATTTCTCCCTCTTTTAAGAGAGTTTGGAAAACATGTGAGATAATCATGCAATCATATAGGTAATCAAGCAGCAAAGATGAGAATCAGAGCAGCTTGATCATACATGAAGTATATGACATTGCATTTGAAAAATAGAATGATGTTCAGAAGCAGAAAAAGATAGTACATAGCTTCTGATCAGAGCATTCTTTGTTCAGACATAGCTGTTAAGTATATCATGTTCAGTATCACTGAACTATTTTAACAAAATTGTTCAGATCATATACCTACTGAAAGTTTTAGCACTCTTGAACTTATATCAGAACCTGATACCAAAAATGGTTCAGTGCTGCTGAATTCTTTCAGACCAACCTGATAACAATTTTTTAAATAAGTTCTGAAAACCTGAACATTGTCTGATACAAATTGAGCATTTGAAAAATGTGTCTGTGTAAAACATTTTGAGTATTTGATACCAAAAACAGAAAAACACATATTTTCATATTGATGACTTTGAGAGGGACAAAGTATAACTTTCAAAGCTTTAAATCATCATTGCCCAGGGTTATACTTATCAGATTCTGACCAGACATTAGATAACTACTAGATTCAGAAGTCAGAAAATCCAAGTTCTGAACCTTCAGACTCTGAAGTTTTTCAGGCTTAACTTTCTTCAGACTCTAAAAAATGAGTGTCTGATAAGTCTTAGCTTCTGATAAACTCAGAATCTTAGTTTACATTCAGATTCAAGCATATTTTCAAGAGATAAAATGCATGTTCAAATTATTTTTGATAAAATTGAATCTTTCTTCTGTTAGGGGTTTTGTGAATATGTCAGCCCATTGATGATCAGTATCAATGAACTGAATATTCAAAACTCCCTTCTGAACATAATCTCTTATAAAATGATGTTTTATTTCTATATGCTTGGCTCTAGAATGCAGAATTGGATTTTTAGACAGACATATTGCAGCAGTATTATCACAATAAATAGGAATGTTATCTGCATGAATTTGATAATCTTCTAATTGATGTTTCATCCAGAGCAGTTGTGTGCTACAACTTGCAGCTGAGATGTATTCTGCTTCTGCTGTTGACAAAGCAATAGTTGCTTGTTTTTTGCTGGCCCAGGATATCAGATTTTCACCAAGAAACTCACAGTTTCCACTGGTTGATTTTCTTTCAATCCTGTCCCCAGCATAATCAGCATCACAAAATCCAACTAGCTTATAATCCAAGGATTTCTTATACAGAAGTCCCAGATTAGTTGTTCCTTTCAGATACCTAAAGATTCTCTTGACAGCAGTCTTATGAGATTCTCTAGGTATGTACTGGAACCTAGCACACAGACAGACACTAAACAAAATATCTGGCCTAGAAGCAGTTAAGTATAACAGAGAACCTATCATACCTCTGTAGAGCTTCTGATCTACTTTTGAGCCATTGTCCTCTTTGCTTAAGGTGCAGGTAGGATGCATTGGTGTTGTCATCAGCTTACAATCATCAAGCTGGAACTTCTTCAGAAGCTCTTTTGTGTATTTGGACTGATGAACATAAACACCATCTTTGCATTGATTGATTTGAATTCCAAGAAAGAATTTCAATTCTCCCATGATGCTCATTTCAAATTCATCCTGCATTAACTTTGAAAACTCTTTACAAAGAGAGGCATTAGTAGAACCAAATATGATATCATCAACATATATTTGCACAATTAAGATGTCTTTCTTAATAGTTTTTCTAAAGAGTGTATTGTCAACTTCACCTCTTACAAAATCATTTTTAAGTAAGAAATTGCTTAGTCTTTCATACCAAGCTCTAGGAGCTTGTTTCAGACCATATAAGGAGTTCTTAAGTTTAAAAACAAAATCTGGATTTTTAACATCTTCAAAACCAAGAGGCTATTTAACATAAACTTCTTCAGAAATAACACCATTTAAGAAAGCACTCTTAACATCCATTTGGTACAAGATGATATCATGATTAACAGCATAGGAAAGAAGTAACCTGATTGCTTCCAGTCTTGCAACTAGAGCAAATGTCTCAGTGTAGTCTATTCCTTCCTGCTGGCTGTAGCCTTGAGCATGAAGGTGAGAATTACACACAAGAAGGGGGGGGGGGGGGGGGTTGAATTGTGTGGACTCAAAAACTTGGTTTCTTTTCTTCTCAAAAACTTAAGTTAAGTTCAGAAGCTGATATGATTCAGTTCTGAACTATTTCTCAGAGTTATGCAGCGGTTATAAAAAGTAAATAGAGAAGGGAAGAGAGACACACAAAGTTTTTATACTAGTTCCTTCCACAAGTTGGAAGTAGTCTAGTCCCCTTGTTACTAACAAGAGATTTGAACTATAATCAAACTGATTACAATTACTCAGACCACAAAGGAATGAGATTTCCAGTTGCTCAACCACAAAGGAAGAGACTTCTAATGTTCAGACCACAAAGGAATGAAACAACCTTGCTCAGACCACAAAGGAATGAGACTCCCTGCTCAAACCACAAAGGAATGAGACTCTAATTGCTCAGAACACTAAGTAATGAGGCTTGCAATGCTCAGTACGCAGACTGAGACTTTGAACCAAACTGAATTACAAAAAGGGTAAGTTTGGGTTGAACACTTGATCAAATATCAGAGGTGTTCACTTAATACAACTCAGGATTAAGACTCTAGACTTAAGAAATTCTAAGATTACAAGTTTGTAAGAATTCTTAAGAGTTTTGGTGACACTCATATTTTTACAGCAAAACAGAGCAAGTTTCAGACAATTTTTGTTCCAAGAGTCTTAGCAAAATTTCTTCTTCAATTCTTCTTCCTCATATAGAGGAAATTAGAGCTGTTGAAGAAAGCCAGGATTTAAGCAAAGATCTGTTGCAAGTAGTGAACTAGGCCAGGCAGAATTGCGAGCTAAGTTCAGCAGAAAACCAGAGTGCAGCAGCCATTTTTGAATTTGCTTTCCTTAAAAGCTGGGGAATGTTTGAGTCAGGGAGACAATTGTTCCATTGGGAGCGTTCTGACACTGCAGGCATTAAATGCTGAAGGAAACTTTCCACGTCAGACTTCAGAAGCTTCTGCGTGAACAGTACTTCAGAAGCTCTTCTTCAGACTCAGACTTCAAAAGCACTGTTCATCAGACGCTGGTCTTCAGACGTTGACTTTTGTTGACCTTCAGACGCACTGTTCATCAGACGCACTGTTCGTCAGACGCTCCCTTCAGACGTTGACTTTCGTTGACCCTCAGACTCAGCCTTCAGACGCTGCCTTCAGACTCAAGCTTCAGACTTAGCCTTCAGACGCACCCTTCAGACTCAGTCTTCCTTCAATTTTGCAACATTGCTTCTGAGCTTTTCCTTCTTGCTCTTAGCTTGTTCTTCCATAACCAATATTAATTAACCAAACAATAAGAACATGGTTCTGCACAACTTGAACAAAGCATTAGCAATAACCAATTTTCTTTTTAACACTTTGTTATCATCAAAACCTTAAAGAGAGATGTTCATACAAATTGTTCCAACAATCTCCCCCTTTATTCAGAAGAGAGTTGTTCACATTTTGTTCCAACAATCTCCCCCTTTTTGATGATGATAAACATAAGTATTAATCATAAAATTGTTGGTAACTTAATTAACAAGTTAACTGCAGGGTGTGAGGTTTGTAAGCTCCCCCTGAGTCTGATCCATGTTAATTAAATTCAGTTTATATCACAAATGTGAAAATTTCAGAATTGTTTGTTAAGTTTAATTAACAAGCTGACTTCAGGAGAGGTTTGTAAGCTCCCCCTAGGTCTGATAATCCTCAAAGTTAGGTTTGTAAGCTCCCCCTGATTCTTATCCAGGTTAATTAAACTCAACTTAAAACAATAAAGTGAAATTATCACTCAGAATTATAAATAACTTGTTGACTTCAGGTTCTGAGGTTTGTAAGCTCTCCCCCTAAGTCTGATAATCCACAAGATGAGTTTTGTAAGCTCCCTGAGTCTTATCCAAGTTATTTTAAATTCATTTTAACTCACTAAGAGTAATGTATCTCACAGAAATTAAATTCAGAGGCTAAGAGTTAAAAACAGTTCTCATAAGTTAATTTCCATCAAAACTTAACTTATGTTCAGAGCCTCAGGCATTAAGACCTTTTACTCCGCTTTCATAAGTAAATTACTGACATAATTTAACTTAAGTTTTGAGCTCAGGAGCTTAATACTTGTTTTACATTTTTCCCCCTTTTGTCATCAACAAAGAGTTTTAGAAAAGAAAATTTTCAGAAAAAAATTTCTCCCTCTTTTAAGAGAGTTTGAAAAACATGTGAGATAATCATGCAATCATATAGGTAATCAAGCAGCAAAGATGAGAATCAGAGCAGCTTGATCATACATGAAGTATATGACATTGCATTTGAAAAATAGAATGATGTTCAGAAGCAGAAAAAGATAGTTCATAGCTTCTGATCAGAGCATTCTTTGTTCAGACATAGCTGTTCAGTATATCATGTTCAGTATCACTGAATTATTTTAACAAAATTGTTCAGATCATATACCTACTGAAAGTTTTAGCACTCTTGAACTTATATCAGAACCTGATACCAAAAATGGTTCAGTGCTGATACCAAGATATAGCATATGGTTTAGTGCTGCTGAATTCTTTCAGACCAACCTGATAACAATTTTTTAAATAAGTTATGAAAACCTGAACATTGTCTGATACAAATTGAGCATTTGAAAAATGTGTCTGTGTTAAAACATTTTGAGTATTTGATACCAAAAACAGAAAAACACATATTTTCATATTGATGACTTTGAGAGGGACAAAGTATAACTTTCAAAGCTTTAAATCATCATTGCCCAGGGTTATACTTATCAGATTCTGACCAGACATTAGATAACTACCAGATTCAGAAGTCAGAAAATCCAGGTTCTGAACCTTCAGACTCTGAAGTTTTTCAGGCTTAACTTTCTTCAGACTCTCAAAAATGAGTGTCTGATAAGTCTTAGCTTCTGATAAACTCAGAATCTTAGTTTACATTTAGATTCAAGCATATTTTCAAGAGATAAAATGCATGTTCAGATTCTTTTTGATAAAATTGAATCTTTCTTCTGTTAGGGGTTTTCTGAATATGTCAGCCCAATGATGATCAGTATCAATGAACTGAATATCCACAACTCCCTTCTGAACATAATCTCTTATAAAATGATGTTTTATTTCTATATGCTTGGCTCTAGAATGCAGAATTGGATTTTTAGACATACATATTGCAGCAGTATTATCACAATAAATAGGAATGTTATCTGCATGAATCTGATAATCCTCTAATTGATGTTTCATCCAGAGCAGTTGTGTGCTACAACTTGCAGCTGAGATGTATTCTGCTTCTGCTGTTGACAAAGCAATAGTTGCTTGTCTTTTGCTGGCCCAGGATATCAGATTTTCACCAAGAAACTGACAGTTTCCACTGGTTGATTTTCTTTCAATCCTGTCCCCAGCATAATCAGCATCACAGAATCCAACTAGCTTATAATCCAAGGATTTCTTATACAGAAGTCCCAGATTAGTTGTTCCTTTCAGATACCTAAAGATTCTCTTGACAACAGTCATATGAGATTCTCTAGGATCTGACTGGAATCTAGCACACAGACAGACACTAAACAAAATATCTGGCCTAGAAGCAGTTAAGTATAAAAGAGAACCTATCATACCTCTATACAACTTCTGATATACTTTTGAGCCATTGTCCTCTTTGCTTAAGGTGCAGGTAGGATGCATAGGTGTTGTCATCAGCTTACAGTCATCAAGCTGGAACTTCTTCAGAAGCTCCTTTGTGTATTTGGATTGATGAACATAAACACCATCTTTGCATTGGTTGATTTGAATTCCCAAAAAGAATTTCAACTCTCCCATCATGCTCATTTCAAATTCATCCTGCATTAACTTTGGAAACTCTTTGCAAAGGGAGGCATTAGTAGAACCAAATATGATATCATCAACATATATTTGTACAATTAAGATTTTTTTCTTAAGAGTTTTTCTAAAAAGTGTATTGTCAACTTGACCTCTTACAAAATTATTTTTAATCAAGAAATTGCTTAGTCTTTCATACCAAGCTCTAGGAGCTTGTTTCAGACCATATAGAGATTTCTTAAGTTTAAAAACAAAATCTGGATTTTTAACATCTTCAAAACCAGGAGGTTGTTTAACATAAACTTCTTCAGAAATAACACCATTTAAGAAAGCATTCTTAACATCCATTTGGTACAAGATGATATCATGATTAACAACATAAGAAAGAAGTAACCTGATTGCTTCCAGTCTTGCAACTAGAGCAAAAGTCTCAGTGTAATCAATTCCTTCTTGCTGGCTGTAGCCTTGAGCTACCAATCTTGCCTTGTTTCTGATCACTTCTCCTTGTTCATTGAGCTTGTTTCTGAACACCCATTTTGTTCCAATGATGTTCTTATGATCAGGTCTTGCAACTAGATCCCAAACATCATTCCTTTGAGACTGGTTCAGTTCTTCCTGCATTGCTACAATCCAGCCATCATCTGCAAGTGCTTCATCAGCTATTGTGGGCTCAATCATGGATAGCAGGCCAAGCATGGACTCATTCTAATTGAATGTTGATCTGGTCTTCCTTGGACTGTTCCTGTTCCCAATGATCAACTCCTCAGGATGTGAAGACTTGTATTTGAATGAGGTTCTGGGTGGATTAGCTTCTGAAGAACCATCAGGGATTTGTTCAGAACCATGCTGGTCTTGACTTGCTTCAGGAGTAGTGTCATTATCAGAGAGTTTCTCAGATTCTTCATCATTTCCAGCTTTTGAACTTTCTTCAGACTCTGAACTAGGTTCAGGTTCTAAAGGTTCTTCTAAGAGTCTGAAATCTGCAAAACTCTCAACCAGCTCTGGTATTTCATTACCAGGCTTCTTATCATCAAATCTAATATGTATAGCTTCTTCAACAACATGTGTTTCAGAATTATACACCCTGTATGCTTTAGATCTCTGAGTATCCTAAAAAGGTACCCTTTTGAGCCTTAGCATCAAATTTCTTTAGGTAGATCTTATTGTTCAGTATGTAACAAGTACTACCAAACTGATGAAAATAAGAAATACTTGGTTTTCTTCCTTTAAACAGTTCATATGCTGTTTTATTCAGAATAGGTCTGATATAGATCCTGTTCTGAATATAACATGTTGTGTTTACAGCTTCTGCCCAAAAGTACTTTGCAATTTTGGATTCATGGATCATGGTTTTGGCCATTTCCTGTAAAGATCTGTTCTTTCTCTCTACAACTCCATTTTGTTGTGGAGTTCTAGGAGATGAGAACTCATGGAGAATTCCATGATCTTCACAAAAATTTTCAAAAGGTTCATTTTCAAATTCCCCACCATGATCACTTCTGACTTTTAAAATTTTCAAGTCAGTTTCAGTTTGTACTTGTTTGCAGAATTTGTAAAACACATCATATGTTTCATTTTTAGTTCTGAGGAATTTAACCCAAGTCCACCTACTATAATCATCAACAATTACAAGCCCATACTTCTTCCCATTGATTGAAGCTGTTCCAACAGGACCAAACATATCAATGTGAAGCAGTTCTAAAGGTTTTGAGGTGGAAACAATGTTTTTAGATTTAAAAGAAGTTTTTGAAAACTTTCCAATTTGGCATGCACTGCACAGAGGTCCTGAAGAAGTGCTACTGAAGTGAGAGCTTCTGAAGAGGTCCTGAAGAAGTGCTACTGAAGTGAAGCCTCTGAAATACTCCTGAAGTGGTGCTCCTGAAGTGCAGCTTCTGATGTCTGGGTGCCTCTGATGAAGTCAACGCAACAGTCAACTCCTGAAGCCAGCTTCTGATCCGTACAACTGAAGCAGCTTCTGATCACTGTTCACTGAGAAGCTTCTGAAGCTGATGTGGCATGGATTTTGACCAGTACTGTCCGCATTTAATGCCTGGAGGTGTCAGAACAACTCAATGGAACAGTTGTCTCCCTGACCCAAACATTCTCCAGTTTTTAAGGTGGGCCAATTCAAAAATGGCACCTGCTCTGTTCTGACAGAAAAAGTGCAGCACACATTTGCAGCAACCTAGTCCAATTGCAACGGCTAATTTCCTGAATTCCAACAAATCTTCAACAGCTCTATTTTTATCTATAAAAGGAGGAAGATTTGAAGAAGAAAATGTTGAAGACTCTTTGAAACGCATTGCTGAAACTCTGCTCTGTTTTCTGTGTAAAAACTGTCAAAGTTCAAATCTCTTAGAAATTCTTCAGTCTTTGTAACTTAGAATTTCTGAAGGTTAAGAGTCTTAACCTGTGTTGTATTAAGAGAACACCTCTGATATTTGATCAAGTGTTCATCCCAAACTCCTTTACTTGTAAACCAGTTTGGTCCCTAAAGTCTTAGTCTGTATACTAAGCAATTGTAACCTCATTCCTTTATGGTCTGAGTCAGAAGTCTCTTGTCTTTGTGACTTGAGCATTGGGAAGTCTCTTGTCTTAGTGACTTGAGCATTGGAAGCCTCTTCCTTGGTGGTTTAGCATAGAAGCCTCTTTCTTTGTGATTGAGCAACTGGAAGTCTCTTCCTGTGTGGTTGAGCATTGTGTAATCTTCAGATTATAGTGAAACTCTCTTGTTGGATACAAGGGGACAGGACTACTTCTCACATTGAGAAGGAACCTGTATAATTTCTGTGTGCCTCTCTTCCCTTATCTCTTTTACTTGTTTAATCCGCTGCATACATTCTGATAACAGTTCAGAACCTGGTTCTGAACTTGTTTTAAGTCTTTGAAAAAGAAAAGAACAAGTTTTTAGAGTCACACAATTCAACCCCTTCCTTCTTGTGTGTGTGTTTTTCTCACCTTCAATTGGTATCAGAGCTCCGGTTCTGATATTAACACTTAACAGTGTGTCAGTAGGATCCTGAGAAAAACATGGCCTCAACTAGTGATTCACCTCCACCATCTCCCAGAAATCAAAGAAATGTTCAATATGACTATAGTACTGAAGAAAAGAAGTCTAGGTCACACAATAAACCTCCTATGTTTACTGGTGACCCAGAAAAATTCTCTTGGTGGAAGAGTAAAATGTATAGTCACATTATTGGGATTGATGATACTCTATGGGATATTATTGAAGATGGAATCTCAATACCTGTAGATGAAGAAGGTGTTGCTGTCAACAGAAGAACTCTGAGTGATGCAGAAAGAAAGATCTATAGGAAGCATCATCATGTCAAAGGTATCATTGTGGACTCTTTGCCTCACACTGAGTATCAGAAGCTGAGTGACAAGTCCACTGCAAAGGCAATATTCACATCCCTCTGCTCTAACTATGAAGGTAACCAGAAAGTTAGAGAAGCTAAGGCAAACATACTTGTTCAGCAATATGAACTGTTCAGAATGAAAGAGGATGAGAATATTGAGACTATGTTCTCAAGATTTCAGACTCTGGTTTCTGGACTTCAGATTCTGAAGAAGAGTTATACCACAGCTGACCATGTGAATAAAATCCTTAGAAGTCTGCCATCCAAATGGAGACCTAAAGTGACTGCCATTGAGGAAGCTAAGGATCTGAATACTTTAAGTATTGAGGATCTTATAAGCTCCCTCAAAGTGCATGAACTGGGACTCAATGAGGATGAGCCTGTTAGAGAACCAAAAACATTGGCTCTGAAGTCTAAAAGAAAACCTGCTAAAGCTTTGAAAGCTATTGAATCTAAAGAAGAGTTTCCTGAGGGAAATTCTGATGAAGATTCAGATGCTGATGAGCTTGCAATGATTTCTAAAAGACTTCAGTATCTGATGAATAGAAAGAAAAAATTCTCTAACAGAAGCAGTAACTTCAGAGGATCTGGTTCTGGTTCAAAAAGGGATATCCAGAAAGAAAGCTGCTACAACTGCAAAAAGCCTGGCCACTTCATTGCTGATTGTCCTGATCTTCAGAAGGAAAAATCCAAGGAAAAAGCAAAGAAGTCCAGCTCAAAGTCCAGCAGTTTCAGAAATAAGCTTAAGAAGAGTCTCATGGCTACATGGGATGATCTGGACAATGAGTCAGAATCTGATGAGGAAGAAGCAAACCTGGCTTTGATGGCAATTGCATCTTCTGATGTAGAATCATGTTCAGATTCTGATGAAGAAGATGAAGTATATTCTGAACTCTCTAGATCTGATTTAATTGAAATAGTTAATGATCTTATGAGTCATCTTAAGAGCAAGTTAAAAGAAATTAAAGTTTTGAAAAATCAAACTAACTTGCTGTTTGAGGAAAATCTTAAACTTCAGAGTCAAATTTTTGAATATGATGAAGAAGTTGAAGAACTCAGAAAAGAGGCTCATAAGAAATCTGAAGAAGTTCCTAATGATCAGGAAATAGCTCTTCAGGATTTCATGTTAACTGGGTTCAATAGAACTAAAATTGCCTCCATGATGTATAATATGATCAGAAACAAAGGTGAAGGCATTGGCTATGATTTATTCAAACCTTCAAATGATTTAAACTCACCTTCATGTTCTGAAAATATTTTAAAAGGCAATGGTATTTGCTTTGTGCATGCTTCTGATAATTCTGAGAAATTGAAAGTATCAGAATCTGAGACTAAGTCAGAAGTTCTTAACAACTCAGACTCTGAAGCTTCTGAGTCTAAGGGTAAGATGAAGGCAACTGTTAAAACCTTGCCTAAATCCAAGCCAAAAGGTCCTAAGCCTAAGAGTAAGAGGAAATCAGACTCTGAACTTAAACTTGTTCAGAATCTGAAGTATTCAGAACCTGGAACTAGTAAGTCTCAGAATCTGAATAAATCTGATTCAAATTATTCTAAGACTGGGTTTATTAAAACTTCAAAATCTGTTAAACCAGTAAATGCAAAACATTGTCAATCTCAGAATGTTAGGCAAAGCAAGCCAAAGCAAACCAATCAGTTTTCTGCTTCAAACTGTTTTAAGAAAGGTAAAACTGAAGCTTGCCTTGTGCCTGAAGTAAACAAAGTTAGAATTCTGAAGAGATCAGAATCAAAGTACTCAAAAGGTCAGACTCTGAACAAATCAGAACCAAAGACCCTCAAGTCTCAGGTTCTGAAGAAGTCTGAGTCCAAACCTTTGAGAACTCAGGTTCTGAAGCACTCAGGGTCTGAAAGTCAGACTTATTCAAGATATAAGGATTCATATCCTAAGTATCAGAACAAGTCTGAACATCATAACTTCAGACACAAGAAGCCAAAATCTTTCAGGACTAACCCCAAAGGACCCATGAAAATCTGGGTACCTAAGTCTGAGATAATTTCAATTACAGATATGCTTAACATCCAAAGAAAAGGAAAGGTCCTGGTACCTGGACAGTGGATGCTCGCATCATATGACAGGGGACAAGTCTATGTTCCAAACCCTAACTCTGAAAGAGGGAGGAACTGTGGGATTTGGAGGAAGTCAGAAAGGAAAGATCATTGGTACTGGTAAGATAGGTAATTCTTCCCTGTACATTGATAATGTTTGGCTGGTAGATGGACTTAGACATAATTTACTTAGCATAAGTCAATTATGTGATAGTAATTATGAAGTCCTGTTTAATAAGAACACTTGTACTGTAATCAACAATGAAAATAAGTCTGTAGTGTTCAGAGGCTGTAGGAAAAACAATGTTTACAAAATAAACTTTTCTGATTTAGTTCAGCAGAAGGTAGTGTGCCTTCTGTCTGTGAGTGATGAGAAGTGGGTATGGCACAAAAGGCTGGGACATGCTAACTGGAGACTCGTCTCTAAGCTTAGCAAGTTACAGCTGGTCAGAGGCTTACCCAGTATTGATTATCACTCAGATGCTCTGTGTTCAGCATGCCAAATTGGAAAGTTTTCTAAAACTTCTTTTAAACCAAAGAACATTGTTTCCACCTCTAAACCTCTAGAACTCCTTCACATTGATTTGTTTGGTCCTGTTGGAACTGCTTCAATCAATGGGAAGAAGTATGGACTTGTGATTGTTGATGATTATAGTAGGTGGACTTGGGTTAAATTCCTCAGAACCAAAAATGAAACATATGATGTGTTTTTCAAATTCTGCAAACAAGTACAAACAGAAACTGATTTGAAAATTTTGAAAATCAGAAGTGATCATGGTGGTGAATTTGAAAATGAACCTTTTGAAAACTTTTGTGAAGACCATGGAATTTTCCATGAGTTCTCATCTCCTAGAACTCCACAACAAAATGGAGTTGTAGAGAGAAAGAACAGGTCTTTACAAGAGATGGCCAGAACCATGATCCATGAGTCAAAAATTGCTAAGTACTTTTGGGCAGAAGCTGTAAACACAGCATGTTATATTCAGAACAGGATTTACATAAGATCCATTCTGAATAAAACTTCATATGAATTATTTAAAGGAAGAAAACCAAGTATTTCTTATTTTCATCAGTTTGGTTGTACATGTTACATACTAAACAATAAAGTCTACCTAAAGAAATTTGATGCCAAGGCTCAAAAGGGTACCTTTTTAGGCTTTTTCATGGGGATTTACCCATCACAGAGATGCACAGCTCAGAGAGATCTAAGGCATACAGAGTGTATAATTCTGAAACACATGTTGTTGAAGAAGCTATACATATTAGGTTTGATGATAAGAAGCCTGGTAGTGAAATACCAGAGCTGGTTGAGAGTTTTGCAGATGTCAGAATCTCAGAAGAACCTTCAGAAGCTGAACCCAGTTCAGGTTCTGATGAAGGTTCAGAAGCTGAAAACAATGAAGACTCTGAGAAACTCTCCAGCAATGACACTACTCCTGATACTAATCAAGACCAGCATGGTTCTGAACAAATCCCTGGTGGCCCTTCAGAAGCTAATCCACCCAGAACCTCATTCAAGTACAAGTCTTCACATCCTGAGGAGTTAATCATTGGAAACAAGAACAGTCCAAGGAAGACAAGATCAGCATTCACTCAGAATGAGTCCATGCTTGGCCTGCTATCCATGATTGAACCCACAACTGCTGATGAAGCACTTGCTGATGATGGTTGGATTGTAGCAATGCAAGAAGAGCTGAATCAATTTCAAAGAAATGATGTATGGGATCTTGTTGCAAAACCTGATCAGAAGAACATCATTGGAACAAAATGGGTGTTCAGGAACAAGCTCAATGAACAAGGAGAAGTGATCAGAAACAAGGCTAGATTAGTAGCTCAAGGGTACAGCCAGCAAGAAGGAATTGACTACACTGAAACTTTTGCTCCAGTAGCAAGACTGGAAGCAATCAGGTTACTTCTTTCTTATGCTATTAATCATGATATCATTTTGTATCAAATGGATGTTAAGAGTGCTTTCTTAAATGGTGTGATTTCTGAAGAAGTATATGTCAAACAACCTCCTGGTTTTGAAGATGTTAAATATCCAAATCATGTTTTTAAACTTAAGAAATCTTTGTATGGTCTGAAACAAGCTCCCAGAGCTTGGTATGAAAGGCTAAGCAACTTCTTAATTAAAAATGGTTTTGTAAGAGGTCAAGTTGACAATACACTCTTTAGAAAAACTGTTAAGAAAGAAATCTTAGTTGTACAAATCTATGTTGATGATATCATATTTGGTTCTACTAATGCCTCCCTTTGCAAGGAATTTTCTAAGTTAATGCAGGATGAATTTGAAATGAGCATGATGGGTGAGCTGAAATTCTTCTTGGGAATTCAAATCAACCAATGCAAAGAGGGTGTTTATGTTCATCAGTCCAAATACACCAAGGAGCTTCTGAAGAAGTTCCAGTTGGATGATTGCAAGCTGATGACAACTCCAATGCATCCCACCTGCACTTTAAGCAAAGAGGACAATGGCACTAACGTAGATCAGAAGCTGTACAGAGGTATGATAGGTTCTCTCCTATACTTAACTGCTTCTAGACCAGATATTTTATTTAGTGTATGTCTGTGTGCTAGATTCCAATCAGATCCTAGAGAATCTCATATGACTGCTGTCAAGAGAATCTTCAGGTATCTGAAAGGAACAACTAATTTGGGACTTCTGTATAAGAAATCTTTAAATTATAAGCTAGTTGGATTCTGTGATGCTGACTATGCTGGGGACAGGATTGAAAGAAAATCTACCAGTGGAAACTGTCAGTTTCTTGGTGAGAATCTGATATCCTGGGCCAGCAAGAGACAAGCAACCATTGCTTTGTCAACAGCAGAAGCAGAATACATCTCAGCTGCAAGTTGTAGCACACAACTGCTTTGGATGAAACATCAATTAGAGGATTATCAGATTCATGCAGACAATATTCCTATTTATTGTGATAATACTGCTGCTATATGTCTGTCTAAAAATCCAATTCTGCATTCTAGAGCCAAGCACATAGAAATAAAACATCATTTTATAAGAGATTATGTTCAGAAGGGTGTTTTGGATATTCAATTCATTGATACTGATCATCAATGGGCTGACATATTCACAAAACCCCTAACAGAAGAAAGATTCAATTTTATCAAAAAGAATCTGAACATGCATTTTGTCTCATGAAAAATGTGCTTGAATCTGAATGTATTCCTTGATTCTAAGTTTATCATAAGCTAAGACTTATCAAACACTCATCTTCTGAGAGTTTGAATAAAGTTAAGCCTGAAAAACCTCAGAGTCTGAAGGATCAGAACCTGGATTTTCCGACCTCTGAATCTGATAAAAATCTAATGTTAGGTCAGAATCTGATAAGTATAGCTATGGGCAATGATGATTAAAGCTTTGAAAGTTTATACTCTAATCCTCCCAAAATCATCAAGTAAAAATGTGATTTTCTGCTCTGATATTCAATGTTAAAATTGCTTAATAAGCAATTTTCAAGTTGGTATCAGCTTGTTTTCAAAATATTTTAGCACATACACATTTTAAAAGCCCAAAGTGTATCAGACAATGTTCAGTCTTTAGAAATGTTTTATTTGGTATCAGACTCTGAATTAAAACCTTTTAGCTGGTATCAGACTCTGAGATAAATCCTCATTTGGTATCAGATTCTGATATATTTCTTTAAAGCAAGCTCAGAATTGCTCTGATACTGAACACTTCTTGAGAAGCTTTGCTCTGATACTGAACACAACTGGTTGTTTTGCTCTGATGCTGAACCAGTGTGTACTGAACAAGTAATGTCTGAACACAGAATTACCTGATCAGAAGCTCCAAACTTTTTCTGCTTCTGAACAGCATTCTAATTTTTCTGCAAGTCATATACTATTGAAAATCAAGTAGGCTCTGATGATTATCCTTGCTACTTGGTTATCCATATGATTGCACAAATATCTCACAATCTTGGTTAGTTCAACCCCTCCCAAATTCTGAAATCCTTTTGAAATCTTTTCAAACTTGATGTCAGAACTGCCTTCAAACTCTTTTAAAAAGGGAAATTGAACTGCTTTGATACCTGGTTTTAAACTCTTTTCAAAACCTTTTCTACTCTGAAACAGATATTTTCAAACTCTCTTGACAAGGGGGAGAAATTTTCTGTTTTAAGGGGAGAAAGTAGTACTTTTTGTTGATGACAAAAGGGGGAGAAAGTAAAACAAGTATTAAAGCACCTGAGCTCAAAAATAAGTTAAAATGTTAAAATTGTCAGAAGATAAGCTTATTGATAAGCCTATTAAAGCTCTGATACAATTTGTTAGGGTTAAGCTCTGATACAATTGTTAAGCTAGCTCTGATACTGATCAGTTAAGCTCTGATACAATTCTGACTATATTTAACTTATGAGAACTTAAGTGAATTTCTGGCTCTGATATATTTCTGTGAGATACATTACTCTTAGTGAGTAAATAGAATTTAAAATAACTTGGATAAGACTCAGGGAGCTTACAAAACTCATCCTGTGGATTATCAGACTTAGGGGGAGAGCCTACAAACCTCAGAACCTGAAGTCAACAAGTCATTTTGAATTCTTAGTGTAAATTTCACCATATTGTCTTAAACTGAACTTAGTTAACTTGGATCAGACTCAGGGGGAGCTTACAAACCTCACACCCTGTAGTTAACTTGTTAATTAAGTTAACAACAATTTTCTGTTTTAATACTTATGTTTGTCATCATCAAAAAGGGGGAGATTGTTGGAACAAAATGTGTTTAACAAGTCTCTTATAAAGTAAGGGGGAGATTGTTGAAACATTTATGTGTAAACATATCTCTCTTTATGGTTTTGATGATAACAAAGTATTAAAGAGAAAATTGGTTTATTGCTAATGCTTTGTTCAAGTGTTTCAGAACCACATGCTTAATAAGTATTTGTTGATAATGGTTATGAAGAACAAGCTAAAGAGCAAGAAGGAAAGCCAAGAAGCATGGTTGCAAAGCTAAAAGGAAAACTGGTCCTGAAGAAGTGCTCCTGAAGTAAGAGCTTCTGAAGAGGTCCTGAAGAAGTGCTACTGAAGTGAAGCCTCTGAAATACTCCTGAAGTGGTGCTCCTGAAGTGCAGCTTCTGATGTCTGGGTGCCTCTGATGAAGTCAACGCAACAGTCAACTCCTGAAGCCAGCTTCTGATCCGTACAACTGAAGCAGCTTCTGATCACTGTTCACTGAGAAGCTTCTGAAGCTGATGTGGCATGGATTTTGACCAGTACTGTCCGCATTTAATGCCTGGAGGTGTCAGAACAACTCAATGGAACAGTTGTCTCCCTGACCCAAACATTCTCCAGTTTTTAAGGTGGGCCAATTCAAAAATGGCACCTGCTCTGTTCTGACAGAAAAAGTGCAGCACACATTTGCAGCAACCTAGTCCAATTGCAACGGCTAATTTCCTGAATTCCAACAAATCTTCAACAGCTCTATTTTTATCTATAAAAGGAGGAAGATTTGAAGAAGAAAATGTTGAAGACTCTTTGAAACGCATTGCTGAAACTCTGCTCTGTTTTCTGTGTAAAAACTGTCAAAGTTCAAATCTCTTAGAAATTCTTCAGTCTTTGTAACTTAGAATTTCTGAAGGTTAAGAGTCTTAACCTGTGTTGTATTAAGAGAACACCTCTGATATTTGATCAAGTGTTCATCCCAAACTCCTTTACTTGTAAACCAGTTTGGTCCCTAAAGTCTTAGTCTGTATACTAAGCAATTGTAACCTCATTCCTTTGTGGTCTGAGTCAGAAGTCTCTTGTCTTTGTGACTTGAGCATTGGGAAGTCTCTTGTCTTAGTGACTTGAGCATTGGAAGCCTCTTCCTTGGTGGTTGAGCATAGAAGCCTCTTTCTTTGTGATTGAGCAACTGGAAGTCTCTTCCTGTGTGGTTGAGCATTGTGTAATCTTCAGATTATAGTGAAACTCTCTTGTTGGATACAAGGGGACAGGACTACTTCTCACATTGAGAAGGAACCTGTATAATTTATGTGTGCCTCTCTTCCCTTATCTCTTTTACTTGTTTAATCCGCTGCATACATTCTGATAACAGTTCAGAACCTGGTTCTGAACTTGTTTTAAGTCTTTGAAAAAGAAAAGAACAAGTTTTTAGAGTCACACAATTCAACCCCCCTTTCTTGTGTGTAGGTTTTTCTCACCTTCACTGAGTTCTTAAGGGTTTGGACTCAGATTTCTTCAGAACCTGAGACTTGAAGGTCTTTTGTTCTGATTTGTTTAGAGTCTGAACCATTGAGTACTTTGGTTTGGATTTCTTCAGAACTCTAATTTTGTTAGCTTCAGACACAAGGCAAGCTTCAGTTTTACCTTTCTTAAAACAATCAGAAGCACAAAACAGATTAGTTTTCTTTTGCTTGCTTTGCTTGACATTCTGAGATTGAAAATGTTTTGTATTGACTGGTTTAGTAGATTTTGAAGTTTTCATAAACTCAGTCTTAGAAAAATTTGAGTTTGAATTTTTCAGACTCTGAGACTTACTAGTTTCAGGTTCTGAACTCTTCAGACTCTGAACATTTTCAGGTTTAGAGTCTGATTTTCTCTTACTCTTAGACTTAGGACCTTTTGGCTTAGATTTAGGCAAGGTTTTAACATCTGCCTTCATCTTACCCTTAGGTTCAGAAGCTTTAGAGTCTGAGCAGTTCAGAACTTCAGACTCAGTCTCAGTTTCTGCTATTTTCTGTTTCTCAGAATTATCAGAAGCAGGCACAAATCATATTTCATTGCCATTCATAATATTTCCAGAACAAGAAGGTGTGTTTGATTCATTTGAAAGAGTGTATGAATCATTGTTAAATCCAATACCTTCACCTTTGTTTCTGTAAATACTATAAATCATAGAAGCAACTTTACTTCTATTGATTCCAGTTAAAATGAAGTCCTGAAGAGCAATTTCATGTTCATTAGGAATTGCTTCAAATTTCTTATGAGCCTCATCTCTGAGTTCTTTAACTTCTTCATCAAACTCAATTATTTGATTCTGAAGTTTGAGATTTTCTTCAGACAACAAGTTAGTTTTATTTTGGCTTAATTCCACTTTTCCCCCCTATATTTTGCCAATTGTGCGATTTTGCACCCCATGTTTTTTTTTTGAGCGATTTTGCACCCCAACATTTACCCCCTTTCTGATTTTGTAGCCCCCTTTTGATTTTTTTGCTGATGTGTTGAATTTTTTGCTGATGTGTTGCCATGTGTGTAATTTCATTTTTTAAAAAAATAAAAATTGAAGGCTTTTTGGACCATCACGTGACAGAAGTGGATTTTGTAGCCCCCTTCCTTTTCTTCTCCCCTACAACACTTTCTCTCAATCATATTTGACATACCTTCTTATTTTCTCTCAATCATAATAATAATAACCTACAACACTTTCTCTCTCTTCACCGTTAACCTCCGTCACATGGCAGACACTCAGAGAAACAGAAACCGTCCCGCCGCCGTCATCAACCACCGGCAGCCGAATCGCCTTCAAAGCCGCGCTCCGTCGTCACTTCAAATCAACCGCACCGTCGAATGGAACGTCGCGATTCCGGTGGCTTCGTCGCCGCCGCCACCTCCGCAAGGGAAAAGGGAGGAGGTGAAACCGCAGCAGCAGCAGCAGCAGCGGTGGCAGATCGGAGAACAGGAAAAGATAGTTTTCAAGAAGTGGCAGCATCCTGCACAACCATTTTGCTATGAGCATGCTTCGGTTGTTCCACCCTTCTGTTAATTTTAATTTAACATGTAAATTGAAATTAAAGAAAAGAAGAATAATCATTAGGAGGATCTAACATTTTGCTTTTTACTTTTTAATATGTGGAATTTTCTTTTTTTAAAAATGCCAATTACACACATGGCAAGGACACATCAGCAAAACTATACACATGGCAAGGACACATCAGCAAAATTCAACAAAATCAGAAAAGGGGCTACAAAATCAGAAAGGGGGTAAATGTTGGGGTGCAAAATCGCTCAAAAAAAAACATGGGGTGCAAAATCGCACAATTGGCAAAATATAGGGGGGAAAAGTGGAATTAAGCCTTTTATTTTTCAAGGATTTTATTTCTCCTAAATTGCTTTTGAGGTGACTCATAAGATCTTTAACTGTTTCAATTAATTCAGATCTAGTGAGTTCAGAATATACCTCATCTTCATCATCTGAATCTGAACAAGATTCTGCATCAGAAAATGCAGTTGCCATCAAAGCTAGGTTTGCTTCCTCTTCATCAGATTCAGACTCATTGTCCAGATCATCCCATGTTGCCATGAGACTCTTTTTAAGTTTGTTTCTGAAACTGCTGGACTTGGAGCTGGTCTTCTTTGCTTTTTCCTTTGATTTTTCCTTCTGAAGATCAGGACATGTAGCAATGAAGTGGCCAGGTTTCTTGCAGTTGTAGCATTCCTTTTGGTTTTCCCTCTTTGAACCAGATCCTCTAAATTTACTGCTTCTGTTAGAGAATTTCTTCTTTCTATTCATTAGATACTGAATTCTTTTAGAAAGCATTGCAAGCTCATCAGCATCTGAATCTTCTTCAGAATTTCCCTCAGGAAATTCTTCTTCAGATTCAATAGCTTTCAGAGCTTTAACAGGCTTTCTTTTAGATTTCAGAGCTAATGATTTTGGTTCTCTAACAGACTCATCCTCATTAAGTCCCAGTTCATGCACCTTGAGGGAGCTTATAAGATCTTCAATACTTAGAGTATTTAGATCCTTAGCTTCCTCAATAGCAGTCACTTTGGGTCTCCATTTAGATGGCAGACTTCTCAGGATTTTGTTCACATGATCAGCTGTGGTATAACTCTTCTTTAGAATCTGAAGTCCAGAAACCAGAGTCTGAAATCTTGAGAACATTGTCTCAATATTTTCATCCTCTTTCATTCGGAACAATTCATATTGCTGAACAAGGATGTTAGCCTTAGCTTCTCTAACTTTTTTATTACCTTCATAGTTAGAGCAGAGGGATGTGAATATGGCTTTGGCTGTTGACTTGTCACTCAGCTTCTGGTACTCAGTGTGAAGTAGGGAATCTACAATGATTCCTTTCACATTGTGATGCTTTCTATAAATCTTTCTTTCTGCATCACTCAAAGCTCTTCTGTTGACAGCAACACCTTCTTCATCAACTGGAATTGTGATTCCATCTTCTATTATATCCCATAATGAATCATCAATCACAATTATATGACTGTACATTTTGCTCTTCCACCATGAGAACTTTTCTGGGTCACCAGTAAACATAGGGGGTTTATTGTGTGACTTGGATTTTCTATCATCTGTACCATAATCATATGACACAGAAGTATGTCTACCACCAGGAGGAGGAGGTGGAGGAGGAGGGGAACCACTAGATGACATGTTTTTCTCAGGATCTTACTGACACACTGTTAAGTGTTAATATCAGAACCGGAGCTCTGATACCAACTGAAGGTGAGAAAAACACACAAGAAGGGGGGGTTGAATTGTGTGGACTCAAAAACTTGGTTTCTTTTCTTCTCAAAAACTTAAGTTAAGTTTAGAAGCTGATAAGATTCAGTTCTGAACTATTTCTCAGAGTTATGCAGCGGTTATAAAAAGTAAATAGAGAAGGGAAGAGAGACACACAATGTTTTTATACTAGTTCCTTCCACAAGTTGGAAGTAGTCTAGTCCCCTTGTTACTAACAAGAGATTTGAACTATAATCAAACTGATTACAATTACTCAGACCACAAAGGAATGAGATTTCCAGTTGCTCAACCACAAAGGAAGAGACTTCTAATGTTCAGACCACAAAGGAATGAAACAACCTTGCTCAGACCACAAAGGAATGAGACTCCCTGCTCAAACCACAAAGGAATGAGACTCTAATTGCTCAGAACACTAAGTAATGAGGCTTGCAATGCTCAGTACGCAGACTGAGACTTTGAACCAAACTGAATTACAAAGAGGGTAAGTTTGGGTTGAACACTTGAACAAATATCAGAGGTGTTCACTTAATACAACTCAGGATTAAGACTCTAGACTTAAGAAATTCTAAGATTACAAGTTTGTAAGAATTCTTAAGAGTTTTGGTGACACTCATATTTTTACAGCAAAACAGAGCAAGTTTCAGACAGTTTTTGTTCCAAGAGTCTTAGCAAAATTTCTTCTTCAATTCTTCTTCCTTATATAGAGGAAATTAGAGCTGTTGAAGAAAGCCAGGATTTAAGCAAAGAGCCGTTGCAAGTAGTGAACTAGGCCATGCAGAATTGCGAGCTAAGTTCAGCAGAAAACCAGAGTTGAGCAGCCATTTTTGAATTTGCTTTCCTTAAAAGCTGGGGAATGTTTGAGTCAGGGAGACAACTGTTCCATTGGGGGCGTTCTGACACTGCAGGCATTAAATGCTGAAGGAAACTTTCCACGTGAGACTTCAGAAGCTTCTGTGTGAACAGTACTTCAGAAGCTCTTCTTCAGACTCAGACTTCAGAAGCACTGTTCATCAGACGCTGGTCTTCAGACGTTGACTTTTGTTGACCTTCAGATGCACTGTTCATCAGACGCTCCCTTCAGACGTTGACTTTCGTTGACCCTCAGACTCAGCCTTCAGACGCACCCTTCAGACTCAGTCTTCCTTCAATTTTGCAACATTGCTTCTGAGATTTTCCTTCTTGCTCTTAGCTTGTTCTTCCATAACCAATATTAATTAACCAAACAATAAGAACATGGTTCTGCACAACTTGAACAAAGCATTAGCAATAACCAATTTTCTTTTTAACACTTTGTTATCGTCAAAACCTTAAAGAGAGATGTTCATACAAATTGTTCCAACAATCTCCCCCTTTATTCAGAAGAGAGTTGTTCACATTTTGTTCCAACAGAGCAACCAGTCTTGCCTTGTTTCTGATCACTTCTCCTTGTTCATTAAGCTTGTTTCTGAACACCCATTTTATTCCAATGATGTTCTTGTTTTCTGGTTTTGCAACGAGATCCCAGACATTATTTCTTTGAAACTGGTTCAGTTCTTCTTGTATAACTACAATCCAACCACCATCTGCAAGTGCTTCATCAGCTGTTGTGGGCTCAATCATTGATAGTAGTCCAATCATGGAATCATTCTAACTGAATGCTGATCTTGTTTTCCTTGGATTGTTCTTGTTCCCAATAATCAGCTCCTCAGGATGTGAAGACTTGTACTTAAATGAGGTTCTGGGTGGATTAGCTTCTGAGGAATCACCAGGGACTTGTTCAGAACCATGCTGGTCTTGATTTGCTTCAGGAGGAGTGTCATTATCAGGGAGTTTCTCAGTTTCTTCAGTATTTTCAGCTTCTGAACTTTCTTCAGACTCTGAACTCAGTTCCGGTTCTGAAGGTTCTTATGAGAGTCTGAAATCTGCAAAACTCTCAACCAGCTCTGGTATTTCATTACCAGGCTTCTTATCATCAAATCTAATGTGTATAGCTTCTTCAACAACATGTGTTTCAGAATTATACACCCTGTATGCTTTAGATCTCTCTGAGTATCCTAAAAAGGTACCCTTTTGAGCCTTAGCATCAAATTTCTTTAGGTAGATCTTATTGTTCAGTATGTAGCAAGTACAACCAAACTGATGAAAATAAGAAATGCTTGGTTTTCTTCCTTTAAAAAGTTCATATGCTGTTTTATTCAGAATGGTCTGATATAGATCCTGTTCTGAATATAACATGCTGTGTTAACAACTTCTGCCCAAAAGTACTTTGCAATTTTGGATTCATGGATCATGGTTCTGGCCATTTCTTGCAAAGATCTGTTCTTTCTCTCTACAACTCCATTTTGTTGTGGAGTTCTAGGAGAAGGGAACTCATGGAGAATTCCATGATCTTCATAAAAATTTTCAAAAGGTTCATTTTCAAATTCCCCACCATGATCACTTCTGACTTTTAAAATTTTCAAATCATTTTCATTTTGTACTTGTTTGCAGAATTTGTAAAACACATCATATGTTTCATTTTTAGTTCTGAGGAATTTAACCCAAGTCCACCTACTATAATCATCAACAATTACAAGCCCATACTTCTTCCCATTGATTGAAGCTGTTCCAACAGGACCAAACAAATCAATGTGAAGCAGTTCTAAAGGTCTTGAGGTGGAAACAATGTTTTTGGATTTAAAAGAAGTTTTAGAAATTTTTCCAATTTGGCATGCTCCACACAGAGCATCTGAGTGATAATCAATTTTAGGCAGGCCTCTGACCAGTTGCAACTTGCTAAGCTTAGAGATGAGTCTCCAGTTAGCATGTCCCAACCTTTTGTTCCATACCCATTTCTCATCACTTACAGACAGAAGGCAAACTACCTTCTGCTGAACCAGTTCTGAAAAATTGATTTTATAAACATTGTTTTTCCTATTTCCTTTGAACACAACAGATTTATCATTGTTGTTGATTACAGTACATGTGTTCTTATTAAACAGGACTTCATAATTACTGTCACATAATTGACTTATGCTAAGTAAATTATGTCTAAGTCCATCTACCAGCCAAACATCATCAATGTACAGGGAAGAATTACCTATCTTACCAGTACCAATGATCCTTCCTTTCTGACTTCCTCCAAACCCCATAGTTCCTTCCTTTCAGAGTCAGGGTTTGGAACATAGACTTGTCTCCTGTCATATGATGCGAGCATCCACTGTCCAGGTACCAGGACCTTTCCTTTTCTTTGGATGACAAGCATATCTGCAATAGAAATGATCTCAGACTTAGGTACCCATATTTTCATGGGTCCTTTTTGGTTAGTCTTGAAGGGTTTAGACTGTTGTTGTACTTTATGTCTGGAGTTATAATGCTCAGACTTGTTCAGATACTTAGGATATGAATCCTTAAATCTTGAATAAGTCTTAGTGTTTGAAACTGAGTTCTTCAGAACCTGAGTTCTCAAGGGTCTGGACTCAGATTTCTTCAGAACCTGAGACTTGAAAGTCTTTTGTTCTGAGTTATTTAGAGTCTGAACCATTGAGCACTTTGGTTCTAATTTCTTCAGAACTCTAATTTTGTTAGCTCCAGACACAAGGCAAGCTTCAGTTTGAACTTTCTTAAAACAATCAGAAACAGATGACAAATTGGCTTTCTTTTGCTTGCTTTGCTTGCTTTGCCTGACATTCTGAGATTGAAAATGTTTTGTATAGACTGGTTTAGCAGTTTTTGAAGGTTTTATGAACTCAGTCTTAGTAGATTTTTAGTTTGAATTTTCAGACTCTGAGACTTACTTGATTCAGGTTCTGAACTCTTCAGATTCTGAACATTTTCAGGTTTAGAGTCTGATTTTCTCATACTCTTAGGCTTAGGACCTTTTGGTTTAGATTTAGGCAAAGTTTTAACATCTGCCTTCATCTTCCCTTTAGGATCAGAAGTTTTAGAGTCTGAGCAGTTCAGAACTTCAGACTCAGTCTCAGTTTCTGCTAAATTCAATTTCTCAGAACTGTCAGAAGCAGGCACAAAGCACACCTCAGTGCCTTTTAAAATATTTTCAGAACAAGATGATATTTTTGATTCATTTGAAGAATTGAATGAATCATTTTTAAAACCAAGACCTTCACCTTTGTTTCTTTAAATATTGTAAATCATAGAAGCAACCTTACTTCTATTGATTCCTGTTAAGATAAAGTCCTGAAGAGCAATTTCATGTTCATTTGAAATTTCTTCAGGTTTCTTATGAACCTCATTTCTGAGTTCTCTAACTTCTTCATCAAACTCAATGATTTGATTATGAAGTTTGAGATTTTCCTCATTAAGCAAGCTATGTTTATTTTTCAAAGATTTTAGTTCACCTAACTTGCTTTTGAGGTGGTTCATAAGATCTTTAACAGTTTCAATCAGTTCAGATCTAGTCAGTTCAGAGTATACCTCATCTTCTTCATCAGAGTCTGAACATGATTCTGCATCAGAAAATGCAGTTGCCATCAAAGCCAGATTTGCTTCCTCTTCATCAGACTCAGACTCATTATCAAGATCATCCCCTGTTGCCATAAGACTCTTCTTGAGTTTGTTTCTGAAGTTACTTGACTTTGAGCTGGGCTTCTTTGATTTCTCTTTTGACTTGTCCTTCTGAAGATCAGGACAGTCAGCAATAAAATGCCCAGGCTTCTTGCAGTTGTAGCAGCTCTTCTGATCTTCCCATTTTGAACCAGATCCTTTAGAGGTGCTGCTTCTGTTAGAGAATTTCTTCTTTCTATTCATTAAGTATTGAAATCTTTTGGAAAGCATTGCAAGCTCTTCAACATCTGAATCTTCTTCAGAATTTCCCTCAGAAAATTCTTCTTCAGATTCAATAGCTTTCAGAGCCTTTACAGACTTTCTTTTGGATTTCAATGCTATTGATTTAGACTCTCTAACAGGAACATCTTCATTAAGTCCCAGTTCATGCACCTTTAGGGAGCTTATAAGATCTTCAATACTTAGAGTATTTAGATCCTTAGCTTCCTCAATAGCAGTTACTTTGGGTCTCCATTTAGATGGCAGACTTCTTAGGATTTTGTTCACATGATCAGCTGTGGTATAACTCTTCTTCAGAATCTGAAGTCCAGAAACCAGAGTCTGAAATCTTGAGAACATTGTCTCAATATTTTCATCCTCTTTCATTCTGAACAGCTCATATTGCTGAACAAGAATATTAGGCTTAGCTTCTCTAACCTTTTTGTTACCTTCATAGTTAGAGCAGAGGGATGTGAAGATGGCTTTTGCTGTTGATTTGTCACTCAGCTTCTGGTACTCATTGTGAGGTAGGGAATCCACAATGATTCCTCTCACATTGTGATGCTTTCTATATATCTTTCTTTCTCCATCACTCAAACCTCTTCTGTTGACAGCAACACCTTCTTCATCAACTGGAATAGAGATTCCATCTTCTATTATATCCCATAATGAATCATCAATACCAATTATATGGCTGTACATCTTACTCTTCCACCATGAGAACTTTTCTGGGTCACCAGTAAACATTGGGGGTTTATTGTGTGACCTGTACTTTCTTTCCTCTGTACCATAGTCATATGAATATGATGTAGAAGTACCAGTACCTCTTTGTGGTCTAGGAGTGGGTGGAGGGGAACCACTTGACATGTTTTTCTCAGGATCTCACTGACTCACTGTTAAGTAATTGAATATCAGAACCAGAGCTTTGATACCGACTGAAGGTGAGAAAAACACACAAGAAAGGGGGTTGAATTGTGTGAGGGCAGATTTTCCTTTCTCAAAAATTATGTTAAGTTCAGAATCAGGTTCTGAACTTTTATCAAAGAGTTTATGCAGCGGATTCAAATGTAAAGAGAGAGGGAAAGAAAGACACAAGATATTTTTATACTAGTTCCTTCCACAAGTTGGAAGTAGTCTAGTCCCCTTGTTACTAACAAGAGATTTGAACTATACTCAAACTGATTACAATTGCTCAAACCACAAAGGTAAGAGACTTCCAATGCTCAAGCACTAAGCAAGAGACTTCTAGTGCTCAATACTCAAAGTAAAGAGGCTTCTATGCTCAAGACACACAGTCAAGAGACTTCTCTACTCAAAGCACAAAGCTAAGAGACTTCTAATTGCTCAATACACTAAGTAAAGAGACTTCTGGATGCTCAGTATACAGACTGAGACTTTGAGGTTTCAAACAGATTTTACAAATACAGTTTGAGTTGAACACTTGATCAAATATCAGAGGTGTTCACTTAATACAACACAGGTATAAGACTCTAACCTTAAGAAATTCTAAGATACAAAGATTGAAAGAATTTCTAAGAGTTTTAGTGAACTTCGAATTCTGGACAGCAAAACAGAGCTACTTTCAGTCAGTTGGTTTCAAGAGTCTTAGCAATTTTCTTCTTCAAATCTTCTCCCTTTTATAGAGCAGAAAATAGCTGTTGAGAATTGCTTTGATTTGTAGCAAAGAGCCGTTGCAATTGGAAGCTAGGTCAGGCTGAAATTGTGAGCTAAAACTCAGCAGAAAACAGAGCACGCAGCCATATTTGAATTTGCTTTCCTTAAAAGTTGGGGAATGTTTCTGCAAGGGAGGCAACTGTTCCATTGGAGTTGTTCTGACACTGCAGGCATTAAATGCTGATGGTAACAGTTGCTTTTCTTTCCACGTCAGACTTCAGAAGCTTCTTCAGGAACACAGTACTTCAGAAGCTCACTTTAGACGCACACTTCAGAAGCACTGTTCATCAAACACTTACTTCAGAAGCACTGTTCATCAGACGCTCCCTTCAGACGTTGACTTTTGTTGACCTTCAGACTCAGCCTTCAGACGTTGACTTGTGTTGACCTTCAGACTCAGCCTTCAGACGTTGACCTTCAGACTCAGCCTTCAGAAGCACCCTTCAGACTCTGCCTTCAGACGCACCCTTCAGACGCATCCTTCAGACTCTGCCTTCAGAAGCTGCTTCAGACCTAGTTTTGCTTCAGACTTGCAACAAAGGCTTCAATGCTTTCCTTCTTGCTCTTAGCTTGTTCTTCCATAACCATTATCAAAAACCAATCATTAAGAACATGGTTCTGCACACTTAGAACAAAGCATTAGCAATACCAATTTTCTTTTTAACACTTTGTTATCATCAAAACCTTAAAGAGAGTTGTTGATACATTTTGTTCCAACAATCTCCCCCTATCCAAAAGAGAGTTGTTCATACATTTTGTTCCAACACAAAACTCATATATAATATACATCAATTATTGAAGAAAATAAATCTATACTAATAGTCAGTGTCCAACTCTAATTTTACATTCAACCCCATAAACAAATTATGTTGAGAACAACAATAGAAAAAAAACTAAACAGAGAGAAAGACAGTGAAACTGTGATGTGAAAAAACTGTGAAGTCAAAGGTCTAATTTATAGTATTGTTCATAGGGTAATTTGGTAAAATAAGCACAATTAAATGGTAAATATTGAGAGACGCATGAAAAGAGAAGAAAATTATGACAATTTCAAACAAATATCGTTGGTGATCCTGGAGAATTAAAATATGGACGCATGAAAAAGGAAATCAAGGAAATTATGGACGCATGAAAAATGAAATCAAGGAAATTATAATCGCTCACCCTAAAAATATTAAAATATTAATTTTTATATTGCATTTGGTTAAAGAAATGAGATCATATTGCATTTAATTGGTTTAATATTAATTTGAAACAAATATCTTTAACCAAATGATTTAAGACCTCTTGTGATACTTTTTTTTTTTTGCTTTGTCTCTACATGTTCTCTTCCTTTTTTTTGGCTTTACTTGTAACGGTTTTCTTTATTTTTAGTGGAAATAAACAGAGAGGAGTTCTCCTAGTGTCTCCATGCTTATTTGGATTGGTTGATACAAAAATTATGCATCATAGCCAATCATATTTGAATTGTTCTTATACAAAAAATTAAAAGAAAAAAATGAAACAATTGAAAAAAAGAAAACTAAAGTTAAAAAAAATGAGGTAAAAAATGTGACTAACGTTGGCTAAAAAAGTGAAACAATTGAAAAAAAAGAAAACTAAAGTTAAAAAAAATGAGGTAAAAAATGTGACTAATGTTGGGTAAAAAAATCCATTTAAATTATTTAATAGGAATTAATAAAAAAATTTAAATTATTTCTAACTTGGCTATTCCAAAAATGGTTTATATTATGTTTTTTTCCAATTAAATTTTTTAAATTGGTTCCTAAAAAAAATAGAGGTCTATGTTTATTTTTATTATAATTTTTAACTCACTTCTTAAAAAAAATGGAGGTCTTGTAAAAGAAACCGTATCATATTAAAATTATTTTAATGGATAAATTTATGACCAATTCATATCGATAATATTCTTGATCAATTTAAAATAACTACAACTATTTTCAATTCTTGTCATGCTATAGTTCTATAAAAATAAAATAAAATAATAGCAATAGAAATAAAATAATAGCAATGCATCAATTTAGAATATTACAAAAATTATTTTCATCATATCGATTTATTTAATGATCCGATTTTTTTAATAAATTTAATGATCCGATTTTTTAAAGTATGTTAATATGCAATACAAAAATAGCCTTTGTAACATCCATATAAAGATTGCGTAGGATCTTATATGAGTATTAGATTTCGTACTGGATGCATTAATTTACAATACAGAAAAATTCAACTGATTATGATACATAACATAATGTATTAATACATCCAACTGTTAATACAAAACATCTCTGGTATTATACATCATAATACAACATCTGAAAAATATGAAACTAGAACAACTAGAAACCAGCACGATCAGTCCAAAGCCTTCTCCTTACCCTTGCTGCGTGCTACCTGTGAACCTGCATCAGAAGGAATGGAATGAGACATAATGTCTCAGTGAGCTCCACCTAACCTACTGTTGGCAACCTCGGGGAACCTAGGTTCGCCATGCCTACTGTTGGCAATCTCAGGGGAACCTATGATCGCCATGCCTATTGTTGGCAATCTCAGGGGAACCTATGATCGCCAAGCCTTAACTCTACCCATAAAGGGTTTAAACCTGCCTGAACCTGCTAACATGTGTAGTCATGAAAACTGGACTACAAACTGATAACTTGGTGATCAAGGGGAAACCTAGGATCACCGCCTGAACTGCTACCTGATACCTTCCTGATAACTATTTCCTGCCTGATAACATAATAAAGTAATTTCTTGATATTATTATGTTAGATGTTAGCGTGTAACAAACATTATTATCTGAGTTGATATTACGGAATGCCCCCGAGTGGAGTAACCCTGGAGTACATTCCCCTAATAACCGGTGAAAATTCCTATCTGAGGCTAATCACCGGACTCCTCCTGCCTGTGTGTGTGGTTATCCTCGCAAAAGATTCCTGCCCGTTCCAGCTGTACTGGAACCCCCTGTGCTTTCTAACTGCAAGAACCCAGAAGACACACTAAAACTTATGTGTGGTTATCCTCGCGGAAAGTTCCTGCCCATTCCAGCTATAACTGCAACCCCATGTGCTCTCTAACTGCGAGAACACAGAAGACACAAAGTGTAATATCCCGCGTAGGCGCAACTTTTATCAGTAACAGAAGAATTATGAGTGAGTAGGGACACAATGGTAATTTTGAGAGAAAGGGGCATAAATAGGGATAAGCTTTAATATTTCTTCATTATTCCCATTTCCTTCTCTCACTAAGTCAGATTTTTTCTCCATCTCCCTCTAGATTCGGTTTGCAACAGCAGCAGCTTTGATCCATCAGTTTTCCTTCCTTGAATTCTTGAACTGGAAGTAAGCAAGTTTTGATAAAGTTTGAAGTAAGTGTAAGCTTAAGGAAAGAGTAAGACCAAGCTAGGGTTTTGGTAAAGGAAGCTTGTCAAAGACCAGCATAATTCTAAGTGAGTTCCTTAGAGTAGCAATATCCTTGTGGGTTATATTGTGTGAGATTCACAACAAAATTGCTAAGGTTTAGGAAAAAGGATAGTTTTTCCCTTTTTTTGATACTATGCTTGATCCTGTTTAATCCTTGATTACAGCGTGTTTTAAAGTTCAAAAATGAGTCCCTGGTATGCTTTCAAAGATCACGGGACAGTTGGGTACCAAGGTTTTTAAGATTGAAACACGTTTTTTAGAAAAATTCTATGTTCTGCTACAGTCGCATAGCGACCAAGAGTTTGCTCTGTGAAGTAGCAGAGTTTTGCTACTGCCTACCTTCGCCTAGCCATCGCCTAGACTTGGCTCTGCGAAGCTTCAGAAGCTGACTTCAGAAGCAGGCTTCAGACTCTGACTTCAGAAGCTGACTTCAGACTCTGAAGGTTCAGACGCAGGTGATTGCAGCGCGACGCTCAGGGTCGCAAAGCGAAGTTGTCCAGAATGACTTTTTAATTACAAACAATTGTACCATGCCAATGATCTTTGATATGCTTTGGGGTAGAGATACTCATGAACCTTCAAGGATTAATCTAGGATAAGGATAGGTATCATACAGAGAGATGGGTTTTATATCCATAGGATTTCAGGTTAGTTAAGGGTTAGTTCCAGGTACATTTATATGTACATCAGGACGTGCCTCAGTTTTTCACGTCAGAGTGACACTGAGGGTACATGTATCAGTTCAGGATAGGATGTACCCTAGTTAGCGGTACAAGGATTTTTATCAGGAATTATACATAATATATATATATATATATATATATATATATATATATATATATATATATATACATATATAAGTCATGGCACATGTACGCTTCCGATTTATTCTGAATAGGTCAGCCCGTTAGGGAACCTACATGACGACTCACATATATAATTTCAGGAAGATATCAGGAATATCAGGATAAGTATATTTTATATACCAGGAATAATAATTAATTAACAGGATAAACTGTGTGTCTTCTGGGTTCTCGCAGTTAGAGAGCGCAGGGGGTTCCAGTATTTCTAGAATGGGAGGAACTTTCCGCGAGGATAACCACACATAAGTTTAGTGTGTCTTCTGGGTTCTCACAGTTAGAGAGCACAGGGGGTTCCAGTACATCTAGAATGGGAGGAACTTTCCGTGAGGATAACCACACACACAGGCAAGAGGAGTCCGGTGATTAGCCTATTATAGGAATTTTCATCGGTTATCAGGGGAATGTGCTTCGGGGTTACTCCACTCGGGGGCATTCCATAAAATGAACTTAGATAATAATGTTTGTTACACGCTAACATCTAACATAATATATCAGTTTTTACTTTATTATGTTATCAGGCAGTAAATACCTATCAGGCAGGAATCAAGTGGTGATCTTAGGTGTCCCCTCGATCACCAAGTTATCAGGTTATAGTCTAGTTTTTATGACTATACAGTTATCAGGTTCAGGCAGGTATAAACCTTTTATGGGCAAGGTTAAGACTTGGCGATCATAGGATTTCCCCGAGATTGCCAAAAGTAGGCATGGCGACCCTAGGTTCCCTGAGGTTGCCAACAGTAGGTTGGGTGGAGCTCACTGAGACATTATGTCTCATCCCATTCCTTCTGATGCAGATTCACAGGTAGCACGCAACAAGGGTAAGGAGAAAGCTTTAGACTGATCGTGCTGGTTTTCTAGTTGTTTCAGTTAACCTGTATTCAGATGTTGTACTTTTGATCTATAATTATCAGAGATGATATGTATTAACAGTTGGATGTATTAATACTTATGTGATGTATTATTATGAGATAACTTTTTGTATTGTAAATTAATGCATCCAGTACGAAATTTTAATACTCGTATAAGATCCTAGACAATCTTTATATGGGTGTTACACAAAGTTTATCCTGATAATTAATTATTCCTTATATATATATACATATATATTCCTGATAGTCCTGATAATTTCCTGACCTGATACGTGTACCCTCAGTGTCACTCTGACGTGAACATCTGAGGCACGTCCTGATGTACATGAAATGTACCTGAAACTGGTAAACCTGGTACCTCTAACTACGGTACTCTATATCCTGCCTGGTTAAGGGTATCCTGAAACTATCCCTTAACTAACATGATTTCCTATGGATAAATTACCCATCACTCTATATGATACATATCTTTATCCTAGATTAATCCTTGATAGTTCATGAGTATCTCTATCCCAAAGCATATCAAAGATCGTTGGCATGGTATAGTTGTTTGTAAATAAAATGTCATTCTGGACAACTTCGCTTTGCAAACCTGTGATTCGCTCTGCGATCACCTGCGTCTGAACCTTCAGAGTCTGAAGGCAGCTTCTGAAGTCAGAGTCTGAGGCCAGCTTCTGAAGTTAGCTTCTGAAGCTTAGCAGGGCAAAGTCTAGGCGATGGCTAGGTGAAGTAGGTCAGAAGCACGTTCTGAGTCTGAAACTTCGCAGAGCTAAGTCCTGGTTGCTCTGCGACTGTAGCAGAACTCAGAATTCTGAAAAACATGTTTTAACCTCAAAAATCTTGGTACCCAACTATCCAGTGACCTTTGAAACATGCCAGAGACTCATTTTAAACCATAAAAACATACTGGGTTCAAGGATTAAACAGGAATCAATCTTATGTATAAAAAAGGGGAAAACTATCTTTTTCCTAAAATCTTAGAAATTGAGTTGTAATCCTCACACAATATGACCCAGAAAGGATATTGCTACTCTAGGGAACTCACTTTATACTTTCTGATCTGCGACAGCTTCCTTGCACTAAAACCCTAGCTTGGTCTTACTCTTTCCTTAAGCTTCCACTTACTTCAAACTTTCCCAAAACTTGCTTGCTTTCAGTTCAAGAAATCAGGGAAGTAAACTGGTAGATCAAGGTTGCTGCTGATGCAAACCGAATTCTAGAGAGAGAGAGGGAGAGAAAATCTGATCTTTAGTGAGAGAAGGTAATGAGGAATATGAAGAAATATTCAATCTTATCCCTGTTAATACCCCTTCCTCTCATAATTACGATTTTGTCCCTACTCACTCGTAATTCCTCTGTTACTGATAAAAGTTACGCCTACGTGGGATATTACACTCTACCCCCCTTAAAGAAATTTCGTCCTCGAAATTTAGAATTTACCTGAAAATAGATGTGGATAGTTCCTTTGCATCTCCGATTCTAGCTCCCAAGTGGCTTCACCGTCGGGAGAACCTTTCCACACAACCTTAACAATTGGAATTTCCTTGTTCCGTAAGGACTTGACATCACGATCAACAATCTGTTCTGGTTCTGGCTGAAATGTTAAATCTGATCTCAAGTCGATAGTTTCCAATTCTACTGGTTGAAAAGGATCTGGAATGAATTTCCTTAACTGAGAGACATGGAAAACATCATGCAATCCTGACATCACCGGTGGTAGAGCCAACTGATAAGCTGCTGGACCGACGCGTTTAAGTATCTGAAATGGCCCAATAAATCTTGGACACAATTTCTTTGTCCTAAAAACGCCGCGTAAACCCAACTTAGGTGTAATCTTCAGGAATACGTGGTCTCCAACTTCAAATTCTAAGGGCCTTCGCCTCTTATCCGCATAACTTTTCTGACGACTCTGAGCAGTTCTCATCTTATCCTGAATAGATTTAATCTTCAGAGTAGTCTCCTGAATAATCTCGGGTCCCAGAATACTCTTATCTCAGACCTCAGCCCAACAAAGTGGTGTCCTGTACTTTCTGCCATACAATGCCTCATAAGGTGCCATTTCGATGCTGGAATGGTAACTATTGTTGTAAGAGAATTCAATCAAAGGCAGATGATTATTCCAACTTCCTCCATCTTCTAAGATGCATGCACGTAGCATATCCTCTAATGTCTGAATAGTTATCTCGGATTGTCCATCTGTCTGAGGATGATGGGACGTACTCATCTTTAACCTCGTTCCTAAATCCCTCTGAAAAGCTTTCCAAAAGTGAGAGGTAAAGATTGGATCTCTATCTGAGACAATACTAGTTGGAACACCATGCAGTTTCAAAATCTCTACAATAAATAACTCCGTATATTGTGAAACCCTGAATGTAGTCTTAACCGGTAAAAAGTGAGCAGACTTGGTTAACCGGTCTACAACTACCCAAATTGAATCATGTCCTCACTGATTTCGAGGTAATCCACTTACAAAATCCATAGATATCTCCTCCCATTTCCACTGAGGAATTTCCAATGGTACTAGCATCCCTGCTGGCCTCTGATGTTCAATCTTTACCTGTTGACACACTAGACACCGTGACACAAATTCCGCGATGTCGGTTTTCATGCCTGGCCACCAACAGTCCCTTTTTAAATCTTGATACATCTTAGTGGTACCTGGATGGATACTGAAACTACTCTTATGGGCTTCTTCCAGAATCAATCTCTTCAATTATGCATTGTTTGGAACACAGATCCTACCATCAAACAGCAACGTGCCATCTGATGCCTGAGAAAACTCTGATTGACCGACCCTCCTCTGGAGGTTCATATCCATACCCTGAGCCTGTGCGATTCTGGACCGCATATCACAAGTGATCTCTAGCTTATGCACCATAATACCATTATCTACCTCAGTAACGCTGAGATTAATATCTCTGAACTTTTCATACAGACCACAAGTATTCATCATCACCTCTGCTCTAACCAAGGATTTCCTGCTTATGGCGTCAGCAACAACATTCGCCTTTCCCGGATGGTACTTTAGATCAAAATCAAAGTCTTTCAAATATTCCATCCACCTCCTGAAGGGATTTAAGAGGGGTTTTTTCAAAAAATTTAATCCTCTTAGCGGAACAAATCCCATTGAAACGGATCTTGATTAAATCATTCATCACAAATCAAACACATACTTAAACACTTTAAGGACAAATGTGTTTACCTCTTGAAGAGCAGAACCTTTGTGGCAGAATTGTTTCCGATCACGAGCAAAGCACGTAGTGATGCCTCTATTCAGTCCACACGAACATACCTTCTCCGATGACCGGTGCTAGCCAATTTCAACGGAGATTCAGAGAGAATATGGTTTAGGGAGCGGCGGCTAGGTTTCACAACTTTTGTGAATTAGGTTAAGCGTTCAACAAAAGTCTGTAATGCTTCACCACAAGGGTTCTATTTATAGAACCACTTGTGTGGTCAACAAGTCAAGCACTAAAATACACCGTACCTTACGGTGCACCATATTTTACTTAAACACACCGTACCTTACGATGGACCACGTTTCTCTATTTCATAAATTAAATAATAAGTCATACTTAATTATTTAATTACTAATAAGTCCTACTTATTATTTTATAAATAAGTCTTACTTATTTATTTTTCTCATCTATCTGTCCTTTGTGTGTGACCCCTATAGGTTCCCATAACGTTGGCAATAATATTAAATCACCTATTTAATATTATAAACAGTGAGCGGTATCTAGCAACACATCACTGCTACCCAAGTGACGAGAATGTCATGTGATCTGACGAAACCTTTCCGTGATAATGATCATGTGTATAATTACCCCTTTGCCCTCATGTCTATATTGAACACAAGGCATAGACCGTGTCATCCTTGTCTAGTTCAATATTGGGTCCATAGATATTTCTCCTGTTATGTAGGAGGGGCAAATTCCATCTAGGTCGCTCATGTCCCTTAGCATGATTCATGGAGTACCCATCAACCAACTTTATAGTCATCCTATTACAGACAACGTTTGAATGGTGATAAAGCACTCGACTCCTACATCTAGGGTACATAGTGGTTTCAGGTCAAAGGGTGGAATACACCACTATCACTATGAGAATATCTTATGACACTTTTCATAACTTTTACTATGTAGTATTCTCATGGCGGGTCAATCCAGTATAAATATTACTCCTAATATTTATACCTATGTGAAGACTTGATAACTCTTTATCTATGATCTGTGAGATGTGATCATCAGTCTACCCACATAATAGTCTCTATGCTTTAATGTTATCCCATTTCACAAGAAAGCTTGACTACGGATACTTTAAGAATAATGTCCTTTCGTTTAATGAGTCTCACGATTAAGTCACACTTAATGCTCCATTAAACAGACCAATTATTCTAGGGAATTTATTATTTTGAAACTAAACAAAAGAATAAATAAATGCCTTATATATATATATATAAAAGTCATGATACAAAGCCAAATCCAATCAAAATAGATTGGCTATTAGGGCTTACTCCAACAATCTCCCACTAGCACTAAAAGCCAATCAAATATTAACTCAATATCTATTGGTCAAATGTTAGCATCAAGCACACTATGGGCAAGATACTCTACTAGCAGATAAGGAACCTTTCCTATGTTGGTAGGTTGTACTTCTTTCAATTTCCACTTTTGATCTTCTATCAAAAGGAAATTGAAGTGTCAACATATACATTTGAATCATTGGTGAGATCTAGTTTCCATTGCTCGCAAGATTAAACCAATTTCACCTCAGACGGGATCAATGGAATCCACAACGCAAGAAACACATGTTTTCGCTTAGCTATGAGCTAAACAATCCAAATCATATATTTGACATCTGTAATAGAAACAACAACTATCTGAAGCTTGTACTTTTACAAATTCCATAGTTGATATCCAAGCATAACATTTATTCCAGATTGCGATCTGGATATACTGTACACTATTATGAAAGTTGTCATCATTGTAACTCTTTTACGATGTTCCTTTTCATCCGTGTTCAAGAAACAATCCTAAGTCCTTTAAGACATCCAAGGATATTCTTGAAAATATTCTAGTGTCGAACATTAGAATAAATTTTGGTACAAATTAGAAATAATTTTCTAACCAAGTCTCACATGTGTAGATAAATTGTTTTGGTGACTAGTATGTGATCCACATACTCCACCAAAATAATATCAATGCTCCCACTAATCTCCTTGTGTGCACAAGATTTAAATTTGTTCTTTTATTAATCTAAGTTTTCATAAAACTCTATTAATAAAATAAACAATTCAACTTCGAGAAGCTTGCTCCATTCCATACATGAATTTTGTAATATATGTACCTTTCTAGCATCCGATTAACGAAACCCTACATATATGTCAAATACATATATAAGGTCATTCCAATTAAGGAATGCAACCTCGTTATCCATCCTCCAGAATGTGTATTATAAAACAATGGCAAATGGAATCGTTAGATTTAAGAATTATCATGATGTAATGGTTTCATCACGATTTGCATCATGATTTTGCACGAAACCGTCTACGATCAATCATATCTTAAAGGTATTCATAATACCATCCATGTTAGTTTTATATAAGAAAACCCACATTCATCTTATGAGTCGTACTCATTGGATGATATAACCAATATCCATATATGGTTTGTGTACATGGACTCTATATAAGATCCCATGGCATTTAGCCACTTCTCAGAATTCAGGCCATTTACGACCTTCTAGTAAGTCAGGCACCCATCTTCCATTAGCGTCATATCACCTTGTTGAGCCATGACAAAATCATGTTTCTCATCCTAGTGATATGACATGTCAGACTCATCTAGATCTTGTGCTACTCGAACTGATGATTTAACAACAACCCTTTGTTGAATCAGTTCATGTTCCATTCTTAGAGAAACATGTATTTTGTGGTACTTGACTTAATTCAAGTTCTACATTGCTCCCACTGGCTCCTGCAGAGATATACTCCTTCAAGAGGAATACTCCAGTTTTAGCGATAGACAACTTTTGTCATGTGATGTAGAATTAGTATCCTTTAGTTTCCTAAGGATACCTCCACAAGAATACATTCATCTACTTTGGAATTTTGTTTATCTAATAAACATCATAACCCCAAATTATCATAAAGTCAAACTAGGTACTCTTCCTCCATATCTAATATGGTGTCTCTATGATTACCTCGATTGGAACTTATTGTGGGTGAAAAATAACTGTAATTTAATCAATTTCAAGAGTCAAGGAGTTATAATTAAACTATTTTAGATCGAGTCATGTCAAACATGAAGCGATATAAATTATCAATATACTCCTTAATTAAGTATTAACCATCACAACATACTTGTATGGTCTTTATACTTTTCAAAATTGTTCCTTTACTCCATCGTTGAACTCTTTGAACCAATTCAAAGATTTCTAACTAGTGTCAAACACACATTTACATTTACTAATCTAATCAGTAATGTAAAAGAAGTAAGCGAAATAAATATCTCTAGCAAAAGTTTTTGGCGATCCATATACATCATATGTACATTGATTCGAATAAATCGGATGTTCTCTAACATTGAAATATTTTAAAGGTGGAACTCACATCCTTCAAATGATATAATATCAAATGAGTCCAATAGTCCATATTCATGGAATCTGGAATTGTGAATCACACTTCTTTGCAACAATAATGCTGATGATATACAAAAGGTCCAAATCTCATTTGATCCTTTCCTCATATGTTATAGACCAGCTTATCAAGATCATGGAACTCAAATCCATTACTTGATTAGCACACTTGTATAGCAAACATTATTTGGATAATAGGACAACGTTTGTCTTTTATTCAAGTACACAATCATTCTCTTGTTGATACAAGATATATGATTTAATGCTTCTATTTTATGGAATTTAATAACAATTATTTGGTTCCATATCAAGTTAAATTTAAGTCCAAACATTAGCTTCTATGTCAATGAAACAATTTGTTCCATTCTAGACATAGGTGGACTTCACTTATAGTTAATGTCTTATTTCCTTAAAAAACTCTATATTCCAACAAATATGAGAACAATCATCAAGTATCATATACTCATGATGCAGAAGTAGAAATTTAACCTTATATAACCATATGGGCAAAGAAGAAGTCTTACCTCTTTCTTATATTTTGACTCTTTTCAAAACATTAACAGTTTTTCTTGTACTTGAGAACAATTCTCAATTCTTGTACCAATTTAGAAACTCCTTTCTGAAGATTTTGTTCTTTATAAGAACATTTAACAGTATAATAAAATGTATATGCCAAAGAAATTTTAAATACAGAAAATAAATAAAATAAATGTATCATGATTTAAAACATATTTAATTAGGTTTTTAATTAATATGCTCCCACTATTTTACTCAAAACAAATGACCTTCAACATTTGATTCGGAAAATCTCATTGGAAGATTTTCTAGTGGGTTGAAATCCATATTTCACTTCGTTTTGAGTCAGCGAGGGCTGATCCCCCAAAACTTAGCTATTTAGGTAGGAACTCCTTCCAATTGCATCTCATACAACTTTCAAACCATTTGGGCGAGTAACTCCTTACTCTAATCTATCATATAGATGTTCCCAAACATTGCTTCTAAATATATTTTAATCTTATTAAAATAATTTAGTTAAGTTAGACCCAAAGAATAACAGTCGGGTAAATGGAATTACCTCACCGCAACTTACTAGTATAGAAAGTGCACTTCGCTAGGGCGAACCCACACTATTCGAGACTAGTCTTGAAGGGTGCTATCCTTTGGAAAGCAATTAACTTAATATTCTATTTGAAGTTAATATATTTTTAATCTTATTAAAATAACTTAGTTAAGTTAGACCCAAAGAATAACAGTCGGGTAAATAGAATTACCGCACCTCAACTTACTAGTATAGAAAGTGCACTTCGCAGAGGCGAACCCACACATTTCGATATTAGTCTTGAAGGGTGTTATACTTTGGAAATCAATTAACTTCAATTCTATTTGAAGGATTTTTATTAAGTTTGATCTCATCACATGTGTATCTCATACACATGTCTCTTAAGATGCATGACATTCATGCTCATGGATAGCAAGTATATAAAAACATTTAAAACATACATGCTAACATTTATCTAAAACATGTTACGCATACATCTCATACATGCGCTAACTAAACATACATTTCATGCATCACATACATAAAATAAATTAGGTAGTATGGTTATGACCTCCTAACGCGTAAGAATTAAATAAACTACTTTATTACAATTCTTTGACCCACGAGCAAGCTTCAAAAGTTTCTTCATCGGAATCATCTTTTGGCGTTGTCTTCTCTTCAACTCTCGAAGCAATTACAATATTTAACTCTTAAATAAAATAATAAATGAAACGACACGCAGGTCGTATTTAAATAAAATAAATCACGACACGCAGGCCGTATTTAAATAAAATAATTCATGACACGCAGGTCACATTTTATTTAAATGAATAAACGCCAAAGTAAACTAAGGTCATAACCATATACCTTAAACTTAATGATAAATAATAATAACTATTTATTATTATCATTAAACAATTATAAAGTCAATCAAGATTTGGAATAATATTTTGACCGAGATATATGCCATATAAAATTGATTCATATATATATTTATATATTTGAAACTATTTCAAAATCAATCTGGTCATAAATAAAATTAAAATATGTAAATTTTAGGACCAAATCTAAAAGATCATATCCGACATTGAAACTCTTTCAAAATCATGATTCTTTTAAATTAGAAACAAGTTATGTAAAAAACATGCAAATCTTTTAAATAAATTCAAAATCATACATGACATTGAAACTATTTCAAATCATGACATTTTAAATTTACTATCAAATAAGGATCGTTTACTACCATTTCAAACAACTTTTGAAAAACAATCCAAAAAGGTAGAATTTTTATTTATTTAATTATAGTAATATTGACACTCAATAATTATTATAATTAAATTTGCTTTATTTAGGCAATCAATCTGTTTCCAAAACAAATTATGGTGCTAAAATTATGCAAATATTTTACTACCAAATTCAAAAGATCATATCTGATATTGAAACATTTCAAAATCATGATCCTTTTAAATTGGAAATGAATTAAACTAAAGATATGAAAATCTTTAATTACCAAATTCAAAAGACCATACCTGATATTGAAACTCTTTGAAAATCATGATCTTTTAAATCTACCTTTCTCCAATTGAATTAATTAATTAAACATTATGATCGATCACACTACGCAGATCACACTACATCAATAGTTTCAAGGATTGTTTGTTTAGCATGAACAATCGGATCTTTGATGCTTCACCAGATTCGGATATCGAAGCTCAATCTCACGAATTGTTCAAATTCACAACAATCTTTTGAAAACAATTGACGAATGATACAACCATAATAATACAACTCTTGTATAGTTAGGTAACCTAATACGACGATCAAACATCAATAGTTTTAACAATTGTTTGCTCAGTATGGACAACCGGATCTTTGATGCTTCACCAGAATTGGATATCGAAGCTCAATCTCACGAATTGTCTACAAATTCACAATCAATCATATAAAACCTATTGAGCGAATGACACAATCAATATATCACATATACTGATGTCGTATCAGAATCATATATCACATATATGATATCGATCAATCAATTTTAGTTAATATTTAGTAAAATAATTTTACAAGATTAATTTCAAAATAAATATGAAACATTTATTTATACATATCACATATATACAAAATATGTTCTGATTTTATTTCAAAATTAAATCAATAACCCTTATCGATTTTAATTAGTTTGACTCATGCGCTGGATTTAGTGATATCCAATATCACGTTTCCTTTCAAAAACGAAACTATATGCTAATCAATTTCAATCATATTAAAACCGATAAAGAATCAAATCATGTTACGGAACCAACATATTTGAATTCAATGATTTAATCAGAACCAAAAGCTCTGATACCACTGAAGGGATTTAAGAGGGGTTTTTTCAAAAAATTTAATCCTCTTAGCGGAACAAATCCCATTGAAACGGATCTTGATTAAATCATTAATCACAAATCAAACACATACTTAAACACTTTAAGGACAATTGTGTTTACCTCTTGAAGAGCAGAACCTTTGTGGCAGAATTGTTTCCGATCACGAGCAAAGCAACGTAGCGATGCCTCTATTCAGTCCACACGAACATACCTTCTCCGATGACCGGTGCTAGCCAATTTCAACGGAGATTCAGAGAGAATATGGTTTAGGGAGCGGCGGCTAGGTTTCACAACTTTTGTGAATTAGGTTAAGCGTTCAACAAAAGTCTGTAATGCTTCACCACAAGGGTTCTATTTATAGAACCACTTGTGTGGTCAACAAGTCAAGCACTAAAATACACCGTACCTTACGGTGCACCATATTTCACTTAAACACACCGTACCTTACGATGGACCACGTTTCTCTATTTCATAAATTAAATAATAAGTCATACTTAATTATTTAATTACTAATAAGTCCTACTTATTATTTTATAAATAAGTCTTACTTATTTATTTTTCTCATCTATCTGTCCTTTGTGTGTGACCCCTATAGGTTCCCGTAACGTTGGCAATAATATTAAATCACCTATTTAATATTATAAACAGTGAGCGGTATCTAGCAACACATTACTGCTACCCAAGTGACAAGAATGTCATGTGATCTGACGAAACCTTTCCGTGATAATGATCATGTGTATAATTACCCCTTTGCCCTCATGTCTATATTGAACACAAGGCATAGACCGTGTCATCCTTGTCTAGTTCAATATTGGGCCCATAGACATTTCTCCTGTTATGTAGGAGGGGCAAATTCCATCTAGGTCACTCATGTCCCTTAGCATGATTCATGGAGTACCCATCAACCAACTTTATAGTCATCCTATTACAGACAACGTTTGAATGGTGATAAAGCACTCGACTCCTACATCTAGGGTACATAGTGGTTTCAGGTCAAAGGGTGGAATACACCACTATCACTATGAGAATATCTTATGACACTTTTCATAACTTTTACTATGTAGTATTCTCATGGCGGGTCAATCCAGTATAAATATTACTCCTAATATTTATACCTATGTGAAGACTTGATAACTCTTTATCTATGATCTGTGAGATGTGATCATCAGTCTACCCACATAATAGTCTCTATGCTTTAATGTTATCCCATTTCACAAGAAAGCTTGACTACGGATACTTTAAGAATAATGTCATTTCGTTTAATGAGTCTCACGATTAAGTCACACTTAATGCTCCATTAAACAGACCAATTATTCTAGGGAATTTATTATTTTGAAACTAAACAAAAGAATAAATAAATGCCTTATATATATATATATAAGTCATGATACAAAGCCAAATCCAATCAAAATAGATTGGCTATTAGGGCTTACTCCAACACCTCCTCTGCCTCATGTTCAGTTCCCGTTGATCAAACAAATACTTTAAGATTTTATGGTCACTGAACAAATCAAACTGTGCACCATATAAATGATGCCTCCATACTTTCAAAGCAAAGACTATAGCTGCCAACTCAAGATCATGAGTAGGGTAATTCTCCTCATGAGATTTAAGTTGTCGTGAAGCATAGGCTATCACATTACCTTCCTGCATGAGCACACTACCAAGTCCTTTGGAGGACGCATCACAGAAAACAACATGTCTCTTGCCGGGATCCGGTATCGGTAAAACTGGGGCCTTAGATAATTTCTTCCTCAAGGTTCTAAAGCTCTTCTCACACTCCTCGTCCCACACGAAGGGCACATCCTTCCTAGTGAGACGTGTCAAAGGTAAAGCAATCTGAGAAAACCTCAAAATAAATCTTTTGTAGTAACCTGCTAAGCCCAAGAAACTTCTAACTTCAGCCACATTCTTAGGTCTGGCCCAATTAAGGACAGCTTCAACTTTCGATGAGTCTACTGACACTCCTCCCTTAAAGATGACATGACCCAAAAACTTAATTTCAGACAACCAAAATTCACACTTACTGAATTTGGCATATAACTGCTTCTCTCTGAGAATATTCAAAACAATCTCCAGATGCTGGGTATGTTCCTGAGGGTCCCTTGAATAAATCAAGATATCGTCAATGAAAATCACTACAATCTGATCCAGGTAAGGCTGAAAAATCCTGTTCATATAATCCATAAACACTGATGGGGCATTAGTCACTCCAAAAGGCATAACTAGGAATTCGTAATGTCCATAACGTGTTCTGAACGCAGTCTTAGACACATCTGATGATTTGATGTGAATCTGGTGATAACCGAATCTAAGGTCAATCTTAGAAAATAATGTTGCTCCCTTGAGCTGATCTAAAAGATCATCAATCCTTGGAAGAGGATACTTGTTCTTAATAGTTACCTTGTTCAACTAGCGGTAGTCTATGCACAATCTCATGCTACCATCCTTCTTCTTAACTAACAAAACTGGTGCACCCCAAGGTGACACACTTGGCCTCATAAAATGTTTCTGAATCAAGTCCTCTAACTGGGACTTCATTTCCTTAAGCTTTGATGGTGACATTCTATACTGTGCCACAGACACTGGCTCCGCTCCTAGAATGAGTCAATAGAGAACTCAACTTCACGTTCTGGGGGTAAACTGGTTATCTCAGAAGGAAAAACATTTGTATACTCATTAACAACTAGAATGTCACTGGGACTCAGCTCTGATTCTGAAGTCACAGTAACCATTACATAAAAACCCCTAAACTGAGCACAAATAATCTGAATTAACTGGTGGATACGATTAATCAATTCAGATAAAGCCACACCTTCAGTTGTATCACTTGTAGGCATAAAGATACTCTTTTCAGCACATCCTATATACACATGGTTAGCGGAGAGCCAATTCATTCCTAGAATCACGTCAAGTTGTACCATAGGAAGACACACCAAATCTATATAGTATGTCTTACTGGATACTGTGATAGGAAAATTCTCACATACATAACTTGCTACGATTCCGCCTTCCGTAGCGGTGGATACCGTCATAGGAGGAATCAAAGGAGACATAGGTAACTGCAATGTTTCTACACACTTGTATGAAATAAAAGAACATGTTGCACCACAATCAAAAAGAACTTTAACTGGATTGTGACCAAGATAACACATACCAGCAATTAAATCCTCATTAGCCAGAGCTTTCCAACCATTTAGGGAATACACCCTGCCCTTACTGGTTGTAGTTGTTGTACCCTAATTTTGTTCAAGTCTCTTCTTTTTTTAAAAAAAAAAAAAATCACCATCATGCAAAAAAAAAATCAATTTTCATTTTCTTTTTTTAAATAATAAAAAAAAGAGAAGTTTTATTATTATTTATTTATCTTTCTTTATTATTATTATTATTATTATTATTATTATTATTATTATTATTATTATGTTTTGTTTTTCTAAAAAAAATATATATATACAAAGAAAAAAAACAACAACAAAGTCAAGGAAGGCTGCCCTGCCTGCAGCGCCCCTTCTCCTTGTTTCCAGCATCCTTTCCTTTCCATTTTTTTTCCTTCTTCCTCTGTCAAAAGAAAGTCCAAATAAGCTGCAGCCCCTGTGTACAGTGCCCTTTTTCCCTGTTTTCTCCCAACCTCTGTCAGGACAGCACCTTTCCTTTCCGTTTTTTCCATCAACTTCTGTCAAACTCAGCCCCAACTTGTTCAAAATCCTGCACAAAGTCTTCACCAGAATCACAAGGTCACTTCCTCCATAAATGTTAACCAAAGTTTTTGCCATAGCACACAAAAAGGCCCAGCTTTCAAGGGATTTTCATGATTACAAATGATCACAAAATTGCATATATAACAGGGACGAAAATGAATGAAAAGAGAGGATTTTTTAGAGGCAGAATTAGAAGACCAAACAACAGCAAAAATCATAACAAAACCTCCCAAAAGAAAGAAGCTCTGTTTTTCTGTTTTTTCTTTTTAAACCACCACAATAAATCAAACAGAATCAAAACAGCAACTAAACCACAAAGAAACATCACACAAAGAGAGGAGAATAATAACAAAACACCATTCTGTTACTGTTCATCTTCTCCATCACTTCCATCTTTAAAAAACCACAACCACCCAAAAGCCCCTTTCATTTTTTTGTGCATTTGAAGCTTTGGCTAGGAGTTTGTAAGTATCTTGAACCTTTCTATCTCCTTTTTCGCATTCTGTTTAAGTGTATGTAGCTTTTCTTAAAAAATAATGCATTGTTCATCATAAGTTCATGGGCATGACCTGAGGCCAGAATATATTAGGTTCTAGGACATCTTTTGGTAAATCTAAAACCACTAAGATGTAGTATTCATGGCAAACTTTACATTAATATTTTTATTTTTTTATTTGGTTCAGTATTGAGTGAGAAGTTTAACTCAGAAGTTGAGAAAAAATCACCAGAAACTGCTCTGCTGTTCCTGCATTTATTTTTCTGCATTTTTAGTCAATTTAACTCATTTTTGCACTAAAACATCATTCAAAAACCCAAAAATTTTACAAAGTTTTCAATAATCACCAAAACAGAATGTTTTTTCCTGCTGTTTTCAAATATTTTTACCCTTGAGGTTCTGAAATCAGAATCAGAAGCAGCTTTTGAACAATACTTCAGAAGCAGCTTCTGAACAGTGTTTCAGAAGCAACTTTTGAACAGTGCTTCTGAACCCAGAGTCTGAACAGTGTTTTTGAACCCAGAGTCTGAACAGTGCTTCTGAACCCAGAGTCTGAATAGTGCTTCTGAACCCATAGTCTGAACAGTGCTTCTGAACCCAGAGTCTGAACAGTGCTTCTGAACCCAGAGTCTGAACAGTGTTTCTGAACCCAGAGTCTGAACAGTGCTTAAGCAGCTTCTGAACAGTGCTTCTGAAGCAGCTTCTGAACAGTGCTTCTGAAGCAGCTTCTGAAAGCAGCTTCTGAAGGCAGCTTCTGAACAGTGCTTCTAAATCCATACATTTTGCATTCTGAAGTCAGTTCCTGCTTCTGAAGGTTCAGAACCTGGGCTGAAACTCTTTTTATGGTTGAAACTCATTTTTATTCAAAAAAGAGAAAAATACAACAAGTGTTAATGCTTTCAATTATAGTTTATACATCTAATTTTCAATAATAAACTTGAATGAAAAAGGAGTGGTTTGACGTATGTCTTCCCATTCCCCAGTTGCACGAGCACTTGACGTATGTCTCGTTGTTCGGACAATCGTCATTCTATTTTCAAAATACAAAAACATAAAAAACAAATCCAACACACCAAACTAATTCTTGGTCCCCCGTGGTCAAATAAAATTCAAATCTCTTTTCACAAACGGACAATGTTTTATCAATTCTAACGTGATACAAACAAACGCTTAAGCCTCCCACGCGCGAGCATACAAGCTACGTTTAACCGCTAGAATACGATCAAAAACATCGTTCTTTAAAATCAACCAACAAACAAACATTTTCCACCAAAGAACTACGTAGCTTTGAATTCTCCATCGCACCAGGAGATACGTAGGAGCAAGATCCCACTCTTGTCAAGCACGATAATAAAAAATACCTTTTTTCCCCTTTCTTTTTTCCCTTTGAAATATTAAAATGTAGCAAGCAAACCTTTAAAACACTTTTAACCCTAAACTAACTAGGAGGTTCCCGTTGAGTACAACGGATGTGAGGGGTGCTAATACCTTCCCTTTGCATAATAGACTCCCGAACCCGTTAATGGTTGCGATGACCATCTTTTCCACATCGTCAAGGGTTTTATCAACGTTTCCCTTTAAAAATAAAACTTTGGTGGCGACTCCGTAGTTATTCCGAGCGTTAGTACGCTCGAGCGTTTTTTAGCGACGCGACAGCTGGCGACTCCGTTGGGGAATGTTTCTCACTAGCGAGTAAGGCTTATCCTAGTTAGCTCTTAGGTTAAGTGTTTTTTGTTTGCTTGCATGTTTTTATCTTATGTCTTTATCTTATTTTTTCTCTTGCCTCTATATCTATGCTTCATTATGATTTATGTCCATATTGATATGTCAACTGTGGGTTGTCGCATGAGTGAAGCTCTATACCCGAGCTTTGAGAAAAACTTAAGATAAGATGGTGGTCGCGTAGTGTTGACCTTCCTGACGTATGTCTTGTAAGGTTGGAATGAAAACCCCACCTAGAGTAGATTCTCTTGGAGGCGTTGTTGTCTTGCAAGTATTTGCAATGGCGGCGATACTTTCTTGTAGGATCCATGACTCCGGGGACCTTTTTGAACCAGTCTAGAACATATAAACATGTTATTAGAGACCTCCGTTTAGAACAAGAGTCGATGGTCGCGTAGTGTTGACATTCCTGATGTATGTCTTGTAGGGTTGGCATGAAAACCTCACCAAGAGGAGATCTTTTAGAGTGTTGTTGTCCTGCAAGTATTTGCAATGGCAACAATATTTTCAAATAAGATCAATGACTCTAGGAACCATTTTAATCTAGAACACACATGTGAGAACGGAAGGTAGTATTGAACGTTCTTACTTTGGTAACTTATTCCCTGACCTCTTTTAACCACACCTCTGCATGTCATAACATTTGCATCCATGAATAACTTTCGCATATACATTTTCCTTCCCAAAGCAAAATAAAAAAAATAAAAGCATGTTTTTTCATCTACATCGCATACATGCATTTTCATGCATTTTAAAGAAAGACACTCATATCTTTCCCCCCAAAAAAAATCATTTCCTGGTGTACCGTTGCATTTCTGATGAGATCCCGAGCAACTGGAAGGCCACAGAAATTCCAAAAATCATTTCCTTGTTCAAGTAATTTATCATGTTGTTTTTGTTGTTTTTTTTTAAAAAAATCATTTTGCTCTGCCCAAGGCAAATGATTAGCTTTGTGGGGCACCCATGTTTCAAATTATTTCTATCATTAATAAAATTGCATTTTATGTTCGATTGAGTTCATTTTTCTTTCCTTTTTTAATAGCAATATTTTACTCATTTTAAATTTCCGCAACCCTAAAATAAAAATCATACTCATGCCTATCCATAAATACACCCACCGAAAATAACACTGCTATAATCCCTTACGACTTCGATTTCCGATTAACCAAACGGAAGACGATGAGGAGGACGATTATGAACCTTTTGAAGAATTGTTCGGGCTTGGGGATCAAGAGGATAGGGTAATACAACCTCACCAAGAACCAATAAAAGTGATTAACTTGGGGACCGAAGAGGACAAGAAAGAGGTCAAAGTGGGAGCCTCCTTGTAGGAAGACGTGAAAGAAAAGCTGATTGAGTTACTACGAGAGTATGTAGATGTGTCCGCTTGGTCATATCAGGACATGCCAGGATTAGACCCCCAACATAGTCGTGCATAGACTACCACTCAAGCCAGAATGCCCACCAATAAAGCAAAAGATGAGAACAACCAGACCCGACATGGCTCTCAAGATTAGAGTACAAAAGAATATGTTTGAGTTGAACACTTGATATACTATCAGTGGTGTTCACAAAATACAACACAGATTTAAGACTCTATACTTAAGAAATTCTAAGATAAGAAGTTTGTAAGAATTTCTAAGTTATTTGATGACTTTCAGATTTGGCAGAATTGCGTTTCCAGAAAGCAGAGTATGTTTTTCAGAGTCTTGAACAATTTCTTCTTCAAATCTTCAGATCTTTATAGAGGAAGAAAGAGCTGTTGAGAAGATTGCCAGGTCATCAAATAGAGCCGTTTGGAATAGAAGCTTCAGCCAGCATTAAATTCATTCCTGACATTGTGTGCGAACTCAGAAAACAGAGCAATACAATTTGAACTGTTTCCTTAAAAACTGGCTGCGTGTTTCGTCCAAGGAGGCAAGAGTTGCAGAGAGTTGTTCTAACCGTACAGTACTTTACTGTTGACAGTGACAGATGTTGACTTCTGCTTTTCCTAAAAACTCAGACTCAGACTCCCAGTCTTCAGACGCAGTTCTTCAGAAGCTGGTCTTTCAGACATTGTTCATCAGACGCCCTCTTCAGAAGCTGGTCTTCAGACGCACTGTTCATCAGACGCACTTCTTCAGAAGCAGACTTGAAATTCCTGGCAACCTGACTGACAGATGCTGTGCACAATGTTGACACAACTGTCCGAGCACCTGTCTACTCAGAACTACAATTAAAATAGCGCAGCGTAACAAAGCACAAACTAAAAGGAACACAGCGGAAATATAAAGTACACAGTGAGTTTGTTAACCCAGTTCGGAGCAACTCTCCTACTCTGGGGGATACCAATCCAGGAATGATTCCACTATTATAGTTCTAGTGAAAAGACCAACGCAGACACACTACTTGACTTTGCACCAAGACCCTACCAGTGGCAACTCTATCTAGGAACTCCTAGATATGAGACCCCGTCTCAATTCCTAGCAACAACACAAACAATATTGTAATCAACTACGCAAAACACACAAAGAGAGACACACTCTAATAACACATACTCACTCCGTACTTAAAAGCTTAGGAGCAGCTTACAATTACAACTCAAACAAACTCAGTCCTTAGCTTGAATCAGGGAGATACAAGCAAGGCTCACAATTAACAAAATAAACCCTAAAAACCTTAAACACACACTTTGCTAACACACACGGTTTTTAGTTACCCTACTAGGGTTTGCCTTCACGAATATATAGTACTGAGATAGCACGGGTTTGGGCTTCAAAACAGAGCGTGGACATTGTCCGGTCCAGCTGAAACAATCTTCTAGAAATAATAAAAAGCTTCCAAATATAGAACGATATCTTGTGGAACAAATAGCAAGGCAAATAAAACTTCAAGCAAATCTTCAATCAGATACACGCGCCTTGATCAGCAAGCTAGAGGAAAATAAATCTTCAGGCAAATCTTTGAAAGATTGCGTACACAAATATAAAGCGCTAGCTGGCGCGAAAAGCACAAGTCACATAATGCTGTTCCATATGCTACCGCATCTGTCCCAGCATCTGGCTAGTAGATGTTTTTGCAAAATGTAGCCAATCTACAAAAACCCAACAATCTCCCCCTTTGGCAAATTTTTGGCTAAAACACTCTAGGGCCAGTTCCTTGGGAGATACACAGATAAGTTTCCTTCACGTCAACATAGGCACACAACAAGGAAAGAAAATATCGTAGCATATAATGAGATTACTTCCAAAGGAGAAATATAGTCAAAGATAGCTTGCAGGTAGAAACAGAGGCATGCACCAGATAACACAAACATCTAGCCTCATAGGAACAACTAGAGAGAAATAAACTCTCATATAGTGGATTCACATAGATAAGGAAAAAATAAATTTCCACACACCAAGAAAACTTAAGAGCTCCCCCTCAAAACATGTACCAGTACTCCCCCTCAACATATACTACACTCCCCCTCAACACAACCATACATAATATAAGCTTCAAATCATGCACACAACCAGCCAAGATAATATAAGCTATAAGCTACACACATGCACATGCACATTGCATCTACTCCCCCTTTTTAGCCAGAAATTCTGACAAATAACAGATAGTGCATACTCATAGAAAGTGCATAGAAATCATAGAGAGTGCATATTACAGACCAGAAGCACACAAGGTGCAGAAGAAATTCAGGGCATAGCCCAGTCACCAACAAAAGCAAAAAGAGTACATCAAAAGAGATCAGAACAAAACAATAAAATCAGAAATCCTCAGAATCATCAGATGCATCCTCAGTAGCATCAGCAGAAGCAACAGGCATATTTCCTCCTTCTTCCTCATCCTGCTCACCCTCAGCATCAGCTTCAGCCTTCAAAGCTGCAATGATCCTGTCAATCTTCACCTTCCTAGCTCCAAGAGCCACACTTGTCTCAGTAAGATCAGCAATCATTTGCTTTCTGGAGAGCACACCAGATGTCCGGACAGAAGTACCAGCTACATCAGCATCAAGTGTCTCAGACAGCAGACTGCAATCCAAAGCCATAGGACCAGGCCTCTTGCAGGGCTCATCACTACTGATCAAAATATCAGGGTGTTGCTGAAGAATAATTCCACACAGGAGGGTAGGAAAAGCAATTGGAAACTTAATAGCAAAAGATTTAGCATGCTCCAAAACTTGATAATAGATGTAGGCTCCATAATCAAAGGATGACTTGGTCCCCACAGCATAAATGAACTTAGCCAACCCAGAAGCAACAGAATTTGAGTGAGTGGTTGGAGTCCAATTTTGAGCACAGATCCTATTCAAAGCAGCATACATAGGAGACAATTGAGCAGAAGACAAATGCTTTGGCCAATGCTTAATCTTGTTATCAGTGATTGCCTTGCAGATGGTGTCCTCAGTGACCTCAAGCTCAGGGGTCTCCTCAGCAGATCTCTCAAGGTATGCGTTGACCACCATAGGAGAAAAGTTGACACACTTACCACGAACAAAAACCTTCCTATACTCAGGATTTCTTGTGTCATCACACTCATCAGAAACATTCACCAAAAATTCCCTGACCAGCTTATCATAACATGGACCCAGATTTCTCACAGTCTTCATCAGTCCAGCATATTCCAACACATCAACCAGCTTTTTATACTTGAAAACTTCTTCCTTAAGATTTCTTTCAAGACCAAGTCTTCTGTGGTATATAAACTTCCACCTAGAAGACCCATTTTCCAAATGAAAAGAAACATTATCAAGAGGGGTTGGAGGGATAGTTAGAGGTATCTTCATACCCTTCATTGTTTTTCTGGAAGCCCCACCAGATGTGGCAACTTCAAGCTCAGCAACCTCAAACTCAGAGTCACTAGAGGGAGGGTCTTTTCTTTTGAGGCTCTTCTTCTTGTGATCACTTTGAGCCACCTTCTTGCTCCCAGCCTTGGGGGGACCATACACAGGCCTCTTCCCAGCATTAACAGTTTTCTTCTTTCTATCCTTTTGTCCTTCACTAACAATAGCAGCAGTTTTGTCAGATTTGCTCCTAGTCCTGCGAGCAACACCAATAGCACCAGTCTCTTCCTGAGGTCTTTCTTCAGGCACAGCTTCCTCAACAGCAATAGTGTCAGCATGGTCTAAAATAACAGTCTCAGCATTTTCTACAACATCCTGAGTCTCAGTACCTTCATCTTCAGACTCTGAGGACTCATTCTCAGGGACACTCACAGAACCAGAGATGTTTGGAACCACCACATCAGGCTCCTCATGAGCTTGTGACAAAGATGCTTGAGCATCTGTCACAGCATCCTTTGTTGTGGCAGGGGGAATAGCAGGTGTCTCAGAAACATCCGGATTAACAGCATTCTTTTCAACAGAAATAGCGGTAACATCTTGCTCAGTGGGGGAATTTGAAGAATCATCAACTAATTTGTCTGATACCTTAGGGTTATCAGGACCTAGGGTTTCAGTCGTAGCTACAGTACTTTCAACAGCAATATTCTCAGATTCGGTGACAGAAGGTTCAGCATTTGGTTCAACAACAGTTGATATAAATGGATTGTCCTTAAGGTACAAATCATCCATGCTAAGCCCTACTCGTTGAACAGCGGGAGTGGTAGAAGTTTTACCTTTCGATTTTGACCTCGTGTTCACAGCAGTGGAGGAGGTAGCTTTGCTAGATTTGGCAGGAGTCTTCCTTCGTGATGCAGACGACCTAGTTCGTCGCTTCTTTGTAGGAGAGCGGAGAATAGTAGTGAGGGGTTGCGCATCGGTGATGACGGCTTCAGGAGCTTGATCTTGCATAGTTTGATGAGAGGTAGAATCAGCCATGGTGATGATTTTAAATTTGAAGGTATGAAGAGAGGGCGATTTTTGAATGATGATGTGCGCGGTAAGAGAGGAGATGAGAGGTTTTGAGAAGTTAAGACACAGATAACAATGATAGCGTGTGAGCGGTCTAAAAAAGGGAAGTTCAAAATAACCTCCTTGAGTGACGTGCATCAAGCAGTTGAGGAGGGAGAAAATTTCAGCTGCACGCCTCTCGCACATTAATTGCTACAATTCCTCAAATAAGCATATCCCTAACTTCCGTCTTAATTTTTCAAATTGATTAGCATCAAGGGCTTTGGTAAAAATATCTGCTAATTGCTCTTCAGTTTGAACATGTTCAAGAGTAACAATTTTTTCTTCAACAAGATCCCTGATAAAATGATGTCTAATGTCAATGTGTTTAGTCCTGCTATGTTGTATAGGATTTTTGGAGATATTAATTGCACTCAGATTGTCACAATATAATGTCATAGCATCTGTCTTGACATTGTATTCACTCAGCATCTGTCTCATCCACAACAATTGAGAACAACTACTACCAGCTGCAATGTACTCAGCTTCAGCTGTAGACAAAGAAACACAATTTTGCTTCTTACTGAACCAGGATATAAGATTGTTACCCAGAAAGAAACATCCACCAGAAGTACTCTTTCTATCATCTGCACTTCCAGCCCAGTCAGCATCACAATACCCAAACAACACAGTGCTTTCCCCATGAGAATACAACATACCATAGTCACTGGTACCATTCACATACTTCAGAATTCTCTTTACCTGAGTCAGATGACTTATTTTTGGTTCAGCTTGGTACCTGGCACACACTCCAACTGCAAATGTGATATCTGGCCTACTTGCTGTATGATATAGAAGACTTCCTATCATACTTCTATACATGCTTTGGTCAACATCCACACCTTTCTCATCCTTTGATAATTTTACATGTGTGGGAGCAGGAGTTCTTTTATGAGCAGTATTTTCCATCCCAAATTTCTTGACTATATTTTTAGCATACTTACTTTGAGAGATAAATATAGTATCTTCCATCTGTTTCACTTGAAGACCAAGAAAGAACTTTAGCTCACCTACAAGACTCATTTCAAATTCAGATTGCATTTGCTGAACAAAATGCTCTATCATCTGGTCAGACATTCCTCCAAAGACTATGTCATCTACATATATTTGAGCAATCATCAGCTGTCCATTTTCATCTTTCACAAACAAGGTTTTATCATTTCCTCCCTTCCTATAGCCATGGTTAATTAGAAACTCAGCAAGTCTCTCATACCAAGCTCTAGGGGCTTGCTTTAGGCCATATAGAGCTTTCTTCAATTTGTAAACATGGTTTGGAAAACTTGGATCAATGAACCCTTTAGGCTGTTCCACATAGACCTCTTCATTTAAGTACCCATTGAGAAAGGCACTCTTAACATCCATCTGATACAACTTGAATTTTAGTATGCAAGCAATCCCAAGTAACAATCTAATAGATTCCAACCTAGCTACAGGAGCAAAAGTCTCATCAAAATCTACACCTTCAATTTGAGCATATCCTTGTGCAACCAGTCTAACACCTTTCATCAGGATGTCCCCTTCACTGTTGGCAACTAAGCATTCACTCTTTGTAAAGTTGACCTTCATTCCTTGATCGCACAGTTGACTAATACTAATTAAGTTGGCAGTTAATCCTTTCACAAGAAGCACCTTGTCAAGTTTGGGTAGGCCCTCTTCCACAAGATTTCCAACACCCTTTATTTCTCCTTTGGCTCCATCCCCAAAAGTCACAAAACTTGTAGCATAAGGCTTAACATCAGTTAAGTAATTTTTATCACCAGTCATATGTCTGGAACATCCACTGTCAAAGTACCAATCATTTCTGGATGACACTCTCAGAGATGTATGAGCAATTTGAGCAATCTCATCAGCTTCTGGTTCTATTTTTCTAGGATCCACAGTGTTGCTTGTGAAATTATCATTTTTTTGCTTCCACTGCTTCTTGGTGATCTTTACTGGGGGATCAGGTTTTGGTGAATAGGTCCTGTCTGGGTAACCATATAATTTGAAACAGAAAGGTCTGATATGACCTTTTCTTCCACAGTAGTGACATACCCAACCATAATTCCTTCCTTTTGATCTGGGCCTATATCCAGATGTCTGTTGTCTCACCTGATGCTGGGGCATCTGTCTTGACATAATATGATCATAAGTACTAACAGATGGTACAAACTGTCTCACTGGTAGTTGTTCCTGCTGAGGCAAGGATCTGTAGTCAAACCCAATCCCTTTAGAATCTCCAGGTTTCTGTCCTATTTCCAGAATTTCGTCTAAAGCATCAGTACCTTTGTTCATCATCCACAGTTGCTTGTTCATATTGTCAATCTTGGAAGAAAGTAAGATAACCTCATCATTGAGATCTGAGTTTATTTTCAGAAGTTTGTCTTTCTCAGCTTGCAAGAGAGCAATGGTCCTCTTTTGTTTTTCTAAAGTTCTACAAACTTCCTCACTTTTGAGATATAGCTCCTTGTAGGAATCAGCCAATTCATCATATGTTACCTCTTCATCACTAGATTCATTGTCAGATGTGCACACTCCAGTCAAGGCATTCACATGTTTTGCAGTTTCAGGTTCTTCTTCTGATTCATCCTCATCAGTCCAAGACACAGTCATCACCTTCTTTTGTTTCTTCAGATAAGTTGCACACTCAGTTCTGATGTGACCAAATCCTTCGCATTCATGGCATTGCACCCCTTTGCTTTGATTGATTTTGTCATCAGTTCTAGGTTTCCTCTGATTGTTGACATTTTTATAGATGTTGTGACTGTTGTCCGGAGCATTTGTCCTAGGGCGTCTGTCCATCCTCTTCACAACTTTATTAAATTGTTTGCCCAACAACACAATAGCTTCAGAGATGCTCTCATCAGTATCTAAATTACTCTCCACATCATCTTCATCAGTGTTGGAGATGAAAGCAATGTTCTTGTCTTTCTTTTCAGATCTTTCATTAGCCTTTAATTCAAAAGTTTGAAGAGATCCAATCAACTCATCAACTTTCATATTTCCAATATCTTGGGCCTCCTCAATAGCACATACTTTCATATCAAATTTCTTAGGCAGGGACCTGAGAATTTTGCTTACCAGTTTTTCATCGGATATCTTTTCCCCCAAGGATTCAAATGTGTTAGCATATTCTAGCACATTCATGTGAAAGTCATGAACACTCTCTCCTTCCTTCATTCTCAAATTCTCAAACTGTGTTGTTAGCAGTTGTAGCCTTGACTTCTTGACCTTTTGAGTACCTTCATGAGCTGTTCTTAGGATATCCCAAGCTTCCTTAGCAATAGTACATTGTTTAATCAACCTGAACATGTTCTTGTCTACACCATTAAACAAAGCATTCAGGGCTTTAGAGTTTCCAATAGCTGCAGTGTCTTCTGCTGTAGACCACTCCTCTTCTGGTTTCAACTCATCAGTATCAACATTATCCGCATCTTTTATTTTAGGAGGGACCCATGCCTTGATCACAGCCTTCCAAGCTCTGCTGTCTAGAGATTTCAAGAATGCTGTCATGCGTGATTTCCAAATGTCATAGTTCGACCCATCCAACAAGGGTGGTCTGTTCACCAGTCCTCCTTCTTTATCCATTAAGCCAGAAAATTCTTTCCCTGGAGCTCACCCACACAGAACAGGGTGCCTGCTCTGATACCAATTAAAATTCCTGGCAACCTGACTGACAGATGCTGTGCACAATGTTGACACAACTGTCCGAGCACCTGTCTACTCAGAACTACAATTAAAATAGCGCAGCGTAACAAAGCACAAACTAAAAGGAACACAGCGGAAATATAAAGTACACAGTGAGTTTGTTAACCCAGTTCGGAGCAACTCTCCTACTCTGGGGGATACCAATCCAGGAATGATTCCACTATTATAGTTCTAGTGAAAAGACCAACGCAGACACACTACTTGACTTTGCACCAAGACCCTACCAGTGGCAACTCTATCTAGGAACTCCTAGATATGAGACCCCGTCTCAATTCCTAGCAACAACACAAACAATATTGTAATCAACTACGCAAAACACACAAAGAGAGACACACTCTAATAACACATACTCACTCCGTACTTAAAAGCTTAGGAGCAGCTTACAATTACAACTCAAACAAACTCAGTCCTTAGCTTGAATCAGGGAGATACAAGCAAGACTCACAATTAACAAAATAAACCCTAAAAACCTTAAACACACACTTTGCTAACACACACGGTTTTTAGTTACCCTACTAGGGTTTGCCTTCACGAATATATAGTACTGAGATAGCACGGGTTTGGGCTTCAAAACAGAGCGTGGACATTGTCCGGTCCAGCTGAAACAATCTTCTAGAAATAATAAAAAGCTTCCAAATATAGAACGATATCTTGTGGAACAAATAGCAAGGCAAATAAAACTTCAAGCAAATCTTCAATCAGATACACGCGCCTTGATCAGCAAGCTAGAGGAAAATAAATCTTCAGGCAAATCTTTGAAAGATTGCGTACACAAATATAAAGCGCTAGCTGGCGCGAAAAGCACAAGTCACATAATGCTGTTCCATATGCTACCGCATCTGTCCCAGCATCTGGCTAGTAGATGTTTTTGCAAAATGTAGCCAATCTACAAAAACCCAACAAGACTTCAGACACACTGTTCATCATACGCTGTCTTCAGAAGCTGGTCACCAGACGCTGTCTTCAGACGCACTGTTCATCAGACGCTGTCTTTAGAAGCTGGTCATCAGACGCACCTTCAGAAGTTGGTCTTTCAGACGCACCTTCAGACGCTGGTCTTTCAGACGCACCTTAAGCTTCAATAATTTCCTTTTTCTCTTAACTTGATCTTTCAGAACCACCATTAGATATAACAATTAATTATATGGTCCTGCACACTTAGAACAAGCATTAACATGTCCAATTTTCTTTTTAACACTTTGTTATCATCAAAACTCAAAAGAGACTTGTTCATACATTTTGTTCCAACATAATCCTCACACAATATGACCCAGAAAGGATATTGCTACTCTAGGGAACTCACTTTATTCTTGCTGATCTGTGACAGCTTCCTTGCACCAAAACCCTAGCTTGGTCTCACTCTTTCCTTAAGCTTCCACTTACTTCAAACTTTCCCAAAACTTGCTTGCTTTCAGTTCAAGATATCAGGGAAGAAAACTGGTAGATCAAGGTAGCTGCTGATGCAAACCAAATTCTAGAGAGAGAGGGAGAGAAAATTTGATCTTTAGTGAGAAAAGGTAATGAGGAATATGAAGAAATATTCAATCTTATCCCTATTAATACCCCTTCCTCTCATAATTATGATTTTGTCCCTACTCACTCGTAATTCCTCCGTTACTGATAAAAGTTACGCCTACGCGGGATATTACAACCTTTTTATTATTTCATTTCCTATTTTGGAATTTGTAACCACAAATTAAATTAAACTACTATTTTATTATAATGACAAATGAGTCATAATTTGTTTTGATTGGTTGATTATCAAGACAAATGAATCCATGGTTACTTGGATTGGTTGATACAAAAAATTATGCATCATAGCCAATCAAATTTGAATTATTCGTATACAAAAAGTTAAAAGAAAAAATGAAACAATTGAAAAAAAAAAAGAAAACTAAAGTTAAAAAAAATGAGGTAAAAAATGTGACTAACATTGGCAAAAAAAAATGAAACAATTGAAAAAAAGAAAACTAAAGTTAAAAAAAAATGAGGTAAAAAATGTGACTAACGTTGGTAAAAAAATCCATTTAAATTATTTAATAGGAATTAATAAAAAAATTTAAATTATTTCTAACTTGGCTATTCCAAAAATGGTTTGTATTATGTCTTTTTTCCCAATTAAATTTTTTAAATTGGTTCCTAAAAAAAATAGAGGTCTATGTTTATTTTTATTATAATTTTTAACTCACTTCTTAAAAAAATGGAGGTCTTGTAAAAGAAACCGTATCATATTAAAATTATTTTAATGCATAAATTTATGACCAATTCATATCAATAATATTCTTGATCAATTTGAAATAACTACAAATATTTTCAATTCTTGTCATTCTATAGTTCTATAAAAAATAAAATAAAATAATAGCAATAAATGACAACAATGCATCAATTTAGAATATTTTATTAAAAAAATAATAGCAATAAATGTCAAATGAATGAGAATGTTTGGTGGTGCCACGTGTCATGCTAAGAATGCATTTGAAGATATTCCTATGAAATACTCCTCAAATGTATAGTATATAGATTTTGTATTATGAAAAAAAAATTAACCCCCAAAACTTTCTCCTCTCAATGTCATCTGTTTTTTCATTTGCTCCTTCATTTTTTTTCCAAATCCCTCTCTTTCCTTCCCCTCCAATCTCGCAAACAAAGCATAAGGGAAACACAGTTGGGTGTACCATTTAAGCACAATTTTCACATAGTCTATCTATAGTTATATAAAATTTCGATGAAAGTAGTGTATTTGGCTAGTTACTTATCCATTTTTTAGATTAATTGAATAATTGATATATCGGATTTATAATATAGATTAAATACATCGGTTATTCAATTAATTTAAAAATATATTTTTTGTTTATAATAGTATCCATTTTTTAGATTAATTGAATAATTGATATATCAGATTTATAATATAGATTAAATACATCGGTTATTCAATTAATTTAAAAACACATTTTTTGTTTATAATAGCATCTAGAGTATGTGTAAGGAACCATTAAGACAAAGATTTCATCCGCGCACAATTACATATATTAATTTCTTCGAATTAAATATGATCATTTAAACCAATTTGGATTGTTCTAGGGGTGTTGGTTTGAGATCCTGAAATACACTCCTTTTAAGATCTCAAATTCGATTATCTTCGATGCCAATTTTGATGTGTTAATTTAACTTTTTAAAAGAAACTCGGATCATTTAAGAAACCGACTTTCTTAATAAATGTGTTTTTTATTCTAGATTCATTTGGTTGAAAGTTCGTTTACTAAGTTTGATGATCTAGGTTGGATATTTTGACACACCAGAAAAATATAAATATAAAGAGACATCTTTGGCTTTTGTATCCAATATATTTATTTTTTGGTTCTAATTTATACAATTTTTTTATAATGTATAATAATATAATACAATATATCCTTTGAAAAATAAACAATATATCTTTATCTTGAATGATTCATTGTGTACCAATTACCCAAAGCAGAAGATTCCATGAACATGTTTCCCTTTTTGTAACAAACACTTGCACTCATAGTTTATCTCAGAAGAATCACCATATCTGACAAACCAAAAATTCCATCCTAAGAGGTATGGTCTGTATCACTCTTTAGTATTGACTTTACTATTACGTTTGTGTTTATGTCTTTTCGTTTTCAGTCCTGTCTGAAATTTACAGAATCAAATTCAAGCTTAATTCCCCTTTGTACCTTTCAGTTGACTTTCACTTTATTCTGGTGATTCCCATTTATTTACTACTGTTTAATCTATGTGATTATTATGATAATTGTACCTCTTAATATGTATTTGTGCATTATTTGATGTATTATTCATTTCTGAATTTTGTTTGTTTTCCTGTGAATTTTTAGTTACTGTTGATGATGTTGTGGAAAGGGTTTTTGGGGTCACAGAGGTGGGGTTGTTTTGTTATCATGCTTTATAAAGTGTAAACAACAACTGAAAAGAAGTGGCTTGGGAAATGTTCTTGATTTCAGAATATGATGTTTGTCAAATTCCTTGGCCCCATGAACCTGTTTTTGTATTTTTCTGTAAATTTGATGTGTCAACAAAGAAAACCATCCTCATTATAAGACCAAAAAACCACACTTGTTCTACAAAGCTCCTCCATATTGAAACACTAATGTGCAGATGGTATTCACTAGGGAAGAACTTAACTCGAGTCAATTTTATGCATCGAGTTGCGTAATCTGATTTATCTTTGGCTAGTGGTTACAAATTGTTATGATTTCTGTAGGGTATGATTCATAGTTTACTGATAAGTGGGTAAGTCGCTCGAGTCTGTTGGGCTTCAACTGCGGGTGTAGTAGATAAAAATTAGAGTAGTTGAAATAGCTATGAGTTGCTAGAGAAGTTAGTTAGTTTGTTATTTGGGTTATAGTTATGAGTTGTTAGAGAAGTTGGTTAGTTTGTTATTTGGTTTAGTTAGAGAGCATGTGCATAAATAGGAGAACACAAAGGTTAGAGAGTGTTTATAAATATTTGTATGAATAGAGTATTCTCTATTGCAATTGCTCTGCAGTTAGAGACTTAGACACAATTGACCGTAATCCGGGATCAAATATCATGTGTTTTTTGTTTGCTTTTCCGTATCTTCTTACGTTTTAACCAGGTTGTTGTTTTAACAATTTTTCTTATCTATTATGGAAAATTAGATCGAAAAACTTACCTATTGTTTCGTCATACATTTTATTTTGCAGGATTGACAAACACTGGTTTTATGAAGATTTTTTAAGTAGTTCAGATGCTTTGGCATTGCAACATTTTTCCGTGTTGATTTGAATAGTTATGTACGCTATATCCGGTGCACTTTACGTTGACCAAATGGGTTATGCTATGAGTAGATTAGACGTGGACTCTAGTGATTGTGAAGATGGAAATGCAATCCATGAAGATTCTAGTACTGGAAAATCTAAAAAGGCATTTGAAAATTTAGACAATGAAATTGCTCAGATAACCAAGTTGAAATCAACACCTCATCAACTGTTAGTACATGATGGATCTGGAAGGAAAGAGTTGCCTGTGTCCCCGGTGAAGATGCTGGCAGGCCGCGAATCTAATTGTTCAGGACGGGGAAGGTTTTCTTCCGCTGATCGCTGTCATCTTTTGAGCAGATATTTACCTGTAAATGGTCCTTGGCCTATCGACCAAATGCCTAGTCGAGCATACGTGTCTCAGTTTTCAGCTGATGGTTCTCTTTTCGTTGCTGGGTTCCAGGTAAGTATTCTCACTTTTAACCCTATATATGCATCTAAAGTTTTAATCCTAAATTAATTTATTTTTCAGGGAAACCACATAAAAATATACAACGTGGACAAAGGTTGGAAAGTTCAAAAAAACATTCTAACTAAGAGTTTGAGATGGACAATCACTGATACCTCTCTTTCCCCTGATCAAAGTCATCTAGTAAGTAACAGGAAACAAAAATGTCTACATCCTTTTAATCAATTGTTTTTCTTCTATAATTGTCATAGTTTTTCTTATGGCATTTGCATTCTTCAATTTCAGGTTTATGCCAGCATGTCACCTATTGTACACATTGTAAATGTTGGATCTTCTGAGACAGAGTCACTAGCAAATGTGACGGTATCCACATTGAATTATGCTCTTTGGTTTTTAACTTGTAATTCAATAATGTTTTGAATGCTATGATCAGAGGAATAGATATAAGTTGGATTTTCTAAGATGTCTGTAACTGGTGTATGTCCAAGGTTCCGTTTGATGGTGTTCTTTTCATATTCATAATGTGCTTTCAGTTCTTATAATATGCAGGAGATCCACGATGGGTTGGATTTTTCATCAAATGACGATGGAGGATACTCTTTTGGAATTTTCTCTGTGAAATTTTCAACAGATGGGAGGGAATTAGTTGCAGGAACTAGTGGCGATTCTATATATGTGTATGATCTTGAAACAAATAAGGTTTCACTTCGAATTTTAGCGCACACGGTAATGTTACTAGCCATAAATATTACATCTATTTAGCTTCATATGATTTGGACCATTGTTTGAATCTATAATTTATGGTGCAGTTTGAACTAAATTGGACAATTCAAAATTTAGTATCAAGCTGTATAGAATTGATTATGCATAATGTGAAGGGGGTGGTTTTTATAATTCATGTGATAGAATAGTTTGCTTAGCTGCATAATCTATTGACAGTGTCTTTATATTAGTGTTATGAAATTTTATTTCAAAGTTTCCGCTTGATAATTTATTTATCATTTTTATGGAGAAATCATTTTCATATTGTGATGGCTCTATATGGATCAAAAGTATTTACACATACCATAGATGTTCTAACTTTTGGCTTTCATTTTACGTTGCAGGCTGATGTAAACACTGTATGTTTTGCTGATGAAACTGGCCATCTTATTTACTCTGGTAGTGATGATAGTTTCTGCAAGGTATGTTCTACAATAAGATGGCTTCTTCTGTTATGTTATTATTATTTGCTTTTTCCCACTTTTTGAGTATCCCAACTTTTGATTTCATATAGAAGTAATGAACACCTTTTACACAGGAATTCAATCTCATACTTATATCGTCATGGTTAAATTAAGTATTGAATTTGAGAGTAGTTATTAGGTTGAGATAAATTTCAAAGCTCTTAGCTTTGATTATTATCACTTATTGCAGAATGTTTATATTATAGTTAGAGTTGTTTTGTTCTTTCCCTCTTGACTTTAGGTTAGGGACATGTTCTAATGTACAAAATTGTTTAGGTCTGGGATCGGCGTTGCTTAAATGCTAAAGACAAGCCAGCAGGGGTTTTGATGGGACACCTTGAGGGCATTACGTTTATTGATACCCGTGGAGATGGACGCTATTTCATTTCAAACGGTAAAGATCAGACCATCAAACTTTGGGACATACGTAAAATGTCATCCAATGTTACCAGGTATCCTCTTTTAGCCTTTTGGTATCCTATATTATGAAATCCATACCTGTTGAATTATATAATATGACATGTTTTGACAAAATGTTCATAAATAATAGTGCTAGAGCACTTCTGCTAATGGGAAAGATAAAATTCATGTGGAATTTAACAAGAAAAAAGGCTGTAAAGTGCCAAGTAAAATACGCTATGTTCATGGAAATTTAGAGTCTTGTTCATGATTCAATTCTAGTTAACTTGTATCTGGAATAAATTAGACGACTTATATTAGGTTGAACCATAAGTCTGTGACTGATGGGTATGGTTATGCTTACTAATGCATAATAAAGATACAGGTTCATCCTAGCACACATGTTTCTATAAGGTAATTCAATTGTAAGATTGTGAGGCTCAGTATACTTATGAATTATCTATGAAGCATTTTCAATTAATCACTACATTTCATAGCCAAAATGAAAAATACAGTTTTATAGAATTATTTTTACATTTCATGTATGAGTCATGTCAAACTAACCAATCAAAGATGATTCAGTGTCAATTTGTGCAGCTTGTCTGTCTGGAAATTGAACTTTTAGCCTAGCTAATGTTGTTTGTTCCTTTCTGAGACTATTGGCTAATTCTAAATGAAATTGTTGGCAATGCAAAGGCTTTACTCTTAACAGAATTTTCTCTAAATTTCAGTAACCGTGTCCGTGGATATAGGAGTTTTGAATGGGATTACAGGTGGATGGATTACCCGCCACAAGCAAAAGACTTGAATCATCCTTGTGATCAGTCAGTGGCTACATATAGAGGCCATTCAGTCTTACGCACTCTTGTCCGCTGCTTTTTCTCCCCAGCTTTTAGGTGACCACTAAACTGGCCTTACCTTTTCATTATTATTCATTTTCTTTGTCATGTTCCCCTTTGATTTTCTGGCATGTTTCATATTTGGACAAGCATGCAGCTCACTTGAGCATATTAAAATTATTGGAGATTTAATTATTTTTAGTACTTAGCCTGATGTTGTTTTCTTCAAATTTACAGCACTGGCCAGAAGTACATCTATACTGGATCACACAACGCATGTGTTTATATATACGATTTGGTATGTATTTTAGATACTGTTGCTCTACCTTTTATGTTTTTATCCTTGGGATAATTTTTATTTAGGTAAAAGTTAACAAATAGTATAATCCATAACTAGGGGGAAGAGGGAGGATATGCAAGTGTCATGATCCCCTCTAGTTTTATAATTTATTTTTAGAGTCACTTAGTCAATTACTTTATAGTCCAATGATTGAATAATTATTAAGCCATTTCTGCATGAAAATATTAGCTAGACTAATGAAAATGAAATTTAAGATTTAGAGTGGTAGAATGAGAAGTTTTAGTGATTTTTGCACCGAACATAGCAAAAGGCCTAAACGATCAGCAAACTACTATGTCAAATTGTTGTTTGATTCTGCAGCATACACAATATGTTATATAGTACTAGAGTTTTGTTCATGGTCTCCTTGAACTTTGATTCCTGGCCTCGCCGCTGTTTATAACCAAATTTTATAAGCGTTATCTCTTTTATTGCGATATCTCTCTTTTATTCATGTAATGTATTATTTTTAATCGGTAAAAAAACATGAATTTTTGCACGATTAAATGATAAGATTAGTGGATTCTATTATTTTTCCCCATACAAATACAATGCCTTGCTCAATAAGAAACTATGATGATTCATTACAGGTGAGTGGAGCACAAGTTGCAACATTGAAGCACCATAAATCACCTGTAAGAGATTGTAGCTGGCATCCTTTCCACCCTATGCTTGTTAGCTCTTCTTGGGATGGAGATGTTGTAAGATGGCAATCTGCTGGGAGCTCTGATATGGCAGCCTCATCGGTTAAGAAGAGGGTATACAAAAGACATTTTTATGAAGATTACCTATTATGACAGTTAAATCGGTTAAGAATTACAAAATGATCTGAAAGATCCATAACTTGTTGATATTGAAGTTGTATATGGTGTTTGGCATAATAAGGTGTAATATGAAGTACCACAATCTTGTACATAAATAATAAATAACCAATTAAAAATTGATAGTGTGATTGATTCATTACGCAGTGTGTGTGATAAATTTGTCACATAGCATACTATTGCTTCATAAGTGTACCAATGCATCAGGACAATCTAGCAGCTGCTTAAAAATTATATGTGTGCAAAAAATATTTACAGTTTTTCTTTTTATAAGAAAGGAGAATATTCTCATATTAATGGCAGGAGATAGCGCTTTCTCCAAAAAGGGCCAACACCCTCAGGAAGGTGCTACCTTAACATTTTTGTAAAAAAAAAATTGTGGCCTTGTTCTATCTTCTGTTCTGCAGTCTGGCCAGTGATATTGGAACCAAATGATACCAAATTTGGTGACCCTTAACTTTTATTGCCTCTTTCTTTATAACTTGTTACTCTTGTATAAAATTATTGTTTTTATCTTTAAGTATTCATTGCAGAGAAGTAAATAGTTGGATTGAGATAAAAATAGTTAATGGTATTATAGGAAAGACAAGATAGTTTTTAGTAGAAATAACAATTTATTTTTCTGTATTGGGTCAGTTGCTACAAAAAAAGTTTTAATCTTACTTTAATTCAGTCGAACATTGGGTCGGATGTCGAGTTTTTTGTGTTTTCAGAAAACGCTTTTTATATATGCAAATAATGCTAAACCAATAACTTAATATTAGGTTTTAATAGAGTCTAATTCATTCTTACAAAATCGTTTTGTAATGTGAGAGATGCTTCTTTTTATAAACTTTTGTTAGACATTATTTTAAGACATGTGACATAAATTTTTTCCAATACACTTCCTCACGTTCAACACTATTGATCTTGATGCTTGAATAAATGGTGGATGGTCTCGCTTGTAAGGTGAGAGATGTTTTTTTTTTTTTTATAAACTTTTGACAGGCCTTATCTTTAAAATATGTGGGACTTGAGTTTTTCGCAATAGACCTCACATCTAGCACCATTGAGCTTTATGTGTGGGTAAATGGTGGGTGGCCCGATTCGACAAACTACAATATTAAGTTTTTATATCAAGTCTAACTCATCCATACTAAATTGATTTGTATAGTGAGGGATGCCTCTTTTTACTTAAAAGAAAAGAGGGAATAAATCAAAAGGAAAATGAATGAAATGTCAAGTAAAATTGGGTACTCATAGTTGGGGACATCCGATGAAATTGGTACAATACAAAAAAGATTAGTATGATCTTTGGGCAAGGATGACACACACAAGTCAAGAAATTGGTACTCGTATTAATAAAACAGACTCCATATATGACAGTAGCATTGCTTTTATGTTGTTTTCTGAGTCAGAAGTACAACCCTTAAATGTTAATTAATATTAGAAGTTGGGGCGGATCACAAGAAAATTCCCAATGGATTAACTCAAACATTAGCAAATCAGACTTTAAGCTTTTTGTAAATGAATTTAACTATAAATCAGATAGAGAAATGCATTGTGCTAAAACTTATGTAATGGAAAACATCCAATATTAACAAGGCAACAAGACAAATGAGTAAGAAATAGAAGTAGCGTTTGATTAGTTAACAATGAGTGTTATGTTGTTTAGCTGCTTCATGTGTGGTGTGGCCTGCAAACAATATTTTGTTTACAGTTGCCTTTCTTACAAAGCTTCCTTGTGGTCACACTCTAAACTTCAAGCCAAAGCCTCAAAAGCTTACATATACATTACAATAAAGAGATTTCCAAATGAGTGATGTTGTCCCTACAAACATTTTCCACTACAAGGAGCAGCACCCCGTGCTTATGGAAAGCTAAAAAAAGCTGAACAAAAACGTTAATTGTAGCCACAAGCCAACCACAACTCTTCCCACTAAAGGATACAAGCTGAAATATTGCAATCATTTTTTAGACTTTAGACTTTTGTTATACAAAAAACCAAACTGAAATGAGTGGAACTATCGCCAAGCAGCCTTGATTTCCACATGTGCTAAGTTTAGAATGGATGGGGTGCCATGCCACTTTCTCTGTAATAATTAGGAACTAACTTCTACTAGGACACAAACATCATTTAAAATGAGTATAACAAAAGGAAAAAAGAGTTAGTGTGAGAGAGTCCCAATAGTTAAATTTGGATTTCCTGCAATCGGAGAATTCTTTATTCATGTATTCAAGACACAGTCTGTCTAAATTGAGATTGAATCTCGACCATTTGATCTTGATCCTACAACCACTAAAGTCTTACTAGATGAATGCGGGAAACTTCTGTCCGAAATAGCAGGATTCAGTTAAATGAAGGTGATTATAGGGAGATTAAAAAATAAATTGACCATTAATGAAAATATATGATTAAACATTACATTCCATGTGTACTGTACTGTCTGCATTCCTATTCTTAGTCACTCGTGTCGTTTGGTCTATGTAACATCAATTCCATTTACCACACAAGAAAGATAATTTCACAAGTGAAGATTTACATATAAATAAATGTAGCAGCAACACAATAGTGTTATGAGATATAATGATCAGTAATTTCTGCTTAACATAATGAATCATATTACATGAGTAATATATTTAGAGCATAAAACGATAAAAATAGGTACAGTTTCATAAGTATTCACATTCTTCTTATTTCACTATTCATTCCACCAGAGGCAGCTATGACAAAATTTAACAATAATAATAATAATAATGAATCAAAAGACAGAACCAAAAATAAAATAATATTAGAAGCAAGAAGATTGAAACCTATATGATTTTTTAATTAATTAATGTGAAGATAAACGTTACTCTATCTACTCAGACTCATCCCTTGTACTGATTGCACTGTGTAGTAGGCCTTGTTTTCTGCTTCCCAGCTCTCAAAGGGCAGGGAGTCTCTACGGGAGGGACCATGCAATTATACTGCATACACAGTGAACTTCTCTCTGGAATCACAGCCGTTGGACTAATCTCAATTCCAGTCAAATAATTATGCTGCAAATATAATATCTGTATGCTTGCATCCAATAACCGGTCCACAAAACTAGCCGGTACCCGACCGGTGAACCGGTTATTATTCAGGTAAAGATTCTGCACGCTAGCTAGCATAGGTGAAATTTGACCCGATAACCGGTTGTAACTAAGATCAACGGTTGGAATTGCAACTTGATCCACCGGTTCCACTGAACCGGTAAACTGATTTCTTTCTAACTGGAGATTGGTAAGTGGAAATGAGAATACCTTACCCGGAAGAGGTCCAGTAAACTGGTTTAAACTAAGGTCTAAATAGTTTAACTGGTTGAGCCGGGTTAAAACCCGGTCCATCGAACCAGTGAGCTGATTCCATGACAATGAGAGATACTGAAGTGACGGAGGGAGAAAATTTGGACCAATCGAACCGGTGAGAGAGTTGTGCTTTAGGTCCAACCGGCTTAAGCTCTGAGAATCGAAGCGTGGAAGGGAACCGGTTAAACGGTTGTGACAGAGAATGAGATTGGTTAACCCCGGTAATGAACCTACCGTCGGAGGAATTTTTCCGGTGAGCTGATTGTAACTAAGATCAATAGTTCGAAGACTGCGTAACTCACCTAACTCCGCCGGAATCTCACCGGAGATGAAGTTTCTGTTAACACCAAGAAACCTAAGATTCTTCAAGCTTGAAATGGTTTGAGGCAGCGGACCGTAAATCCTTCCCGGAACAACGGTGAACTCAGCAAGAGAAGAAAGCTTACCAATGGCCGGGTCAAGTCGGCCGGTTAAACCAGCTGAACCGGCTCTAGGATCACCGAGGTTGAGAGAAATAACCTTATCAGAATCACAAAACACACCGGAGAAGTTGCATGGATCAGCAGTGAAATCCCATGAAGAAAAGAAATCAGAACCAGGCATGTCTTCAAGAGCTTTACGAATGGATTGAAGAGCTAGAAAATCTGTTGGGTCTAAAATAGCGTTTACAATAAGCTGATTCTGTAAGAAACAAAAGAAAAACAGAAGAAAACATGAATGAATCATGGTTTTCGCCATTGAAAACATAAAACCCCACAATGCAAGAGGAACAAACAGAGAGTGTTTGGTTTTATAGCAAAAAATAAATGAAGAAAGAGAGAATGAGATTAAGCTTGAAGAGAAAGCAATAGGTGAATCTGGTTTATTATTTTTGGCTTGTGAGAGAAGTTGCAGAGTAATGAATATTGAGAACGAACACAACAACTATGTTGCTACTTTTTACTACTTTGTGTTGTTGTTATGTTGTACTTGGTACGCTCACTCGCTTCCAACGAACCTAATTTTTTATTCTTTTTTGTTTCTTGGGAAATGTTCTCATCAAACGGTTGTCCGAGCCTACTTGGCTTCCGTACCTTAGCTTCGGATGACATGTCATCATCTTTGCTTCGGGTAAACAATGCAGATCACGTGACTCGCATGTCCTTTTATGTCTCTTCCGAACCTGAAGCAAAAGCACGTTGGATTGTTATGGGAGCTGTCAAAATGATTGGCCATTATCTTACTACCACCACGTGGCAATATTGACCCAATTACTGCCTTGTAAAAAATTAATATAATATTTATATTTTGTTCACAAATTGTAAAATATTATTATTATTATTATTATTAAGACAACACAAGGGACATATTTCTCACTTCTCTAAAAAAAAAGGACAGAATCTGTTTTTTTTTTTCTTTTTTCTTTATGGTTATTAAGTATTGAATGTTAACATCTTTCATTTTAGTAATTGTGAAAAATATGATTAATTTTACTAGTGGGGAAAGTGTGACAAAAGCTTGGTACCAAAGGAACAAATTAGCACACTAGGAAGAGACAGAGGGTAAGTGTGGGTTTTAATTTTATGTGGGGATAGTGGATATATTGAGCGAGTGACAGCTATTAATGTAATGCAGCTGATACTTCATAATCGAATAAGACATAAAGTAAAAGCTGGGCTATGATTCTCTCATTTCACCCTCTTGCTGTTTGAGACTTTTTGGTATATATGGAACCCCTCCTATTTCCGCTATATGATTAATTATTATGGGAAAATAAATCATAATAACCAATAAATTGTTTCCAATTCTGTTTTAAGTAAGTAAGATCACATTTAAAAGTTACCAAATCAATCAAGAGTTGGATACTTGATGAATGGGTTCCATTAATAGGAAGATTGATGCATACTTGCTTGGACTTCAAGCCCTTGATTCATAGCATAAATGTCATTTATGAGAGACTCCCCCAATCTTTTTCTTATTAATCAAGGTAACCATCATAAAGAACTCATATATTGAAATTTTTCTTTAATTGACACTATATTGTTGGCTTACACTTTTTACCTTTTTCTTTTGTCACACTTATCTTAAAAGGAACATACACAAATATGAAAATACATGTCTTTCTTGGATAAAATTGAAAGGAGGTAGTTTGAAGGTGAAGTAAGCATAGTCAAATATCATATTCAGTCAAAGTCATGTATGTTTCAAAGCTTGTTTAGCAATTCACATACATTATGCTTTGAGCTTTCACCAATTACCGTGTAGAAGAATGGTGTCATACTTTCATGTCCTCTATTTATTCTCTTGGTTACAGAGTGTAAAGTCAACATATAACAGAACCAAATCAACTATATCATGTGATATGCTACGTACTTGCGGAAAGTTTGTTACGTTTTCCTAAATTGTTCACCTTTTTGTCCTCTATGCTCTTATCTTCTTTTGCCAAAAACTATTTGAGCTGTATTTGCTTTTGCGTGGGTCAAAAGTCACATTAAAATCAAGGTATGTTTTAGAAAATTGAAAAATATTAAAGGTAGTCCCAAATAACTAAATTATTATTTTCTAACAAAAAACGGCTTCGTGGAGGGCAAGTCTTGTTAAAAATCCGTGTGACAATTTCTGAGGTTATTAATATTGTGTTCTCTAAGTTCACACTTAATTATGATTAGTTAAATTGATGAGTATGGTTTCTAGTGGTAACCCGTGATATAACATGGCAGTACATAAAATTGCCACATATTGAGAGTGAGTATGACAAACAAACATAAAGGTGTCCTTGGATAGAGATTAAAGTGAAGTGAACACAAGACAACCTGGCTTCATATTTAATGTGGTAGTAGAAATGTGTCTACCTCTAACTCAAATCCGGCCAAGCCATAAAGACAAAAATAAAAAGCATTTTTCTGAATGTAAAAGAATGATATGTGCCTTGAGTTAATTTATTCGGTCCCAAACATACGAAAACGAACAACCACATTGCCACTTCTTAGAATTTATATTTTGTTTAACTCATCTCTTCAAAGATTAGGTTTTTTAGGTCATGTTATATTTAATGTGGATTATCAACACGCCACCTACTAGATATAGAATGTGATCATGATCAAACCATTCTTAGTTATATAGACTCCGATATTAATTTTATAGAATTTAAATGAACTCAATTGTAAAAAATTAACTTATAAGGTGAAATATGCCTTTCACGTATAAACAGATTTCTAGAACATAGCGCATCACATTGGGTGTGTTTATTTCAACTTTAAAAAAAAAATAGATTTTGGGTTAAAAGAATTTGGAGATTTTAAAAAAATCTAAAGCTATTTCTATTTGTTTACTATCTAAAAATCGTTTTTTCTTTTTAAGATTTGAATCTCTTACACTTGAGTTCCTTGTATTTAGGAAAAAAATAGATTTTGAAAAAGTTACTAGGAATAGCTTTTCATTTTGAAGCTAAAAATGATTTTTTTTAACAAAATGGATTTTTTAAAGGCTAAAATGTGGTTTTGGTCCCTGCAAATATACCCAGTTTTAGTTTTCGTCTCTGGTGAATTTCTTTTTTAAAAAGGTCCTTGCAAAATTTTGTTTTTTAAAATGGTCCCTGACCCCACTTATGTGATGATTTGTCACATTTTTTAATATGTGGCACTTGCTGACTGTTACAAGTTGTCCACGTGGATGCCACGTGGCAGTTAACTTATTTAAAAAACATTTTTCAAAATTCGAAAATATATTTTCGTTTTTTTAATAAATAATAATTTTTATTAAATTAAAAAAAAAAAAAACACAAAATATGCAGAAAAGGGGGAAAATTACGTTAGGGTTTCCCATTTTCCCCCTTTCTTCTTCCTTCAATCCTTCAATCCTTCTCTTTTTATTGCATTTCCAACAATGTATCACTTCTGTCAACTCCCCAAACAGCTTAATCAACAGCTTATGGCTTCTGGAGCTTCCAACTTCTACAAAACTCTAGACCAGCAGTCCACACATACTTAAACGCTACTGAATCCATGACTATAACAGCTTAATTCGCAATTAAATCACTTATAGCAGATTTATTCCAAAACAACTTATGCATCAACTTATTGGTTTTACTCTTGCCTTCAATCTTCTGCTCCAACACCTGCTACAACCCAACTTCAATCTCTGCCCAACTTCATTCTTACCCCTCCACAACTCACCACCGGCGACCACCGTCGTTCTCCTCTCCGATCTATTCTCTCTGCAAAAACGAATCCAAAAAACATAGATCTGAAACAACATAAGCACAACAACGCAGCGGCCGAGAGAGAGAGAGAGAGAGAGAGAGAGAGAGAGAGAGAGAGAGAGAGAGAGAGAGAGAGAGAGAGAGAGAGGACGATGAAGGTCGTGGTCGGCGTGAAGGAGAAGTGGAGGTCGCGATGGATTGAGGCAAGATGGTGGTGATGAGGACGATGGTGGTGGTGGTGAGTGATGATGAGGTGCTGTGGTGGAAGCCTGAAGGATTGAAGGAATGAAGGAATGGAAACGAACAGTAGAACAGTGGGTTATGTGATTGAAGCCTGAAGGATTGGGATTCCACTTCTGTGCCATAGTGGCGCGCAATGGTATATGACATAGCCAGTCATAATATGCCACGTGGCACATCTTTTTTTTAAAAAAAAAAAATCAAATAAAATAAAAGAAGTGGAATCAGAACCAGAACACGTTCCCTCACTTCTCCCTTCTTCTTCTTTACCACCACTTCAAAACAAAACCAACAACTATCATCATTTTCTTTTCCTCCACCACCGGTCGTCACCGCCAGTCGCCACCGCCTCTGCCGCCGTCGACCTGCCATGAACCTGCCATCATAAGGTTTTTTTTTCTTTATCTATTTCTTTTGAATGATTGAAATGCTCATATGAATGAGAATAAACCATAATAAAAATAAAAATTTCAATAAAAATATAGAATAGTAGCACTTGATTAGAAAGACAAAACAAACCTTTTTGAACTAGTTTCAATTCATTAGGATTTGATTTTAGGAAATTTAGGGTTTTATTTGGGGATGATATAGAACCACTTGCAATGTTACATAAACTCTGTTTTTTTAATGGCTTGACTAATGTTGTTGTTGTTGTTGTTGTTATTGTGAAATAGGCAAAGGGGATTGATTGATCCTTGAGAATTTGCGTCTTTATCATTCATTCTTTCTTAATGTTTTGTATGCCCTGTTTGATTGATCCCCATGCCATGAGAGACCCCTAGTTCAATTCATACTTCAAAATACCATGCCATGATAATTTTAGTGTTTATGTTCTCTGAGTTTTGCGTTTATGGTACTATGTTTTTGCGATTTTGGTGTTGCATTTCTGGTAATAATTAAAGAAACTGCTGAGTTTAGTTAAGGATGATATAGAACGCCTTGCAATGTTACATAAACTCTGTTTTTTTTAATAGCTTGACTTATGTTGTTGTTCTTGTTGTTCCTTGGATAGTTTGATCAAACATGGCATCTTCAAATGTTGATTGGAAGCCAGAGCTTGGAATGGGATTTGATAATATGGAAGAGGCTAAACAATTTTGGCTTGCTTATGGTTTACGTGTGGGCTTCGGAGTTAGAGTACGTTTTACAAACAAGAAGGAAGACGGTAGTGTAACGTCGTGTAGGTTGGTTTGTTGTAAGGAAGGGCTAAAGAAGAAAGAGAACAAAAATGCATATGAAGGAAAATATCAAAGAGCCGATACTAGAACAAATTGTCTTGTAAGAATTACACTTTCACGTCGTAAGAACGGAAAATTGGTCATCCATGAGTTTGTAGATGAACATAACCATGAACTACAAAAACCAAAGACAACACACATGCTTCGATCACACAGAAAGATAACTGAAGTACAAGCATATGAGATTGATATGGCCAATGACTCTGGATTAAGACAGAAGTCCACATTTCAACTTATGAGCACACATGCAGGACATAGAGCTAATGTAGGATTTACAGAGGTGGATGTAAGAAACTACATCACTGCAAAAAGACAAAGAAGTATGGCATATGGTGAGATTGGATGTCTTTCACAATATTTTCAAGGACAGTTGTTGGAGAATCCATCCTTCTTTCATGCATATCAGATGGATGAAGAAGAACACATTACAAATGTGTTTTGGTGTGATGCACGTATGATTTTGGATTACGGGTATTGGTGATGTTGTTTCATTAGACACCACATATTGTACCAACCATGCCAATAGACCACTTGCTTTTTTTTCTGGTTTCAACCATTATAGAGGTTCAATCATTTTTGGTGCAGCACTAATGTATGATGAGACAATTGAGTCATTTAAATGGTTGTTTGATACATTTTTACAAGCACACAACAACAAAAAACCAAAGACGATCTTCAGTGACCAAGACCAAGAAATGGCAAGTGCACTTGCAAAAGTGATGCCTGAGACTCACCATGGTTTATGCACATGGCACTTGTTACAAAATGGAGTCAAACATCTTGGGAACTTGATGAAGGGAGGAATTTTTCTGCTTAGAGATATAAAAAAATGCATGTATGATATTGACAATGAATCAGATTTTGAGAAACTTTGGTTTGATTTGATCAACGAATATAATATTCGTGATAAACCTTGGATCAAGTCAACTTATGCCATTAAAAAAAATGGGTTGCATGTTATATGAAGGAAGTGTTAACACTTGGCATGCAAAGTACACAACTTAGTGAAAGTTTGAATGCTCACTTCAAGTCTTGTATGAAACCGAATGTGGATATCCTACAATTCTTCAAACATTTCGAAAGAGTTGTTGATGAGAAGAGAGCAAAAGAATTGATTTGTGTTTATGAATCAACGCATAAGCTTGCAAGGTTAGCATATGAAACTTCACCAATACTAATCCAAATGGGAAAGTATACACACACACTGTCTTTGAATTGTTTCATAACGAGTTTAAGTTATTCTTAGCTTTATCTATACCAAATAGACATGAATCTGACTCCCTTTGCAATTATGTCATCACCAAGGAGAACCATGCAGGATCTTGGAGAGTGTCATTTAATCGTGTTTCAACTTCCATTACTTGTAGTTGCAGAAAGTTTGAGACATTTGGCATACTTTGTTCACATGCATTAAAAGTGTTTGAATTGAATGATGTTAAAGTAATTCCTGAGAAGTATATTTTAAGAAGGTGGACAAGAGAAGCCCGTTTTGGCATCGTGCAAGATTTTAAGGGAAAGGAGGTTGAAGGAGATCTGAACCTGTCAAGAAATCGAATGTTCAGACAAGTTGTATCTAAGTTCATTAGAGCAGCGGCTGAAGCATCACATAGTGAAGAAATCCTCAAGTTTGTTGATAACAGTGTAGACGACATGCTAAAGAAAATGATGGAATCTCGCGCACAAGCTATGGACAAGAACGGTGATAACGGTGCTCGTCCTTCATTTATGAGTTCTGATCCTATACAAGCAAAGGGATTCAGGAATCGACCCGGCTCAAAGAGAACCAAGCGACTTAAAAGTTGGGTTGAAAAACAGCCTATTCAAGCAACATCTAGCCACGCTCCACCTCAAGAAAGAAGTTCACATGTATGATTGTCTAGTAAGGGGTTTATGCTGGACTATATTGCCTAAAGAATTAATAATAATTGCTTATTTTAATTTTACATAATCATTTTAGGTTAAAGGATTAACAACTCATATGGTCAATGGAGTATCTTGTTCCGCGCCTCCAACTTATGAGCCCCCACAAGCACATGAAAATCAAGTTAATTACACAGCTATGTTAATGGTAATTTTACATCTTTTTCATTATGAACTATCCTTACATTTACAAGTATCATGATACTAATTATCTCTTTGTTATTAACATAGGCACCCCTTGACGATGCAAATATTGGAGCATATTCTTACCTTGATTGACCAGCGATCTACATCGAAAGAAATGAAGCTTTTTTTGTAATTTCATGCTGACATTAAACATGTTTTGGAGATGAATTTTTGTAACTATTGTTGATATTTTGATGTTGGATGCATGTTTGGCAAATGCAATGTGTTCAATGGAAGCGTCTCCATGTGTATAACAAGTCTTCAGTTGCAAGAATTCTGATTTGAAGCTGTTCAGAAGCACTTTTGCACTTCAGAAGTTGGAACAGTGCTTCAGACGCGCTACAGTACTTCAGAAGCTGAAATCCTTCAGACGCAGGAACAGTGCATCAGACGCACTATTCAACAGTTGACTTTCGTTGACTTCTTCAGAAGCTGAGTATTTTTGAGTTCTTTCTGCGCGAATCTTTGCGAGATTTGTCAGGGTTTAATCATTGATGAATTATTCTAGAATGCTGATTGAATTAATGAAGATCTTATGAAGATTTGGCTCGTGTTTTATGAAGTTCTTATTTTTCTGAAGCAATCTTTTCCAGATACATTGCTGGTTTATTTGTTTCCTTTTACAGTCATTCATAATTCAGAATTATATCACATACAGAAGATTGGAATCATTTTTATGTTAGCTGCTGAAGATTATAAAAGGAGTTTGCTGCTGCTGTTATAAAGTGACGAAGAACATAGAAAAATTCAGAGAAATAGAGTCTTAGTTGTGTAAGCTTTAAGCTTTGTTTGTGCACCACTCAACTGAGTTGGTTTAGGAGTAATTGAGTTGTAATTCACTCTAAGCCTGTAGGTACGAGTGTTGTCTTTGTTATTGAAGTGTTTCTTCAAAACTGGGTTTTTCAGAAGTAGTTTAGTAACTGGGTTGTTACTTGGGTAGGAAGTTAGCAGTTGTCTAATACTCAAAGAGTTGGGTAGAAATCAGACTAGGAGGAGTTTAATTGCTTAGGCTGGGAACAGGGAGTTCTGTGTCTTGAGTCATAAGGATTAAATCCTATAGTGGATTTCCTTCCTGGATTGGTATCCCCCAGAGTAGGTGGTGTTTACACCGAACTGGGTTAACAAACTTTTGTGCCTTTTACTTTCCTGCACTTTATTTTGCTGCCTGTGTTGTGTTTTTGTGTGTGCTCTGTTTTGCAAACTATTGTGCCCTGCTTATTTGTTTTGAACCTTGTCCAGCCAGAATTTCAATTATGTGCTAAAAAATATACTTTGATTTTGTATTTTGATCACAATACTTTTGGTATAAGCATGATTGAATGAAATGAACAAGTATTTTGTTATCTTCGATTATTATATACGAAGGAAAATTGTTATGTACTATTGGTTCCGATCTTGAATTATTTGATGTGTTATGGTACTGCAGTATGCGTTTATGCATTTATAGTATAAGTGTTTCTGCATTTATGCATTTTCAACATTTCTATTTTCGTTTTTACGTTTATGGTACTACGTTTTTGCGATTTTAGTGTTGTGTTTCTGGTAATAATTAAAGAAATTGCACTTCAGCGTTTCTGGTTTTTTCTGCGTTTATGCGTTGCAGGTTTCAACATTTTTTGTTTTGTTTAGTTTATGGTACTGGGTACTGCAACTTGTAAATTGTGTCATGTTTAGTGCAGATGACATATATGTCTTCAAAGTAGTATACCCCCTTCACTAGTTTTAATACTTGTGTTAAAATTATTTTTGTTATGATGTATGAGCAAAACACTAGTTGTAGCAGTAGCAGCTCACCTCCACAAAAAGCAACAAAAAAAATGTATAACAGAAGCTCATGTATTGGTATAACAGAATCATTCTCTAAAACACACCAGCTACCTAAAACAAAAACACATTTGCCCATAATTCTTCAGGAAGATATGAGTTTAAACAATCCCTTTTCTTATTCATATTCATCACATTCACAACACATTTTTCCATTAAAGTCTCCTTCTTCAATTCTCTTCAATTCTCACTGCTAAAAACATACCAATTTTTTCATTATTTTGCCACAATTCACCAATCCCAAATCAAACCTCTCCTCAACAGATAACAACCCTCAATCAATCTCGAATCAATTCATCAAATTTGAAAAGAAAACACAACCAAACAATACTAAATCCCTTTGACAAAGCAGTGGTCAATTCTTCAATTCACCAAAATCAGCGATGGCCTGTATGTCAACGGTGCCGGCAGCGGAGGGAGGTTTGGAGGCGGCGACGGAGGGAGGAGGCGGCAGATGGTGGAGAAAATTTGAGAATGGTGGGTAGCAGTCTGGCAAAGAGAGAAGGGAACACACGCGTTTTGGTTTGTCTTTTATTTTATTTGATTTTTTTTTTAAAAAAAAAGATGTGCCACATGGCACATTATGACTGCCTATGTCATATACCATTGCGTGCCACTATGGCACAGAAGTGGAATCCAAAGGATTGAAGGAATGGAAACAAACAGTGGAACAATGTTTTTTAATTAATTAAAAATAAATGTTTTTTAAAAATCCGAAAATATAGTCTTTTTTATAAATTAAAAAAAATGTTTTTTTATTAAGTGTCTTGCCACGTGGATGCCAGCTGGACAACTTGGCACAATCAACAAGTGTCATGTATGCACAAATGTGACAAATCATCACAAAAGTGGGGCCGGGGACCATTTTTAAAAACAAAATATTTTGCAAGGACCTTTTTCAAAAAAAAAAAAAATTTACCAGGGACCAAAATCAAAACTGGACATATTTGCAGGGACCAAAACCACATTATTGCCTTTTTTAAAACTCTAAAACAAACACTACAATAAAAAAAAGCTCTTAAAAAAAAGTGTTTTTTTAGTTTAAAAAATAGATTTTTTTTTTTAAAATCTCAAACAAACGGCCCATTATCTACGATTCTATTAAGATAAATAGCTTAATTTGCTGTTTATATCATACGTGTTTACTTATGATAAATGTTTACTTGTAAGTTATTTCTATACAACAAAAAATAAAATAAATTTAATTTGTTTTCGTCTAAATTATAAGTTGTTTTTTTTAGGAAAAATTTCTAAATTATAAGTTGTTTTTCTAAGCCATCATATATCTTGCAAAACTTATGAAAATATGCTAAAAACACAGGCGAAAACTGGTTTAGTCTATAAGTAATTGACTCATATTCCACAAAGTTGTAAGTTCAACTCTCATTACTAGCGTGATGACCTATTTAATAGATCATTTATAAGTAACTTTGTTAATGCTGGATGAACCTTTGAGTCGGAACTTAAAGAAACACCCCACGTGGCCAAATCATGGAAAAAAAAGTTTTGAAGATAGTACCAACCATAACCACCAAAAACATGTCTTTCGGGCGTAATATTATCTTCAATTTATGGACTTTAAGGTGGTGACTTTTGAGGCTGGTGTGGTGATTGCACTATTTATCTGTAGTGTTCTGCATGCGTATTAATGTAACAAGCCTTGTTGTGTTGTCTTTTTTGTCCAGCCTTTGCTATGATCATATAGTATTTTTTTTTCCATCAACATTTTCAACTCTCTTTCCATCAAACTATTTTTGATACGGTATAAAAATGTATTTATTCGAATATGGTAAAGAAAAGTAAGTGTTTGTATGGTTCCATGGTGGAAACTCTCAAATTTGAGTTTGCAAATTGTCAAATTTGGTTTGACCATTTTTTTTTTAGGAAATCAATTCCGTGCTTTTCATTGATAATGATCAAGAGTATATATAGTTACAATAGGTAGAGTCAAACCTAGGAGAGTAATTACAAAATAATGGAGAGTAATTGCAAAATAATAACCAACATAATTACAAACATAATTACATAAAGTCAAACAATCTATTACACCCCCGCAGTCGAAGCGGGAGGTTCACAGACGCTTAGACTGATCCGGAAATCATCAAAAAGAACTCTAGGTAGGCCTTTGGTGAAGATGTCAGCAATCTGTTGACGAGAAGGAACATGAAGGACGCGTGTCTGTCCTCGCGCGACCTTTTCCCGACAAAGTGAATGTCCATCTCAATATGTTTAGTATGTTGATGTTGCACTGGATTACCAGAAAGGTAGATGACACTAACATTATCACAATACACCAAAGTAGCCTGGGAAAGTGGGTAGTGGAGCTCTAAGAGAAGATTGTGAAGCCAACACGATTCAGAAACCACATTAGCAACACCCCTGTACTCAGCTTCTGCACGGGAGCAAGAAAGCGTGGGTTGTTGTTTGGAAGACCACGAAATGAGGTTGTCACCAAGAAACACACAATAGCCAGAGGTCGAACGACGGGTGTCAGGACATCCACCCCAATCAACATCAGTGTGGGAGATTAGTTTCTCAATAGGGGATGGATAGAGATAGTGTAGAGTGCCCTGAACATAACGCGGGATGCGTTTGAGGGAAAACATGTGGTCGGTGCAAGGGGCATGCATGTGAAGACACATTTGTTGGACAGCATAAGCGATGTCAGGCCAGGTGAAAGTAAGATATTGTAAGGCTCCTGCAAGACTTCGATATAAAATGGGATCGTCATATGAAGTGTCGGCGGTGGTACTGAGCTTCTGTTTCGTGTCAACTGGAGTAGCATAAGGTTTGCACGAGGTCATGCCTGCTCGAGCAATAATATCACTAGCATAAGTACTCTGGCTGAGGAAGAGTCCACCATCATATCTAGTTACGGCAATGCCCAAGAAGTAACTCAGCAGACCCAAATCCTTCATGGCAAACTCAGATGCAAGGAGTGCCATGATGGATTTTTGAAGATCATGGGAGGAGGTGATGAGGATGATGTCATCAACGTAAAGCAAGATGTAAGCCATATCGGAGGCACGCCGGTAGATGAAGAGTGAGTGATCTAAAGTGTTATGCTGAAATCCAATGGTGGAGACAAAGTCAGCAAAGCGCTGGTATCAGGCACAAGGCGCTTGCTAAAAGACCATATAGTGATTTTCGCAAGCGGCACACATAATTTAGGCGATGAGGATCACGAAAACCCATTGGTTGATGCATGTAGACTGTCTCGTGAAGGTCACCATGTAGAAATGTATTCTAAACATCTAGCTGATGAATAGGCCAAGATTTGGACAGAGTAATGGTGACAATGGTGCGAATCGTCGCCGGTTTTACTACATGATTGAACGTCTCATCACAATCTTCACCTGCAATCTGTGACCTGCCGTCACCTACAAGACGAGCATTGTAACGCTCAAAACAACCATTATATTTCTTTTTATGACAAAAAAATCCACATACAACAAATAATGTTAACATCACAAGGTCGTGGAACCAAATCCCACGTATTATTTCTAATAAGAGCATCAAACTCAGACTGCATTGCGGATTTCCAATTTGGGTCAGATAGGGCTAGTTTGGGGTTTTTGGGAAGAGGTAAGATGTGTGGATCATCAATGGTAACAGAAAGTTTAAAGAGCTTTCTGGGTTTGTAGATACCCCGCATGCTACGGGTTGTTATAGTCCGAGTAGGTGGTGCAGGCTGGGCCAGGGGCGCAGACTGGGCCAGTGGTGTAGGTGATGAGGAGATATTAGGTGTATCCGTGGAGGGGGAAGAGGGTGTCGTGGTGGTGGAGGAGGTAGGAGAATGATTTTGTGATCGGGTGGGTGAGATAGACGGATTGTCAGATGAGAATAAAGGATAACAAAGACAACCAAAGACACGAAGATGTGTGTGGGAGGGGTCATGATGATACAAAAGTTGAGTTGGAGAGTAATTTTTTAGATTCTTTTGGGGAAGGATATTAAGAAGATATGTGGCCATTTGAAGTGCATGATGCCAAAATGAGGGAGGAACAGACGAATGAGCGAGAAAAGTGGGAATCATGTTGTTAATAGTGCGTATCTTACGTTCCGCTTTGCCATTTTGAGATGATGTGTGAGGGCAAGAGAAACGAAAGATAAGACCATTATCAACACAATATTTATGAAATAGTGAATTATTATATTCACGCCCATTATCACATTGAAAACATTTGACAATTTGAGAAAATTGTGTGTGAATTTGATTGGAAAGTGAAATGAACAGTTCAAAAACTTGAGATTTGTTGCTTATGGGAAATGTCCACAAAAAATCAGAATAATCATCCAAGAATAAAACATAATACCGATGACCAAAGGAGCTTAAAATTGGTGATGTCCATAAATCACTGTGTAAAATATCAAATGGCATTGAAGTAACATTTTTGGATGGATTAAAAGGCAACTTAACATGTTTGCCAAACACAAAAAGAATTACAAATATTCTTAGTACTCAATTGTTCACTACTAATGAAATTATTTTTATGAAGAGACTGCAAAATAGAAGAACTAGGATGACCAAGGCGTCTGTGCTAGAGACTGGAAGCAAGACCAGCATAGTGAGAGGGATAGGTGACCGGATAGAGATCTCCAAGGCTATTACATCTCATGAGAGAAATCCCTGTCTGAAAGTCAAATACCGAGAAACCAAATGGGTCAAAAGACATAGAACATTATTGTCAGTGGTGAGTTGTCACACAGAAATCAAATTTTTAATAATTTGTGGTGTGTCTAAAACATGGTTAAGGTTTAAGGGTTTGTTTTTGTGAGATGTAGGTAAAGTTGTGTGACCAAATTAGAATAAGAAGAGAGATTACCTTGTGATTCTGCTGTATGGGACGAAGCTCCAGTGTCCATGTACCATATGTTATCCGGAGGAGTGAGAGACATGGTATGCATAGCAGCTGCAATGTCAGTGGGTGTTGGTGAAGCCGTGGCAGTATGAGCCTGAGGGCGTTGTCCTAGAATGTCTGGCTGCGTCGAAGGACCAGTGGGATGAGTCCACTGAGATGTTGGATAAGGGCAAGGAGGCACACCCCAAGGAGGTGGGGTCCAACCCCATGGATACCAGGATGGATACTGCTGCTGCTAGGCCTGAGAAGGCCAAGAAGAAGTTGTTGCCGCATGTGCAAAAGGACCATCAGAGCGTGAACCACCACGCTGTCCATGCCCTCCGGAGCGATTCTGATTGTTGCGGTTGCGGCCGGATCCAGAGCGGTTATTCTGACGACGATTTGAGCGCTGCTGAGAGGAGTCATCGGAGTCCCTTTCAGTTGTAGTGTGCAATGCAGTGTGAGAACTAGTGTTGTGAATTTTGGCCAGACCGGATTCCTCCAAAGTAAGCATGGATCGCGTCTGAAAGAATGATGGCAGTGGATTGCTTTGGCGGATTAAGGTGGCAACCCCGCAGTACGGCTCAGAAAGACTAGACACCAGTTGAAGGATCAGACAATGACTGCTGATAGGTGCACCAACGTTTTTCAACTGATCAGAAAGTTGCTTAAGACGCTGGCAATAGGCAGAAACATTAGGAAAATCCTCCATCTGAGTGGATGAGAAATCTTGCTCAAGAGCAACAGCACATGAATTTTGATTATCCTCAAAGATGTCAGCCAAACGTTTCCAGGTAGCCATGGCATTGGATCCTTTTTCGATAATGGTGGTAAGGAGATCAAAGGAGATGGTGGAATAAATCCATTGAAGAACAGTGGAATCAAGAATTGTCCACATTTCAAAACTAGCGTCAGTAGAATCAGGCTTATCTTTTCCGGGTTGAGGAATGATGTGGTGGACAACCTTGTGGGCACGAGCATGAATTTCAAACAATTCAGCCCACATGGCGTAGTGATCCTTCTCCATTTCCAGGACGAAGGGAATGTTATTTTTGATATTGGTCACAGCAAGGGCCGGGTGAAAATCGGGTTTCGCTGTATTGGGGGTCACGGCAACGGCAGAGGACGCGACACCGGACGACGACATGTCAGGGGAGGAAGACATGGTGTGGCAGCAGTGGGCGGCGCGCGCGCGCGCGAGAGAGAGAGAGAGAGAGAGAGAGAGAGAGAGAGAGAGAGAGAGAGAGAGAGAGAGAGAGAGAGGCGCGTCACGAGAGAGAGTTGCGGCTTAAGGAAGGCGCTTGAGCGGCAATGGGCGACTCAAGGGATTAGGCAGCGGCGGCCTTGGGTGAAGAGGGTGGCGGCGGCTGTAAGGAAGAAAGGGATAGGTAATTGGAATTTAGACTCGTGATACCATGAAGGAAATCAATTATGTGCCTTTCATTGATAATGATCAAGAGTATATATAGTTATAATAGGTAGAGTCAAACATAGGAGAGTAATTACAAAATAATGGAGAGTTTTGTAAAATAATAACCAACATAATTACAAACATAATTACATAAAGTCAAACATTTTATTATTTTTATGTTTGGATCTATTACAATTCTTGATAAAATTCATACGTGTGAGAGAAAAATACTGATTAATTAGATAATTGTTTTTTACATGAAGGGATATAACAATTCCTCAAAAATAATGAAAGGATACAACAAGACTTGTATAGACGATGAGAACAGGTAATTAGTCTAACTTAACTGACTAGTGTAGCTTATTATTGTAGCTAACTATTACGGTTAATATTCCCTTGCAAGTTGGAACGTGTTTCCTACACATTCAGCTTGGAAAATACAAAAAATAAGAACAGCCGAAAAACATCGATTACAAAGAATATGAAATGTCTAATACTCCATTATCTTTATTGATAGAAGCAAAAAAATGCCAATGAATTTTGAAGCTAAAGTGTCAATTTATGCTAAAACCAAGACAAAATAATATCACAAAATATTTATTATGTTCTTGAGAAACTTAATTTGCCAAATATTTGATCTTGATTAAATCAACAGATCAAATTGGTGCATAATTTATTTTTGAATTTTTTTAGATTGTCAATTTGTCATGCTTTAATTCATCTCGTTTATTTTCATGTAAAAGGATTTACCTTCCTTCAAATTCTTGATCTCTCATATAAAGAGTGAGTTGTTAAGAATTGATTTTAAGATATTCAATTATCCCCAACCTCAATTAATCCATCGAGAAAATCATACATTAAATCGATTCGGTGATGGAGAATTACCTTCACAAAATCCATATGTTGCTTGGATATGGGAACTCGGAGAATACATCGATGACCAAACTATGCATCATAAAATTGGAATTGCTTACTACATTTGTGTCTTGAACCCACAAATTGGATCTTTGCATCACATATGAAATCTTAGAGTGTGTTTGGATGAGGTAATTGAGAAATTTTAAAGAATTTAGAATTTTAGACAATTCAAATTATTCAATTAAATTGTGTCATACCCCAATTTTTGACCTACGATTTCATTTTTATATCTTTTGGTCAGAAACTTTTTTTTCGAGAGAAAATTTCGGCAAAGAGATATTTTAAAATACCTCATTTTTAATTCGTTTTAGGGCCACTTTTTATCTTTATCTATTTTATTTTATTGTATTTACTTTTATTTTCATTTTTTGTATTTTTTTGTTATTCTTCTTTTATTATTATTATTATTATTATTATTATTTATTTATTTTTCTTTTTTTATTATTATTATTTTTTATGTTTTTTTTAATAAAAAAACAAAACAAAAAAAGTCAATGTTCACACAGCCTGTCAGCGCCCCTGTTTTCCTGTTTTCTTCCATCATCCCTGTTTTCCTGTCAGTGCCCTTGTTTTCCTGTTTTCTTCCATCATCCCTTGTCCAAAAACAGACCAAAATCTTCACCAAAATCAGAGGCAAGATCACTTCCTCCCCTTTTCAAGCTATTTTAACCAATATTTTGGCCAAAAAATCCAGCATTCAATTAATCTCATGATTACAAAAGAACTCTAACAATGTCTATATAAGGGGGACGAAAATCAGAGGCAGAAGGAGATCAGAATCAAAAACACAGAAACAACAAAATCACATAACAAAATCTCTACAAAAAAAACTCTTTCATTTTTTCCTTTACCAGATACAAACACAACAACCACCAGAATCACTTCCCATCCTCCATGAACCAAAACAGAACCATTTCCTCTCCTCCCAAACCTCAACAAACAGAACCACTTCCTCTCCCCTGAACCAAAACAGAACCACTTCTCATCCTCCCTGAACCAAAACAGAACCACTTCCTCTCCTCCCAAACCTCCCTAAAACACAACAGCACACAGTCGCACAACAAAACCTCCCTAAAACACAACAACACGCAGCCACATAACAAAACCTCCCTAAAACCCAACAAAAACCTTAAACTAAAACACACATAACAACACAAAACTAACCTCCTCCCCCTACAACAACAAAATCCGAAGCACCACCACCAATCCGAACCAAAAGAAGAGAAAGAATGTAGTTTTTTTTTTTCAAAGATTTTTAAAATCTAGATCTAGGAGTTTTCAAAAATTCTTTAAAAGTTTTGGGTGTAGATTCAAAAGGAGGGTGAGGCAAAGAGTAAGAAAAACTTTTTTTGAAAAATGGTGGAGTTTTAAAGCTATTCAAGGAAGCTCTGAATGATCAGCCTCTGTATGATCATCAGACTCTGGATCATCAGAGTCTGAAGGATCAGACGCTGGATCATCAGAGTCTGAACGATCAGACGCTGCATATTTTTCTTTGCATTTTTATTATTTCTTTTTTATTGTTCTTTTATTCTTAGCATCTTATTTATTTGCATCTCACATCACCTCATGCATTTTTATGCGATCTGTCATTATATTTTCATTTGTCATTTTATTTATTTATTTATGCCATTAGAATGTATTTTAGGATGAATGTAAAATATAAATGAGAATATGCATTGCATTCATTTTCATGCCGAATAGTTTAGTTCTTAATCCAAGGAAAAATGGACTTTCATTTTGATCCACCGTCATTATGAAATCCCTCGCGTTTAGTTTTATTTTATCACACTTAATCTTTTTTTAACTCCAAGTAAAAAACCATAAAAAAATCAAAAACATTCAAATATTTAAAAACTTCATCAAAAATATATTTTATCAGCAAACCTTAGATTTCAAACCAAGCGGTTTTCTTTTAATCAAACTTTAATCAATCTTAATCAAATTAGACTTTATTTTCTACATTTAAAATCAATCAACTTCACTCTTTTGCCACTTTGGCTCATCTTATCTTTAACAACATTTTCAAACTTTAAAATCAATCAAACAAATCACTCGGCTTTTTACACCGAACTACGTGATTTAGATCCCGCTCGGGTACGTAGGCAAAAAAGACTTTGTCTTTCCAAATCAATAAAAATAACAAAAACATTTTTCTCTTCAACAAAATAACAAAAACATTTTCCTTCTTTTAAACTCATCATTTTAGTCCTTTTTACACTTAGGCTTTTATTTTACAAACAAATAATCAATTTTAGCATAAAGATAAGTAAAAACAAGAGGTTCCTATAGAGTACTATAGACGTTTAGGGAGCTAATATCTTCCCTTTGCGTAACCAACCCCCGGACCTTGATCTCTAAAAAATAGGGTTTTTCGAACTTTCCCCATTTTCCTTGGAAAAATAAAAGCTCGGTGGTGAATCTTAATTTTGTGAGTCAACGCTAACCAATAGCTTGATATCCAAAAATCACTGCGACAAATTGCTTTCATTTCTCAATATTTTTGTTTGGATATAGTAATAAAAAAATTCATTGTCATCTTTTTTGGGCAACTTTTATAAATTTAAATTTATTTGGGTCAAATTTAAAAATTGAAATTAGGGGTCAATTTGCAATTTTCAAAAAATTTGAGGGGTCAATTTGCAATTTTTGGAAAATTTAAGGTCCAAAACATTACATTCCTTCAAAACATTACATTACGTTAAAACATTACATTCCTTCAAGAGGTGAATGTTTGAATGAGATAATGTTTTAAGGTAATGTAATGTTTTGAAGGAATTCAAATATTTTGAGGGGTAATGTTTTGAATGTAATGTAATGTTTTGAAGGAATGTAATGTTTTTAATTTTTTTTTGGACAAATTCGAAAATTGAAATTAGGGGTCAATTTGTAAATTTAAAAAATTTTGAGGGGTCAAATTATAATTTTTGAAAAATTGAGGGGTCAATTTGCAATTTTTTGGAAATTTATTGGGGTCAATTTGAAAATTTTGGAAAATTTGAGGACCAAAATATAAAATTTGAAAAATTATAACAATGAAGAAATTTGAAATTTTTAGCTTTTAGGTGTCATTAGGAATTCTCAAAATTTAACTTGAACAAAATACTTCATAAATTTCCATCATTTTGAAATTTCTTCAAATTATTATCCAAACAATGAAATTCATCTCAAAATATTTGAATTAACTCAAAACATTATGTAATCCAAACATACTCTTAAAGTTTTAGGTAACACCCTCTTATCTTTGTATCTAGTAGGGGTGGACAACGGACGGTTTCAGTCGGCGGCGGACCAAAAAATAAGAATATTCGGCTAACCGTGGGTGAGAACACCACACCCATTTCCGTCTGTTAGTGTCCTCGGTTAGACCGGGTGTCGGTTTCGTCGGACAATCGGTTATGCGGGTGGGTTAGAACGGTTATTGGATATGGGTTTCAGACGCAAACTAACAAAAGCTGAAAAAAAAAATCAATCTTTTTAATATAGTTCAGAGAACAGAAGGCAACATATTAAAACAAAATCAATGTTTTTCACATCTTCTGTTACAACCTAACCAGAAGAAACCCAACAAATAAAAATCAATGCTTTAAATATTTTAAAATCCATGATGGTAGAAATGAATTACATATCTGATACTTTGACAAGTAGATCTTGAAAAGAAGATCAAAGATGCTAGTTAAATATATCTTTCACAGACTGTATATTAGATCTAGCGCCTCATTGATATGGGACAAGAAGTTGAAGATTTGTAAGGACCTTCTACTTGTGACGACTTAACAAGGGAGACGAATTAGGAAGTCTGGTAGTAGAGAGGAAGATAACAAAGAGCTGAGAAGATGAGATTGAGAGTAACAAAATGATTTGGGTTGAGAGAGGTGAAGGCTGTTGATATTTCTAGAGAGAGAGTACTGATTGAGAAATGAGGAAAAAATGGTTTTTATATCAAGCCTAGTTGTCAAACAATGTAAAGGAATAAGTGAAATTTATTTGGACGGTCGGATATGGGTTCCGTTGGTTCAATTTTACCCACCGAAGCCGACCCGAATTATCCATCCATATCCGTTTCTAACAAACCGAGTGACCCGTCTAATCCGAATGAACCCACCCGCTTGTCAACGGGCCTGTTGGGTCGGCCGGTTTGGGCTGGTTTGAGAAATCCTGTCCACCCCTACTATCTAGTAGACGAGTACACATGAAGCGTATGCCAGATTCAACTTCATTTCCACTTTATTGGGAAACGACAAACGCCACTGTTAATCCATTCAGAGGTCGTTATGCACCTTTGAATTGATGATTTTTGTAATATCCCACTTAGATGTAACTGTTATCAGTAATAGAGGATTTAAACGAAAGCGATGGCAATTTTGTAATTTTGGAAGGAAAGATTATTTAAGGTGGAGGCAAGATATTTTCTTCATTTTCCTCCCACCTTTCTCTCTCTAACAAGTCTGAATTTCTCTCCTCCCTCTCTCTAGAATTTCGACCCCCTCCACCTCTCATCAATCTATAAATTCTTCATCCAATTCTTGTGGGAATTCTTGCTAGCAAGCTGGTTTTGGAAAGTTTAGAACAAGAGAAAGTAAAAGGAGAAATAAGGAAGAGTCAAGAGAAGTGGTAGATTGAAGCTAGGGTTTTGGAACTCAGAATTTAGCAAGCACCAATCGAGGTTTAAGGTGAGCTCCCTAGGGTTTTAGAACCCGTTTTGAGTAAGTTTGAGAGTAATTTTACTTTTTGAGCTAAGTTTAGAAATTGCATCCTAATTTCATTTGCTTGCCAATTCCTTGATAAATCATGTTTTAAACTATGAATTTGCATTAGAAATTCATTCCTTATACTGTTATGATGCCTGGGTATGCTTAGATATGTTAAAAATGGTGGAAAATCACGTTTTGAACTATTTCTGGGCTGTCAATTTCGCCCGGCGAGCTCGGGGCGAGATTACAGCGATTTTCAACATTTTTCCCTGTCTCATTTCGCCAATGGCGAGATGGAGCTCGCCCAGCGAAAATAGACAGACCTCCCAGGGCTGTTCTATTTCGTTTTGTGAGCTGCATACGCGTCAGGCGAGGCTTTTGGTAACCATTTTCAAAGAAAACCTTATTTTCTAAGGAAAACACCATTGAGGACATAACATAGGGGCATGTAACATATAAGGAATGGATGAACAAGGAATTGTGCAATAGTTTAGGATTGGTTAGAAATGTGAGGACAAAGCCCAGACGGGTATGGAATGTTCCCAATAACCAAGTAGTGGCTTATGAAAATGATAAGCCTATGACACTATACTCATATGTTAGGCATCAGTAGATCTATCCCTTTAGGGAATGCAATAGATATACAATGAGTAGATTAATATGATCAATTTCAAAGATTTATTAAGATATTAAGTCGTGGCCTTCGTTGTTCACGCTAGTGGGACACGAAAGGTTCATGCAAAAGTAAAGACTATTATGGAAAGAATAATAATTCGCGTCTTCCGTCGTTCACGCTAGTGGGACACAGGAGGTATGCGCGTAAGTTAAGATTATTATTAAGTCGTGTCTTCTGTTGTTCACGCTAGTGGGACACAGGAGGTTCACGCTAGTGGGATGCGTTATTCCGCAAGGATGACCGCACGACGACAAGAGGAGTCCGGTGTTAGCCTGATATGATAGGAATTTTCACCGGTAGAGAGGAGATGTACTTCGGGGTTACTCCACCCGGATGCACTCCGTAAAAATGAACTCAGATAATTATTGTTTGTTCAACGCTAACTTCTAACTTAATGTTATGAAAAATGAATACGTATATATATTATATACTAAGAGATAAGGCTAGTAGTCATCAGACATCAGAGAGTGATCATAGACTTCCCCTCGATCACTAAGTTTAAGTTTAAGAATAGAATATAAAAGCATAAGATAATGACATGCAGCGATCCTAGTTTTCTCCTGGTCGCGAAATATGTAAAGAATGACGGCGATCGTAGGAATCCCCAAGATTGCCAAGAGTAGGCACTGCAACCCTAGGTTACCCCGTGGTTGCCAACAGTAGGTAGGGCCGGAGCTCACTGAGACATCATGTCTCATCCCTTTCCTTTTGGTGCAGGTTCACATGAAGCACGACGTAAAGGTAAAGAGAAAGCTTTGGATTGATCGTGCTGTTTTATTATATATGGATGTTGTACATAGATGATGTATTATGATGTAAATTATTAAGGATGTTTTGTATCAGAATTCAATTGTAATTAACGACCCATGTATTGTATTACCTATAAGCTAACTTTATGTATTGTATTTAATGTATCCAGTACAAAATTTTAATACTCGTATGAGATCCTAGGCAATCTCTATATGGGTGTTACAATTTTTGTACCTAATGACTCGTCAAAAGAATACAGAAATCGTCTTCAACATAAACACTAATGACGATTTATGAATATTCAAAACCACCTTTAACATGAACATCAATTAGGAGACCAATGAGTCTCTTGATAGTGAAGAGCAATGCTTCACTCGGTCATGAGAGGATACAATATGCAACGAAGGTGTGCACTGGCACCTTGTATCTTATTCTTCTGGTATTTTTACTCGCACCCAAAGGCCAACGATGTATGTCCCAACTTCTCTGAACTTTGGTCCTAAGGTTTAAAGTGTTGGCAGTGTATTGACTAACCTCTAAGTGACCGGTGTCTAGGGGTGTAACTGTGTAAGCGGTTTGGACAAAACCGATGAAACTAGAAATTCAAACTGAACCAATCCGAAAAAGTATCCGATCTTATTTGGTTTGGTTCAAAATCGAACTGAACCAACCTAAATCGATCTAGTTTGGTTTGGTTCTCGGTTTTTTATTTTGAGATTGTTGGCTATAGTATTGCAGCAACAAACGAGGTAAGTATTTTTGTATCGTCTCCACAGGGATTAGTGCGCTACTTCGAACTGTTCAACAATCGTTATTGTTTTGAGTTAAGGTTTGTACGATTGGTTGCATAAAACGAATTGAACTTAAAAACATAAATAAAACGAAAAGTAATAGGGAATAAAAGCGTTAGAATTGGAGTTCATCAATCTTGCATCGAATATAATCTATAAATCATGCATATGAATTTTAGCGTTTTAGCGAAATTATCACGTATCGCTCGACAACGTCATTGATTTCCCAAATGACATCGTGAGATCGATCGTATCGTTTAATCGACGATTTTCCAATCAATAAAACGATCCGAAAGCATTACGATCCGAAACTTTGTGCGATTATCAAAACCCAAATCCATTTCTAGATTTTCTTATTTTGATAGAAGATTATTCTAAACATAGATTCAAAAGTATTTGTCAATAGCAATTGAATCAAGCATGAGAGTGAAAATCAAGAATAACTTCAAAAACACATAAATTGCTAAAATCATATATTTGCATAATCAAAAGTTACATCAAAGCTAGAAAGAATACCTCCAATCCCAACAAAGGGAAGTTAGTTGTTCATTTTCATGACAACTATACAAAAGTTTAGAGAAAAGATGAAGATCATAACCTAAGTCTTGATTTCCCAAAGCCTTTGGTTGATTCCACAATCCAATCACTTTTGCTCTTTGAAGATCATAGCTTCTAACCCTAATAACTAAGTCCTAAATATTACTGAACGAAAATATAAGCTATCTATGAATTCTATATCAAAAAAGACTGAAAACAAAGCTTAAATACTAAAACTGAAAACGACAATTTCGCTCTGCGAAGTTGACTTCGCTCAGCGAAGTCAACTTTCTCTGCCAGTTGCGTTCTGCCATGTCTTCACTTAGCCTTCAAACCGCCTTGATTTCGCTGAGCGATGATAAAGTTCGCAGAGCGAAATCAAGTTCCTCTGTTTCTGAAATTCCCTGCCTGACTTCGCCAACTGCTCGCCAAGCAGTCGCTGAGCGAAAGTGTCTTTCACTGTTCCTGATAAACTCTCTACCTATCTTCGCCAAGATCTCACCAAGGCGTCGCTGAGCGAAAGTCTGCATTCAAATTTTCATTTTTTCTTTGCTCAAATCATGTCCTTGCTTGCATTTTCCTACATAAATGGATTGGGAAAGAAGTAAAAGCATAATTGGGCATTTGATAAGTGATTATGAGCTTTTCCCATGATAACTTGCAAAACAAGCTAGAAAAGTGCATAAAATAACTATGCATTTAAACTACTTTTTTGGCACTTATCACACTCCCCAACTTAAATCTTTGTTTGTCCTCAAACAAAGGACTCAAAAGAAATGGAAAAAATCAAGGCTTTGGACAAAAGTACAAAACATGCAAAGAAATGAAAAGTTTTCAGATGACATAATTCAAATGTGGATTGTGCGGGCAAGTATGAAGTTTCTCATTAATCTAGATATATACTATGAATACGGCATAAGTCCTAAACACAAAATTCTTATCATACAATTCAAGTATAATTAACAATGAACCACACCTAACACACTTCTTTGAAAGTAAATAAAACAAATTGAAATCAATTGTGAGGGTTATGAACACTCATCCGGCAAATATGCTAACATTCCAATCAAATTATGTGTCCATCTAATTATCATTTCTAAAAGCACAAAAGTAAATGATCACAAGGTCTTTAAGGGTTGTAGTTTGGCTTGGTTACAAAAGAATTGTCATATGTGGGATATTGAATTCCAATGGCCAAGCAAGAGGAACATTCATTCTATTTACATACTTCCTCCTTATTCAAATACAACTCTTGGTGAAACAAATTTTTCTTTGATTGATCTTGACAACTTTTAGATTTATAGCAAACCTTTTTCTATTTTTCTCTTTTCTTTTTCTTGGTTTGCTTTTATTTTTTTTTTCTTTTCTTTTTCTTTTTCTTTTCTTTCTCTTTTTCTTGTTGTCAAGATCAATTATAACAAATCACCATTACTTGACATAAACACAACCTCCCTTTTCTCCCCAACTTAGTTCAATGATACCCTAATCAAATGTTCCTTTATCATTTTGGCAAAGGTCAATAATCACGATGGATAAGGGTTCAAAAGAAAGCAAATATCAGAATTCAATAATGAGTTAACTATGAACTGGATTTTTTTACAAACTCCGGCAATTTCAATAAGCAATTGAGCTTATGAAAGTTGACAGTTCATGGCTAACAATTCTGATTCAATAGGCTCAGAGGGGTTAACAGATACTCACTTCTCACAGGGTAGGTTTATTTGGTCAAGTGTTTCACTCATATTCAAAAAAATTGCCTTGATCATTTCAATGCTTTCATGCAATTTAAAACAACAATAGATTTAATATAAAATAACTGAGTTAAACATGAAATGTCGGTCTCCTGCATATATATACAATGGTTGAGGACTCCTCACATTTCGGCTAGTTCTAATTGGTTCACATAATAAGCATGTTATCGCGTAAAATTGTATGAGATAAATGATGTGTAAAGTACTCATTTCAAATTCAAGTACACATCTAGAAAAGCAAGAAACAAGTAACTTGACTTTGCACTTTGAAACAATTTCTATCATTATCATAATCATGCATCTGATACTTTGCAGTTAAAGAGCTTATCAGTAAGCTTTGCTCGACGACGTAAAATCTCGCTCAGCGAGAATGACAGGTTTCAGAATTTCAAAAATGGAGCATTTCAAAAGACTTGCCAATTTCAGCTTTACCTAAGTTAATTAAAAGCAGTAATAAAGCATATAAAACTTACAAAATTGGGTTGCCTCCCAACAAGCGCTTGTTTTACGTCGTTAGCTCGACGCCTTATTCGTTAGGGTGACCAAAACGAGACGGAAAGCACATCAGCCCTAGTATTCCTTTGCTTTGGGAGGAATTCCATGAACTTGAAGAACAGCTGATGTGGAGTCCATAACCTCCCTATCCAGAATATGCTGAGCAAGGTACATATATCATCTATTACAAATCCAAATTCGGCCTTGCTCACTTTCATCCCCTCCTTTTTACAAGTTTCTTCCTTGTTAAGAAACTGTTCCGGCTTCTCAATATCCATCACTTCTTCACTATCAACAACTCTGGCCTCTTCAGAATTTGACCTTTCTTGAGGAAGTTCAAATTTGTGTGGTATCTCTAATTCTTCCACTAATGTCCTTATACCACATCCTTCAAACATCGGCTCTTCCTCACTCTCATCAACATCGTCTTCAACAATCGCTCCGAATTCCAAAGCGGATTGATTGTTGGTCTGAACATCCATGATTCTTGGTAGAAAATTTAATTGAACTTGCAAAATCTCCAATTGGCATGATAAAGCTCTCAATCTATGGTTGGTATTTTGCATGTTGATCATGGATTGTTGCATGAACATATTCAAAGTATTTTCCGTGCTTGCCATTTGTTCCTCTTCAGACGGATATTGTTGATATTGTTGATATGATTCATACTCGTATGGATTATAGAAGTTGAAGTAATCATGATGATCAGCCATGATTTCTTTCAATTGGTGAGAATCTGAAACAAGTGTAACTAACAAGAAAATTTTCTTTGTATAACAAAGAGGGTTAATGCACACACGGATTTATAATGTACACAAAGAAACGAAAAATATTAACACGATTTATACAAAAGCTCAAAACACTACCAATTATTGCGATGCTCAAAATATCTAAACACTAATCCCCGGCAACGGCGCCATTTTGTTGGCTATAGTATTGCAGCAACAAACGAGGTAAGTATTTTTGTATCGTCTCCACAGGGATTAGTGCGCTACTTCGAACTGTTCAACAATCGTTATTGTTTTGAGTTAAGGTTTGTACGATTGGTTGCATAAAACGAATTGAACTTAAAAACATAAATAAAACGAAAAGTAATAGGGAATAAAAGCGTTAGAATTGGAGTTCATCAATCTTGCATCGAATATAATCTATAAATCATGCATATGAATTTTAGCGTTTTAGCGAAATTATCACGTATCGCTCGACAACGTCATTGATTTCCCAAATGACATCGTGAGATCGATCGTATCGTTTAATCGACGATTTCCCAATCAATAAAACGATCCGAAAGCATTACGATCCGAAACTTTGTGCGATTATCAAAACCCAAATCCATTTCTAGATTTTCTTATTTTGATAGAAGATTATTCTAAACATAGATTCAAAAGTATTTGTCAATAGCAATTGAATCAAGCATGAGAGTGAAAATCAAGAATAACTTCAAAAACACATAAATTGCTAAAATCATATATTTGCATAATCAAAAGTTACATCAAAGCTAGAAAGAATACCTCCAATCCCAACAAAGGGAAGTTAGTTGTTCATTTTCATGACAACTATACAAAAGTTTAGAGAAAAGATGAAGATCATAACCTAAGTCTTGATTTCCCAAAGCCTTTGGTTGATTCCACAATCCAATCACTTTTGCTCCTTGAAGATCATAGCTTCTAACCCTAATAACTAAGTCCTAAATATTACTGAACGAAAATATAAGCTATCTATGAATTCTATATCAAAAAAGACTGAAAACAAAGCTTAAATACTAAAACTGAAAACGACAATTTCGCTCTGCGAAGTTGACTTCGCTCAGCGAAGTCAACTTTCTCTACCAGTTGCGTTCTGCCACGTCTTCACTTAGCCTTCAAACCGCCTTGATTTCGCTAAGCGATGATAAAGTTCGCAGAGCGAAATCAAGTTCCTCTGTTTCTGAAATTCCCTGCCTGACTTCGCCAACTGCTCGCCAAGCAGTCGCTGAGCGAAAGTGTCTTTCACTGTTCCTGATAAACTCTCTGCCTATCTTCGCCAAGATCTCGCCAAGGCGTCGCTGAGCGAAAGTCTGCATTCAAATTTTCATTTTTTCTTTGCTCAAATCATGTCCTTGCTTGCATTTTCCTGCATAAATGGATTGGGAAAGAAGTAAAAGCATAATTGGGCATTTGATAAGTGATTATGAGCTTTTCCCATGATAACTTGCAAAACAAGCTAGAAAAGTGCATAAAATAACTATGCATTTAAACTACTTTTTTGGCACTTATCAGAGATCCAAAGAACCGATGAACCAAACCGATGCTAACCCACTCCCCATCACTTATGATTAAGCTCAAAATTAAATCCCAACATAAAATACTTCTTAATCCACTCACTTTCTCCTATCATCATCTCATCTCATCTCATCACTCAAACTTATTTCATTTCTACTAAAAAAGAACACTAGTCGGCAGCCGCCAACCACACCTAACCCATCGTTCCTCACCGTTGTGATCGTCCATCTCTTGGTTAGTTTTTCATGTTAGTTATACAAAGTTGTTTGAAAAGCAGAGAACATGGAAAACAAAATTCCATGAAATATTTGAGTATGTTGTATGCATGAAATACAAATTTGTAAAAATATAGACTTTTTTAATTCAACCAATCAACCGAACCGATCCAAACCAAACCAAACAAGTTAGTTTGATTTGGTTTTTTTTTTTCAAAAACAGTAAAAACCGAACCAAACCGAATCAAAGAAGTTTGGATGAAAATTTCTCAATCAAATTTTGAGAAAGGAAGTAGGAGAATAATTATGGGTCCAACATGCACTGGAAGTGTGGTGGCTCATAACCCACAAATATCTGGATATGAACAACATTAATATATAAACAACATTAATTCATAAAACCAACTTTTACGTGAATGCATATGAACATAAACATATTACATTAACTCACACTTAACTTCCTTAAAAAAAACTTACATTTAACTAATTAATTTTACAAAATCTTTTTTACCACGGCTCAAAGAAATACACTCACAAAGATATACAAAGAAATACAAAGAAAAACAATGAGAGTAATATGTCACAAAGAGGAATGTTATTTGAAGATGAATGTTATTTGAACAACAATTTATGAGATAACTTAGGACACAATCAAAGATATATTGAGAGAGAAAATAGAAACACAATCAAAGTGCGAGATTGAAGGTTATCACAAAAGTTGTCACAAAATAATTGTACATATATCATTTTTTTTTTGTTGAAGTTGATTTTAACTATTGGGGATTTTGTAATCATGTTTATGTACCTTGTAAACTTCGTCTATAATTTTTAGTTATACCACATGTGCAACCTTTAACAGGAGGATCAAATTTGTAGACGGAAAATATTTAAAAGATTATTGTTTGAAAAAATGTTTTTGAAAGGGCTAAAAACGAAAATATATATATATATATATATATATATATATATTTATGGAGATAAAAAATTCTTATTTAACTCAATAAAATATAACTTTTTAAAGTTCTTTTTTTAAGGAAAACTTTTTAAAGTTAACATTCGGTGTTACTGATATTTTAAAAAAAAAATAGGATTCAACTCGTGCAGGTGTATTGAAAAAGTGGAGGGTGCTAATAGTAATTCAATTTTATTTTTTGCGGTCAATAAACGATATTCATAATTCATCTCCTAAAAAAAAACGATATTCATCATTATTTTGTTTCTCCTATAGTCCTATGTAGCAACTTCTCCCACCTCCCAAATTTACTTTGAACTACACATCCGGAGGACAAAAACTCAAATTTTTACTGTCCAACTTCCAGATTAAGTGGTTGAAAATTGCTTTTCTCCTAACGAAAATTGTTCACTCCCATATAAACTGACGAAAATACCTCCAACGTGACTTAAGTCACGCAGGTTATACACCAGCGTGACTTAAGTCACGCTCGCTATATCCACGTGACTTAAGTCATGCTGGTGTATAACCTGTGTGACTTAAGTCACGCTGAGTAGTTACAAAAACAAAAAAAATTACAAATTACAAAACAGAAATATTATTACACAATAAATTTATTATTACATTACATTGTAATTCATTACATTGAACAAAATTTTATTATTACATTACATTACAATTCATTACATAAATTAAATGAATTTTTTTTTTAAAAAAATCGATTAATCATAATGACCAATCTTCTTGGGGTAGGGGCCGGTGGACGAACCCGCCATAACCACCTCTATCGCTAGCGGGAAAACACATTCAAGCCGAATTCTTGTCGATTAATCATAATGATCCTAACATGACTCAAAAATTCCATCGTCGATTAATATAATGATCGCAATTGCCGTCATAAAAAAAACTGCATAAGATCATTATGATTAATCGACGAAGGAATTTGAGGTCGTCTTGTTCACGTGGGAGTATCGGACATGAGATTCATCTTTTTCTTGAGACATGTTTCACTTCACAAAATAAATAAATAGTTGAATAATTAGAGACATATAATTTTATAAAATGCGAACAATAAGAATAACGAATAAAATTGTTGATGTTTTGTCCATCACAAAAAATGTCATATATTTATATAATCTTATTTACATATTGGCCACAAAAATTGGCATTACATAATCGACCGCAAAAAAATATGCCGGTGTAATATCGACAAAAAAAGGATGAACACTGTAACACCCTGATTTTAATATTAATTATCAGTATTATTTATAGAAAGTATTAAGATTATTATTGATTGAAAATAATAGGAAGGAGAATGAGATAATGAGATGATGGAGGTGGGGGTGTGAACTAGAAGTAATCAAATAAGTGGGGGAAAAGAAAGTAAAATTATGATGAGTGGGAAGAGAAAAATAATAGTATGATGAATAGCCCAATTCCCTAGTATAAATAGAAAAATAGAAAACTAGAATAAACACTTTTGCTGAACGTAGAAACAAGAGGATATGAGAGAAGAGGAGAAAACCCTAGCTGCAAAGAGGAGAACCGTAACCCTAACTTCCGAAGAATTCGAGGTAAGGGGGAGAATTCTTTCACATTAGGGTATTTTAAACTATGATAGGTTTGTTCAATTCTTAATATGTGATTGTTGTTATGATGAAGAATCCCAATGAAGAATTATGATGAATGAATGTAAAGTTTTGTTGAAAGATGAAAACTAAGAGAACCTAGTTTTGAGATTAGAGTTAAGAATTTGACAATGAAAGAGTGCATAATTAGATAGGTTAAGAGGGAATTAACGTCCAAACTGTAGGGTAACCCTAGAGTGATGATTTGGGGATGAATTAGGTGTGTTGAGATAGAATTAAGTGGTTTAAAAGTGATTATTGGGCGAAAACGCACTTCTGAAACTGTTTTTCGTTGGCTGTCTGTCAGCCAAAATCGGGCTCCGATTTGGGGAAATCGGGCCACGATTTTGGCCTATAAAAGAATGTTTGGACTCGACAAAAATCGGGCCACGATTTTTGTCAGACCAACTTGGAAAATTGACCTTTTTCACCATTTTTCGTTCTGAACTGGGTTTCGATGTAAACATGAAAGTTGTAGATATGGATGTTAGATTTCATGTGGCTTTAGAGTGACCTCATTTAGACATCCAAAACTTGAGTTATGGTCAAATTACTACACAGGGGTCAGCACGGTCGTGCACTCTGCCCAGGTTTAGGAAAAGAAACATTTCCACCCCTCTTTGTCCCGAATTGGACTTAGGTCCCTTCATGAAAGTTGTAGATATAGATGTCAGCTTTCATTTCCCTTTGGTTTTAATCCTTTTAGATCTCTAGAACTTTAGTTATGATTAAAACGCCATGCATGGGTCATGCTGCGTTCTTCATGAAGTTTCAGCACAATCCTTTCGGCAAACTCTAAAGCATCTTTGAAAGCAATAGTAAGTCTAAGAATGATGTAGCATGAATAGTAGGTGTATAAGGAGATCCCAAACCAATAGAAACCTTCTAAATCTTGACGAACTTATAACAAAATAAATAATCGAAAATGTTAGGGGGAAACTAGGGATAGATGAGGAGGGTAGATTGAGACGATAATGATGAGGGTACATACATTTATGATGACGAGAAAGATGACGTCTCTTATGATGAAGAAGTGAATGACGATGATATGTTTTGTCTTAGTGTTGTGCATAATAGGAAGAGTTTGCATTTATGATTGTGAATTCCTGATGACATAACGACGATGTTGGATAATGTTGTATGATGACGTAATGACGATGTAGTATAACGTTGAATAATGATGACGTAAAAGATGTATATGATGATGAATAATGATGAAACCACCCTTGACTATGATTATTGTTACTGCGCTATGTATATATCTATTGAATCATCCCCCATGCATCATCCCATATTTAGGACCATGTTGAATGAAGAATGATGTATGTATGTTCAGTAACACAACTCTGACATACAAATGTTGATTAGGATGTATGTATGCTCAGTAACACAACTCTGACATACAAATGTTGAATAGAAAACGGTACCGGCATGCATATAGGTCTTAGGAATAAGTTGCATTCCCTAGCATACATGTTGATGTATTCATGTTGATGTATTGTGAATGTTATGTGCGTTATTCTTTAATGTTTCGAAAATGTTGAGCTAAGATAATGATGACGTGTGAATGAAGATGTATAACTTGATGAAGAATTGTGAATATGTTGTAAATGATGACCCATGATGCTATGCCTACTTATATATTATTCATGTATCCCAATTAAATGTTATGATGTATATTCTCACCCCTTTGTTGTTGTTGCATTTATGGTGTTTGTACTCTTGGGGTACAGATACTTAGGACGAGGAGCTCTAGTTGCGGGACGCTTGGAAGGTGACGACGGGGAATGACTTTCGTTGTTATTATTTAGTGATTTTATGTAGTCGGGAAAAACACGTGCTCTGATCTGTAACACTAGGGTTGGGGTCAAACGTTGAATTAATAATTGCTAAGGAGTTTAAGCTTTGTGAAATTTTATGTCATTTCTACTTTTAACGTTGAAGAACAGATCCTTTCATTTATGAGATATGTTTGAATTATTTTTCGTTGCGGAATTATGACATATTATTACTAATCAAATGTTTGATGACGAGTATGTGTAACACCGTTTATCTAAATATATTCTATTTATTTAATAAATCAAACGTCAGGTTTAGGGTGTTACAAACACCGACTAAAAAGTGTCGTAGCCTATCTAACTAGCTAGTGATAGTGCATAATCTTCATCTTCTTCAATTTCTTTAAATTCTCCTTTTGGTTTTTCCGGAGTGGGAGTGTCACAATATATTGGATTGAGTTGATTTGTTGGTTTTTTCGGCGGCTTCGGCTCCTTAGACATGAGGTCTTTGAACAAAGTTTGTCTATCCATAAATGCAAACTCCCATGCTCCGCCACACCAATCTTGTGAATCTTCCACTCCGTACAAGGCGGTGGTAATGGACAACCGTCTTTCAAATAAATATGAAGAAAATGGCTGGGAATTAAGCCAAAACACAAGATGTGGGAATGTGTGTTAAGTGGTGGAGCACCTCGGATTGGAAAATATGTCTCATATACCTCTTTCTGCTGAAACCAATTGAACAACAGCTCTATTGTAGCAAGTTTCAACAATGTAACCCATATCCGATAATGTCAACCACTTATCTTCGTATGCAATTCCACCACTATTTGTTGGAGGGTGTAAATCATTCAAGATATATTGAAACTGCTTCTCGTAACCAAATATCAGCAAATAGTCACTCTTATTAGTTTTCAACTCTTGAATAAGTGCACTACGAACCAATACATGATTTTCCTCATCCATACCCATGTGTCTAGCTATGACCCGAAATCCACAATTACTATCTCCTTTAACATTCACAATATTTTCGATGAAAGGTTTCGTGAACTTTGGGAAGTGTGATATGTATGGTAAATTTGGAATATATGGATCTGGGTGTCTAGTAGAGGTTGAAGCTTGTGAGCGGGATGAATTGCCTAAACGTGCACTTTTCTTCCTCTTGGAAATGTTGTCTTGGCATGTGAAGATTGACTATCGGGATTTTGAGAATCAACACGCTCCCATGTAGAGAGGATTCGACCCGTGGATGACTTTTTCGGTGTAGACCTCGCTCTTTTAGGTGCTCCCTTGGTTACCACCTTTCTTGGAGGTGGAGACAACATTGTGTCTTCCGGAAATGCAAGTTGACGCATCACCTCTTTGATGTGGAGTTTCATCTTGTAAGGAGCTTTTTTGAGCCGTTCTTGAATGTCATTCCACTCCTCCTTCACCAAAAAGTCATCTTCAACCTCTTCTCCGCATACGCTTAACCTTTGCCAATAAGGCTCTATTTCATCCAATTGAATATGCAATTTTTCTTTTCTCTTCATGGAAATAATACATGCACAAGGCAAGCCGTACGATGTCTTTTGAACACAACCGCAATCTTTCTTGGCAAAGCCGAATGTCTTGGAACGATTTACTTCGTCAAAGATAAAGCACAATGCGGGTCTAGATACATAACCCTTCAACTCGGAGTACAAAAAGTCTCCTTTATATCTATGTTCAAAGACGGTACGGCTCCTCCCAAAACTTGCTTGTGTCTCGGACAATTGGATAGCTAACATCTTGTCTATTTAATCCCAACATGATGCCAAATCTCCTACACCACTCCTCAAATATTTTTTCAATTTTCCATGAGCCGATTCAACAATGTTGGTGGTTCTACAACCAAAATGCAAGAATTTATCCGTCCATGACCTCACAAATTTTTCCTTAACAGTGTTCAATATTGTGGTTTGAACATAGTCAAGGAATTTTGGATATGGTTTGCATACATCTTTGAATCGCATTACCATAATTGCATATGCATCCTTCGTAGGAGATTCAACCAAATCTTTCCAAGTATCCATGATTTTGTCAACAATTTCACTTGCCTTCACCTCTTTCACTTCTTTGCCATCAACTTTGACATCCTTCGGCTTCACTTTGACTCTACAATCCGTGATACACTTAGCCCTTACATTCTTCCCAATATGAAAATAACAAAGTAAAGCGGCGATTTTGGGGAGAACTTTGGCAACAGCATTCATCAAAGCATTGTCCCGGTCTGTGACAACAACCTTAGGCATGTTGAGTTTTGACGATAAAAGACTAACCAACATCTCAACTGCCCAAGTAAAGTTGTCCTCTTTTTCGGAGGTAAGAAAGGCAAAACCAACCGAATATGTCATGGTGGTAGAGGTGACACCAACAATATCAAATAATGACATTCTATACAAGTTGGTTTAGTAAGTGGAATCCATGACCAAAATGGTCCGAAAAGTGTTAAGCATATTAATTGACTCCGGATAAGCAAAAAATATGTCTTCAAAATTTGTTTCCTCACTATTTGCTCTTGTGAAATAGACGTATTTATGCTCCTCCAACTTTGATATCAAGAATTGCATCTCTGTCTTGTCACCTCTTATCCCTTTTCGCCATCTTGTACGCGCATTGTACACTTGTTTTATAACCGTCACACTTTCTTGGTTTTTTGCCTTTAAATCCGTTAAAATATTCATAGGCAACACCAAGCTCTTTGTCATGTTGATTACCCTCTTCTCCTCAACCTCTTTAAGTCTTTCTGCAAGAAGGTGACCGCCTAATTTTGGCTCCAAGTCATGGTTGTGAATTCCACAAAGCATGGCCAACCACCAATCACTTGATTTCTTCTCAAAGTAACCACACAATCTAAACGGGCAATCACATTTCCTTGAGCCCGTGCCTTCAAGCTTCAACTTCTTATTCGTCTTCGGTGGTTTGTATACACCACTCCTTTCACATTGCAAAGTCACCATTGGATTCTTTAGACTAGATTTATCTATAGATATAGTAAATCCAGCCCTTGCCACTTGTCGACGAACCCAACCAAGCAACTCATATCGCTCTCGCCATCTTTCCTTTGTTAAAAAAAAAATGAGGCGGTGTTTACTTCATAACCGCGAGGCTTGGCAAGACCGGTAGGTACCAGTTTAGGTTTTTCTTCAATGTGAGCTTGAAATGGAATTTTGACTTTAAGCTTCACATCAACGGTTGGTTTGACATCAACGGAAGCTTCACCTAAAACTTCAAGAATGGCCGGTTTTGGCTCAACGCCATCACCCATCATATTATTAACCATCACTATGTCTATTGAACAGAAAAATAACAAGGAAAAAAATATAAATAACTTACGCAACAAGCTAAGAAAGAAAAATAAAATTGGCACAAAAATTCAAATTCTGGGCACCAGCGTGACTTAAGTCACGCTGAGCTAACACCTGCATGAGTTAACTTACGCAGAGCTCTAGCGTGAGTTAAGTCACGCCTAGGTCGTGTACCAGACTACTAAATATACCACAAAAACCAACAAAATCAAGAGAGGTTAGATGATACATTACCTGATCTTTGACGTTTGATGAGCGTAGAAACTTGCTTCCTGACAAATTTATAGGACAATTTGTAGGGTCCAATTTTTACCATTTGAAAAATTTATAAGGACAAATTTACAATTTTTTAAAAATAGAACGACCAATTTTCAAAATTTCAAAAACTAAGGACTCATGTAAATTGTTAAAACATATAGAATCAATTTCATAATTTAAAAGAATTATAAAGATGAATTTGCGATTCACATTGTATGAATTAAGGAAGAAATTAGAATATCTAGTTTTCAGGTGGTAATTAAATTTTTCTATACTTTTGACAAAAAACTTTAAAAAAATTATTTATATTGAAAATTCTCAAATTTTTCATCACAACATTCTAAGTTAACATATAAGAATATAAATTACCCCTAAAATTACATTAACTCAAAAAGTTATATTTTGATACTTTAATTGTATTATATAATCAAACCATCTTCAAATATAATGAGATGCAAAACCAATCTTCATATATAACCATTTTTTTTCTTTTTCTGAAGTAACTATTTATAATATTCATGTATTAGCAACAAAATAATTTATAAGTTCCTTCAAAAAAAATTATAAGTTGAAATTCGTTCACCCTATGCAATAAAAATAAAAATTAATGAAAGTTATTGTAAATTGTAATTTTTTGGGTGCTAATTGAAAAATTAATATAAGAAAGTATATTAGAAAGTATTATATAACTTAATATAAGAAATTAATATTAGAAAAAGTTGAAAATATCAGAAAATACGAAGAAGAAAAAAAACTTTTACACTTTCCTATAAAATAAAAATAAAATAAAATACGAAAAAAATAAGAAAATGCACACTAGGAAGTGACACGAAGAGAGAGAAAATTTTGAAAAAGTTGAAATATAGCGCGGAATTTCAAAAACAACAAGTAGAGAAACAGAAAACGTGAAGTGAAGCTTCTTCTCTTCTCTAACAAACTAACAATGTCTTCTTCTTCTTCTTCCTTTCCAAGTTCTGAAGAACGAATCGTTGCTTCTGCTTTGCTTCTTCTCCACACACCACCACCAAAGTAACTTCATCATTCATTTTTTCTGTTTTCTTCGTTTTTTTTATCTCCGATTAATTTTCCAAATTTTTTTTTTATCTCAAGGTTTCATTCAAATGAAGTTCATGAAGAGCGAAGAAGCTTCAGTAGCAAGCGTTTCAGAGAGATTTCTGTCACTACTGATTCGGATGAATCTTCTTCAGCTTTCTCTTCTCTTCTCAACGGTGGTGATGATTCTTCCGATGATGAAGAGATCAAATCGCGTCCTGTTTCATTCTTCTCTGCTACTCATCGTTATCATCAGATGAAGTTCAAGGTCCATTTCTGTTCTTCAGATCCATTCGAATAAGCGATTCTGTTGAAAAATTGAAGTTCTGAATTCAGATTAATTGTTTTTATTTAAATTCTTTGATTGAAATTGTTCAGATCTGGTTGTTTTTACATGTTTTGATGTTTGAATTGATTTCAAAATGTTCGATGTTGATTATTGTTGAAGAAACAGAGTGGAGATTTTTTTGAATATTCAAATTGTGATGATTTTTGGATCTGATTGAATCGATGAATTTTAATATGTGAAGATTGCGAGGAAAATGCGATCGAAGGTGGTGTGGACATCCTCTTCCTGCTCTGGCGACCGTAAAGTGAAATCTAAGACGAAGGCGAAGGTTTCTCCGGCTTCATTTTCCGGCGAGGCTGCCTCGTGTTTGTCAACAACCTCAAGTGCTCGAAGCTTGCGCTATGCTAACAGAACAAGCGGGTGTAGGAGTGCGATTGATGCTGAAATCAAACGCGAGACACCGCCGGCGGCGAAGCTTGGCATGAAGAATCCTGCTGGAACGCCACACTTACGTAGGCGCGGCGAAGCAATATTGAGGTTTCTCTCTCACGGTGGTTGGTCTTCTGAAGTGAAGATCCGTGAAATGCTTGGTGATAGCCCTGACACTAGCAAAGCTCTGCGAATGTGATACTCTCTCTCTCTCTCTCTTATGCACGCACGCACACACGAACTATATATTAATTAATGTCTTCACAGTATCACAGGAAACTTTGATAATTTGATTATTACATGAAATCATGATTCAAATCCTTGGATGTACACGTTTGGTTTTGTGATTATTCCGAACAATACTCTAATTTAATTTACTTTGGATTTTATTATGATGGAATAAAACTATAAGAGATGATGTAAAAACTGATTGATTCACATGTGATGTCTATTTCTCAAATAGGTCACGGTTTATATACAAACTGGAGGCTCTGTTAGCTCCTAGAATTATGCCTCTGATTGTTGCAACAACTAATTCTATTATACACATATGCCTAATCATATACAGTTGTAAGTCAACTATCAAATACATAAAATCTGATCTGCATATTAATGTGCAGGATGTTTGCCAAATATAACTTAATACATGAGATTTGTCACGTTTAATTCAATTTCATAGGTATAAAAATGTTGTAATAATGTTTATGAATAAAATATGTGCAGGTTGCTTAGGAGGGATGCTGTGAAAAGAACAGGCTCAGGAGGGCGCCATGATCCCTTTGTTTATTCGGTATATATACATGATCATTTATCGTTCATTAATTACTTTTTCAGTTTGGATTTTGTATAGTTTAATAAATTCAGTATTTAATCGTGTAAACGTAGTGAATTATAATAAGTTGATACTTTCTTTGTCTAAAAAATAAGCTGATACTTTCTCTATACTGTAGTTTATACTACTTCCCCCGATCTAAAATAGGTATAAAGAACAAACACTCACTAACATCCTTTAAGGAATTAGTTAATATCATTGAATTTCATTGAATTTTTTAATTTAATGTAGCAAAAAAGTATTTGCATTGTTCAAACTACTCTTCATTTGCAGAGTATTAAATAATACCATAAAATATAATGAACTAGTTATAAGATTGAACTTTTGTTATTATTATTATTTCTATATTTGAGATAGGAGCTAGTAACATCTAATTGAAGTCAAAGATGGTTTCAATAACCAAAAAAGGTAGTCAACGATGATTCCTTAAGAATTTCACATCAGTCCTTACTTCCTCTGTTTTTATTTCCTTTTAGATAAGTTGCTTAATGAATGTTTCTTTAACTTTGGGGTTTTAAATATCATTTTACTATTTCCCTTTTTGTTTTTAAAGAACCAAATATTTTTGTGACAGGTAATCGGATGAAGTTGGCAAAAGGAGGTAAGCTAGATGATTATAGTGCATCATTACACGAACAAAGATTCTGCCATAGCTTATAGATATATCATATATGGTATATGATTCAGGTATATATATATATATATCCCTAGGGAAATTTTGTCACATCCATTTATTATGTAATCATTTATAGGTTTTTATGATGTCCATATGTGTAGTATAGAACTTCATCACTACCGTTGGAGTGCCTATATATTGGCTCAGGTTTTGCCAATCTCAACGTACAAAATATGTTTCTATTTTATATAATGAAAATTTAAACATTGAGAGAGTAGTATAGAAGTAGAACGTATTGCAAATGTAAGTGGACACCTTATATCACCGATAAATCTATATTATATGATGAATCTATATTATATGGAAAATGTTTGGTTAGTTTGAATTTATTAATATCTGCCTTTTTTGCGTGAAAAGTGAGGAATAGGGGCAGTGAAAAGTGCCTTCAAATTAAAAGGTGGCAGTGAAAAAAAATGAAAAATGACAAGACAACTATTAATGTGAAAAATTATCAATCATCAGGCAATATTGTAAATATAGTTTAAGTGGATATTTTGCATAAACATTTTCTATATTTATTTATTTATCATCTCTTTCAAAAAAATTATTTATCAACTAGTCTAAATCCGTTCTGTCTTGTATTTTTCTTTTTATTTTTTTTATCATCCAACCAATTTTGCTTCAATTCTCTAAGATAGGGAATTCAAATCTTATGAATTAAGAAACAAGAAGAGATTTTACTAAAAGTGACAAATCATCAATAAAATTGATAAATATACTTCGTACATTTGATGTAATACAACTTTACAAAGTCAACATCAAAATAACAAACTATATGGTATAGTCCATTTAATGATGGATCAACGCTCGAAGTAGTTCGAAATTATTAAAGTTAATGGTCTATTTACAATTTTAACACGCATAACTATTGTTACTCTTATTTTTAATCTTTGGTTGTTTATGTTTCTTACGCTAAGTAGGTTTGACTAAAAAAGTGAGTGTGGGGTTGAATGACGAAGAGGTGAATAGCAAGAACGTAGTGTTAGTGTTGTTATACAAGCTATCAAAATTGAATTTTAATATACAGTAGCCAAGATCTAGAAGTGGATAGTTGAAAAAAGGGATGCAAACTACATTCCTTCATGATTGTATTATGAAAAAAAAAGAACAGGACAAATTATGAGATCCTTACAACAAATGGTACACGGTTGGAAGCTGTTGAGGGGACAAAAACTGAAGTCTAGAACGTCAAGAAATTTTTTAAGCAAAGTTGACAATTAGGCCGGGGGAAATTCTTGTTTACCCATCAATAAAAGGTGGGTAATACTACCCATGTTGAATTGGACCAATCAAAACAATGTATTTATATAACATTAAAAATAATAGAAAACAAACAAATAACTTTGATTGGTGCCAACTCAACATGGGTTGTGTTACCCACCTTTTATTGATGGGTACACAAGTTGTCACCTTAGGCCGGTTATGGAGAATATGGAATTCAAAACCATTGATGATGGTGATCGTAATTTCCTAACATGTGTATTTTCTAATAAGGGTCCGCTTGAGGTCCGTTTGGTTCGAGTGTTTTGAAGGGGAGAGGAGGGAAGATAATATTTTTAATTTGACTTGTTTTGTTCAATTTTTAGAATGGGAAGGGAGGAGAGCAATATCTCTTCAAGATTCACTTTTTACTTCTCCCAAATTGGAGTTTTTCGGAGTGGAGAGAATATTATCTCTTTCAAATTTTATTGCACTACCAAAATTATCCTTAGATTAATTTAAAATCTCAATATTATCCTTGTAACAACATTTATTATTATTATGTTATATTATCTTTGTAACTATTTTTATTATTATTAGGTTATATTATCTTGTAACAACTTTTATTACTACTTCCGTCCCTAATTATAAGACCCTTTTGAGTAATTTTTTTGTCCCTTTTTATAAGACCTCTTTGCTATTTCCAACTACATTAATTATTTCTTTACTTACACACCCCTATTTATTATACATCTTTTTCTTCAATCAACAATAAATAACATGTTGAAAACATAACTAACCCTCTTTCTGAAATGATAAAATTGTAAAAACGATAGTGATTACAAACAACTTTAATAAAAATATCAATCATCTTAATTCCCGTGATTTTGGCAAAAGTGTCTTATATATAGAGACGGAGGTAGTATTATTTATTATTATTAGGTTATATTATCTTGTAACAACTTTTATTATTAGGTTATCCATCACTCTTATTTGTTACCCGTAAAAAACCACAGTTCCGACCCTACTGCTACTGCCAACCGCTCCTTCAGACCTCCTGTAACGTGAACCGTGAGTAATCCATTATTTCATCGTCTACATCATGTTGTTATCGATTACATCGTTATTGTTTCATTACTTTATTATCCTTATTTAATTAAGTTTAAGGGTAAAACATAACTTAATTTTAAAAAATTTCACCTCCCCTTGTGAACCAAACACATTTTTAATTAAAATCCCCCCCCTCAATTCCCCTCTTTTGAACCAAACATATACTTAATTAAAATATCTCCCCTCTCCTCCCCTCCTTTACCTTCCCTCCATTAAAATTCCTCCCCTTCCCTCCTCTCCATCGGGGAAGGGAGGGAATATTTTTAATTTGACATATTTGGTTCAATTTTTAAAATGAAAAGGGAGGGAAGGGGAGGGGAGCAAAACCCCTCATCATAGATTCATTTATTGCTTCCCCCCAAATTAGAGTTTTTTTAAGGAGAGGGAAGGTGTGCAATTAATGTAATTATTACATTTACAAAACTATCCTTAAATTTACGTTAAAATTTAAAATTATTCTTACTTAAATTTTAAGGTCAAAAAGGTAAATTAATCTTAAAATTCATCCCCTCCCTTGTGAACCAAACATGTTTTTAATTAAAATTCCTCTCTTTCCTTCCCCTTCCATCTTTTGAACCAAACATATATTTAACTAAAATATCTCCCTTTCCCTCCCCTCCCTTCCCCTTCCCTCCATTAAAATTCCTCTCTTCCCATTCGTTGAACCAAACAGACCCTAAGGCTTTGTTTGAGAGTTTAGAGGGGAGGGGAAAGAAGGGATTTGTGGGGATTTAAATATATGAGAAAATTGAGAAATCTTTCACATTTTTTGAAAGAATGTTTTTTTAGATAGTGGTAAATTAATATTTATGATTAATATATTTTTAACTTTAAGAATATTATAACAACATGTATTAAATTTGAAGAATTCATATAAATCCTCCCAAACCCCCCAAAACCCTCATCCATTACAATTTTTTAGTTCCCCAAATGAGGAGAGTTTTATATTTTGAAGAAAAATAAGCCCCCCAAAGCCCCTCCTCCCAATGTCATCTATTTCTTTCACTTACTCCTTCCTTTTTTTTTTTTCAAACCCTCTCTTCCCTTCCAAACTCGCAAACAAATCCTAAAGAGGAGATAAGGAGAGTTTTTTGGTACTGTGTTAAATTTAAATGTCCTATAGTATATATGATTGTTAATTTGAAAATTACAATACAATAGTTTAATTTAACTAAGTCCAAAATGGTAAGACTTTTTTTTTAATAAACAAAATGTTAAGACTTGTTCTCTAACATATCATTATTCATCGTATTAATTTAAAAATATTAAAAATATATAGAAAATCTATCTTTCAATCTTTCTGCTAAAATCATATAATTTTGAGCTCTTTCAAAGAAGAAAATTGCTCTTCCCACAAACAAATTTGCTCCCTCCCAAAGAAAAAGACGAAAACACCCCTGTTTGACTTAAGTCATGCTCGGAATCTTCTGCGTGACTTAACTCATGCTGAAGGCAGCGTGAGTTAAGTCATGTTGCTTTCCAGCGTGAGTTAACTCATGCTGCAATGCATTACTGTTTTGGGACAAAATCCAGCAGTTCCAACTTCAAACCACATTTTATTTCCCTTTTCACCTCCAAAAAACCCAAAAGTGCGAATTTTTGGTGAAAAATCTTGAGCCAAAATCATTGCAAATCATCAGGAAGCAAATTTCTACGCACATCAAACGTCAAAGATCAGGTAATGTATCATCTAACCTCTCTTGATTTTGCTGGTTTTGGTGTTATATTTAGTAGTCTGGTACACGACCTGGGCGTGTCTTAAGTCACGCTGGTGCCCAAAATTTGAATTTTTGCACCAATTTTATTTTTCTTTCTTAGTTTGTTGCGCAAGTTATTTATATTTTTTTCCTTGTTATTTTTCTATTCAATAGACATAGTGATGGTTGATAATATGGTGGATGATGGCGTTGAGCTGAAGCCGGCCATTCTTGAAGCTTTAGGCGTAGCTTTCGTTGATGTCAAACCAACCGTTGATGTGAAGCTTAAAGTCAAAATTCCATTTCAAGCTCACATTGAATAAAAACCTAAACTGGTACCTACCGGTCTTGCCAAGCCTCGTGGTTATGAAGTAAACACCGCCTCATTTTTTTTAACAAAGGAAAGATGGTGAGAGCGAGATGAGTTGCTTGGTTGGGTTCGTCGACAAGCGGCAAGGGCTGGATTTACTATATCTATAGATAAATTTAGTCTAAAGAATCCAATGGTGACTTTGCAATGTGAAAGGAGTGGTGTATACAAACCACCAAAGACGAATAAGAAGTTGAAGCTTTAAGGCATGGGCTCAAGGAAATGTGATTGCCTGTTTAGATTGCATGGTTACTTTGAGAAGAAATCAAGTGATTAATGGTTGGCCATGCTTTGTGGAATTCACAACCATGAGTTGGAGCCAAAATTAGGCGGTCACCTTCTTGTGGGAAGACTTAAAGAGGATGAGAAGAAGAGGGTAATCGACATGACAAAGAGCTTGGCGTTGCCTAGGAATATTTTAACGGATTTAAAGGCAAAAAACCAAGAAAGTGTGACGATTATAAAACAAGTGTACAATGCGTGTACAAGATGTCGAAAGGGTATAAGAGGTGACTAGACGGAGATGGAATTCTCGATATCGAAGTTGGAGGAGCATAAATACGTCTATTTCACAAGAGCAAATAGTGAGGAAACAAATCTTGAAGACATATTTTTTGCTCATCCGGAGTCAATTAATATGCTTAACACTTTTTCGACCGTTTTGGTCATGGATTCCACTTACAAAACCAACTTGTTTAGAATTCCATTATTTGAGATTGTTGGTGTTACCTTTACCATCATGACATATTCGGTTGGTTTTGCCTTTCTTGCCTTCGAAAAAGATGACAACTTTACTTGGGCAGTTAAGATGTTGGTTAGTCTTTTATCGTCAAAACTTAACATGCCTTGATGTTGGTAGCATCAACTTGGCCTTGATGTTGGTTAGTCTTTCAATAAGAGAGTATGTTTCCGTGTAATTTTTGTTCATCAAGGCTCCACCTGCAGCTGCATCAACAATAATTTTGGTAGCATACAAAAGACCATTGTAAAAGGTATGGGCGATCAACAACTTCTCCAAACCATTATGGGGGCAAAACCTAAGCATTTCTTTGAAACAATCCCACGCATCGTAAAGAGATTCCCTATCTTTTTGAGTGAATCGTGTTATTTGATCCCTCAATTGAGCAGTTTTGCTAGGGGGAAAAATCTGGCAAGGAATGTTTGCCTTAGTTGATCCCATGAATTAATTGAAGCATTTGGCAAGGAGTGAAACCATGCACTAGCTTGATCCCTTAATGAAAAAGGAAAGAGGTGCAACCTTATGGCTTCCAGTGTCACTCCGCTTGCCTTTAAAGTTCCACTGAGTCTTAAAAAAGTAGAAAGATGAAGATTCGAATCCTCAGTGGGTGATCCGAAAAATTGGTTTTGCTGCACTAAGTTAAGTAGTGTAGGCTTTATTTCAAAATTGTTTGCTTCAATGGTTGGATACACAATAACAGCTTAGGGCTCTTCCGTAGAAGGCGTGACATACTCTTTAAGAGTACGTTCCGCAGCCATGGTGTTACCGTGTGTTTCTCTTCTTCTTTGATGGAGGAACATTTCGATCCCCGACAACGGAGCCAGAAACTTGATACGAATCCGCAAGCGTACGGTTCTACCGAGTAGTAAAAATATTGATCCACATAGAGTTGGTGTAATTACCGATTTCGTTTTTAGAGTTAATTAGCTGAACAAATCAAGTTTTAAAGTTGGACAGTTTCTTGGTTTTAGAATTAGATATTAAAAAGCGTCTATGGATTATTGGTTAATCTAAATAACAAATCCTAAAATAGTCAAACCTAATTCTCTATCTTATGTTAAATTCATCTTCTAAAGACAAGATTCTCTTAGGTAATTCATGCTTTCTCTCGAACAACATGAATGTATCTCAACAATAACCACGCCTATTCTCATGGTTGATTATTATATGAGACTCATTAAATGCAAATCTTATTGTCTCAAGACATCACAAAACTATTCATTTGGGGTGTTCCCATCAAGTTTTGTAATGCCTTGTCTAATCTCATTTGTTCCAATATCAAACTTCATCTTTCGATCCATCGCTTGATATTTGAGATGATGAAATAATAGTTATTGAACTTCACCTTTCGGTCCATTGTTCAACACTTGTTATTGAGTTTAAAAGCCATAAGATTATATAAGAAGAATGAATTATAATAAAATAGAGTTTAGGCTTGGTTTGGTTAGGATTTAGTCATTAGACTTTTCCAACAATCCCAAGACTAGACAAGTCTCAACAATAACCACGCCTATGCTCATGGTTGATTATTATATGAGACCCATTAAATGCTAATCTTATTGTCTCAAGACATCACAAAACTATTCATTTGGGGTGTTCCCATCAAGTTTTGTGATGCCTTGTCTAATCTCATTTGTTCCAATATCAAACTTCATCTTTCGATCCATCGCTTGATATTTGAGATGATGAAATAATAGTTATTGAACTTCAACTTTCAGTCCATTGTTGAACACTTGTTATTGAGTTTAAAAGCCATAAGATTATATAAGAAGAATGAATTATAATAAAATAGAGTCTAGGCTTGGTTTGGTTAGGATTTAGTCATTAGACTTTTCCAACAATCCAAAGACTAGACAAGTCTACTCACTCATGTTCATTGTAGACATTTGATAAAAGATAAATGACATGAAATATAAAAGCATAAAATTAAATTGCTGAATGTAAATGTGCAAAAAAATAAAGAGCAAGAAAGTAAACTGCAGAAAATAAAAGAAGAATAATAAGAACTTAGAACAAAAGTAACTTAATATTCCAAGTATTCCAATGATCCACGATGATTACAAGTCTGATTAGAGGACCTAAGAGTTTTGTAACAAGATGAATAATGAGGAAAAACTAAGAGTTTTGTAACAACCAAAAACTGACAGAAAAAACGCATGGTTTGAAGCTCAGACCGTGCATTTTTCAGATTCCAGGCTACAAAAAATGCACGGTCACTCCCAGGACGTGTTTCGCCAAAACGCACGGTCGTGCATAAAAATACACGGACCGTGCGTTACATTCAACATAGGGAGTACAGTCTGCTTTCACAAAAACGCACAATCTAGTACAAAAACGCACAGTTCGTGCGTATCCTCCATGATTGCCCTTTTCTTCATCCTTTCCTTGTCCAAACTCCAACTAGACATCTTTGCTTTAATCTGAAACAGAAATACGGCTTTGTAGTAAAATAGTTCCAAAATATGACTAAAACTAACAAGATTTTATTGAAATTTAAATACTTAAAATAGCATAAACTATGACTTATCAAACTACCCCATGCTTGAATCTTTGCTTGTCCTCAAGCAAAAGGCAAAGAACATCAGCAACACAAATTACTATTGACAGAACTTCAGATTTTAATCTTTTAAAGGCTTCGTTTTCAGAGTGCTCTTAGTAAAACCCCAACTGCTTTTTATTAAGATTTTTCAACCCAACAACAAGTTTCACGTGAGTGTGTGTGTGGAGTCCAACTTTTTATTGCTCTTGTGCAAAATGGTATTATGAGGAAAACATGTTCTAACCTTAAAAGTAAACATATCGACAAAAATTTCACTTGCATTTCATATAAACTAGGTGAGAATTTTTCTTGGTCACTTTGTCACTTGGTGTTTATTTATTTGTGGGGAACTGCATAAGCTTTTTTATTTGTTTTGAGGATAACCATATCATTCCTAGGAAGTTAGTGATGGTGAGTCATAACAACCCAAATCAATGCCTCATATTTTTGTGTTCTGACCCCTTTTTATTTATTTACACCTTATTTTTGTTGAGGATTTATATGTTGGCTGCATGTTTTGGTAAAATCAAAATGCTCAAGCAATGCGTCTCTATGTGGTGAAGAAGTCTTCAGAAGCAAGAAATTGTATTTGAGGAGGTTCAGAAGCTGAAATGGCCTTCAGAAGCAGATTGGACTTTCAGACGCAGTTTTGGCCTTCAGACGCTGAACAGTACTTCAGACGCACTGTTCAGACGTTGACCAGCATTGACCTTCAGACGCTGAATAGTACTTCAGACGCACTGTTCAGATGTTGACCAGCGTTGACCTTCAGAAGCTGGACTTCAGAAGCTGTTTTCAGAAGCTGGATTTTTGCTTTCTTTGTGTTTAATCCTATGTGTATCTATTGAAGATTTATCAAAGATTTAATTCAGGCATAAGTTTCCAGAAGGCTGATATATTTGTTGAAGATCTTGAGAAGATTTGCTTCATATTTATGTTTGAATATTTGTGCTGAAGAATCTTTACAAGATAGAGTTCAGAAATATTTGTTTCCTTATTGAGCCTTTCATAATTCAGAAACATATCAATTGCAGAAGATTGGATTCAGAATTAAGAGAGCTGCTGAAGCCTATTTAAGGAGATGTGCTGCTACCTGTTGAAGACTACGAAGAATATATCAGAAATCAGAGTTTAGAGTCTTTGTGTTTTTAAACTTAGGTTTATTTGTACACCACTCATCTGAGTTGGTTTAGCTGTGTTTGAGTTGTAATTCACTCTAAGCCTTTAGGTACGAGTGTTGTTCATTGATGTATTGAAGTTGTCTACAAAACTGGGTTGATTTCAGAGTTGTTAAGTAACTGGGTTGTAGTTGCTTGATTAGGAAGTAAGAAGGGGGTTTCTTATACTCAGGTGTTGGGTAGAAATCAGGACTATAGGAGATTAAGTCAGAAGACTAGGAACAGGGGGTCTGTGTCTTGAGTCTTAGGATTAATTCCTCATAGTGGATTTCCTTCCTGGATTGGTATCCTCCAGATGTAGGTGGTGTTTACACCGAACTGGGTTAACAAATAATTGTGTTATTTACTTTCTGCACTTTATTTTAGCTGCTTCTGAACCTGCATCTTTGTACTCTGTTTTGCAAACCATCGTGCTCTGTTTTGCTGTCCTGTCCTGCTCTGATACCAAAAAACTTGTGTTTGAGTTCAAAATGGAGCTGGTCAGAATGTGTTTAGAGTTTGAATTCAGAAGTTATTTTTCAGATGACAGTTTTGTTCAGATTTCAGAATTATAACAAGAGCTGTGCAGATGTGTTTGAGGGGGAGTTTTTGTCTCAGGGGGAGTGCATAAATATTAAGTTCCTGAGTTGTGAGCTGTTTGTTTTTAGTGTTCCTGAAGAGTTTATCGCTGCTTTAGTTTCAGAAGAAATTTCTTAGAAGTTTCTGCAGTTCAGAATTAAGGGGGAGTATTGTATGTGTGCTGAGTTGCAGGGGGAGAGTTGTTTTGAAGCTGGTGTATGTTGCTGGTATATGTTTGTGAAGTTTCAGAGGGAGTGTTCATGTGATGATCAGAACAACTGAGAAAGTTTCAGAAGGATGATCAGTAGTTGTTGTGTGTTCTTCAGATTATCAGAAGCTGTTGTGTTGTGTTTTGAAGAACTGAAGCTGTTATGTTATTTACTTTCTGCACTTTATTTTAGCTGCTTCTGAACCTGCATCTTTGTACTCTGTTTTGCAAACCATCGTGCTCTGTTTTGTTGTCCTGATCCTTAACTGCCAGAATTTCAATTTGCATCAGAGCAGGCACCCTGCCTGTTATTGGGTGAGCTCTAGGGAAGACTTTTCTGGCAAGCATGGACAAGGAGGGAGGATATGTCAACAGACCACCTTTGCTGGATGGCACAAATTATGAATACTGGAAGTACAGAATGTGTGCCTTTCTGAAATCCATTGACAGCAGAACCTGGAAAGCTGTGTTAAAAGGTTGGGACCATCCAGTTGTTTTAGACAAAGATGGAAATAAAACTGAGATTCTAAAACCTGAGGAAGAATGGACAAAGGCTGAAGATGATCTAGCTCTTGGAAACTCCAAAGCCTTGAATGCACTATTCAATGGAGTGGACAAAAACATGTTCAGACTCATCAAGCAGTATACCATTGCCAAGGATGCCTGAGAGATATTAAAGACCACTCATGAAGGAACTTCAAAGGTGAAGATGTCCAGACTCCAACTTCTCACCACTAAATTTGAAAACTTGAAGATGATGGAGGATGATAACATTCAAGATTTCTATATGGATGTCCTGGATATGGCAAATTCTTTTGAGTCTCTTGGGGAGAAGATGTCAGATGAGAAGATAGTGAGAAAGATACTCAGGTCACTTCCTAGAAGATTTGACATGAAGGTGACAGCTATTGAGGAAGCTCATGAAATCTCTACTATGAAGGTTGAGGAGCTTATTGGATCCTTGCTGAATTTTGAAACAGCTTTCTGTAAATAGACTGAGAAGAAAGGGAAAGGAATAGCTTTTGCAGTCAATTCTGAAGCTGATGGTCAACAAGAGTTTAATGAGGATGATGATGACTTATCAGAAGGCAGAAGCACTTGTGTTGGTGGGGAAACAGTTCAACAAAATTCTGAAACAAGTTGACAGGAAATCCAAATCCAAAGGTCAGAACTTCAGACTCAACAACAATAAGCAACAAAGTGATGAGAAGAGCAATCAAGCAAAGGGTGTGCAGTGCTTTGAGTGTGAAGGCTATGGACATATCAAGTCAGAATGTCCTACTTTTCTCAAGAAGCAGAAGAAAAGCCTAGCTGTTTCTTGGTCAGATGAAGACTCAGAAGGAGAGGTAGAGAGTAAGTCAGCGAAGCATGTTGCTGCTTTTATGGTTTCAGAAGGTCTATCAGAGTCTGAAACATCATCAGAGACTGAAACTTCATCAGAGTCTGAAGCCAGTGATGAAGAATTGGTTTTTGAGGAACCAACTTTTTCTTATGAAGAATTATATCTCAGAAATCAAGAACTGTGCAAGTTATTAGAGAATCAGAAGGAGACTGTCTGTCAACTGCAGTCTGAAAGGTGTGATCATTTAGGACAGATTTCTGATCTTAAAGATGAAGTAACTCAATTGAATTTCATACTTGATCAGATGAAGAAGCAAGTTAGGATGATGAACTCTGCTAATGATGTGCTGGAGGAGATTCTGGAAAATCAGAAACAAGGGAAGCAAAAGGGATTAGGATTTGTGGATGAGAGTCTGAACTTCAAGCAGAAAAATCCAGTTAAAAAATTTGTTCCTGCTACTGAGACCTATGATCCTATGGTTGGGACATCTAAGATGAAACCTCAGAAGCAAGCTCAGAAGCAACCCCAGAAGCAACCTCAGAAGCAACCTTAGAAGTCCAACATAAAGAAGAGAAATCATCCTTGGGTTTGCCATCATTGTGGAAAGAAGGGGCATATAAAACCATTTTGTTTCAAACTATATGGTTATCCTGAGCATTTTCAGTACAGAAGAGTTGAGCCTGCTGCAAAAAGAATCAATGTTCAGAAGGTGTGGAAACCCAAATGTCAAGAACCTGTTGGTCTAATGGCTCACACTTCTCAGAAAGCATCATCTAGGAAAGACTGGTACTTTGACAGTGGCTGCTCTAGACACATGACTGAAGTTAGTAAATTTTTGGAAAATATAAGACCTTACACCAGTGGATATGTGACTTTTGGTGATGGAGCAAAAGATGAGATTCTGGTAATTGGAGACTTAATCAGTGATGGATTACCTAAATTGAATGATGTGTTATTAGTTAAAGGATTAACTTCAAATCTGATCAGTATCAGCCAGTTGTGTGATCAAGACTTGAAGGTGAATTTCAACAAGAAAGAATGTTTGGTAACTGGTCAAGAAGGTGAGGTTCTGATGAAGGGCTGCAGATCAAAAGATAATTGCTATTTGTGGATGTCTGAAGAAGAAGACAGAATTTGTCATCAGAAGCCTGACCATTTAAACATGAAGGGTTTGAAGAAAGTCAAGTCTGTGAAACCCAAAGTTAAGGTCAATGAAGACAGAGTTTACAAGGAGCTGAAACATCTTGAACTTCAAATGAATCACTGGATGTCTATGCTAGAAGAGAGCCTTGATGTGAAGAGGAATGTTACTGTCTGTAATTCTTCAAAAGTTTGTCTGCATGAGGAGTTATAGCAATTACAGCAAGCTGGAAGTGAGGAAGATGAAGTACCTGCCAGATTTGCTAATGCTGAGTGTGATCCTGAATCTGAGTCTGATATTCATTCAGTTTTGAGGATCTGTGTTTCATATTTAATTTTTGTTCCCTATATGATGGAGTTTTGTCAAAATTTTGTGGCTAAAAAGAGGGAGAAAAACTTGTGTTTGAGTTCAGAATGGAGCTGGTCAGAATGTGTTCAGAGTTTGAATTCAGAAGTTATTTTTCAGATGACAGTTTTGTTCAGATTTCAGAATTATAACAAGAGCTGTGCAGATGTGTTTGAGGGGGAGTTTTTGTCTCAGGGGGAGTGCATAAATATTAAGTTCCTGAGTTGTGAGCTGTTTGTTTTTAGTGTTCCTGAAGAGTTTATTGCTGCTTTAGTTTCAGAAGAAATTTCTCAGAAGTTTATGCAGTTCAGAATTAAGGGGGAGTATTGTATGTGTGCTGAGTTGTAGGGGAGAGTTGTTTTGAAGCTGATGTATGTTGCTGGTATGTGTTTGTGAAGTTTCAGAGGGAGTGTTCATGTGATGATCAGAACAACTGAGAAAGTTTCAGAAGGATGATCAGTAGTTGTTGTGTGTTCTTTAGATTATCAGAAGCTGTTGTGTTGTGTTTTGAAGAACTGAAGATGTTGTGTTATTTACTTTCTGCACTTTATTTTAGCTGCTTCTAAACCTGCATCTTTGTACTCTGTTTTGCAAACCATCGTGCTCTGTTTTGCTGTCCTGATCCTTAACTGCCAGAATTTCAATTTTGACCTTTTTGTTTCCCCACACTAGCTTATACTACTTTTTATTTGAAATTTTCGAGGATAAATTTACCATTTAAAGTTAGACATTGTTCCTTAAAATACCAACCTACACACTTACTCAAAGTCTGCAACTTTGTGCATTTCTCAAAGAGAAAGTTTCTCATTATAACTAGTGTGGGTTTAGTGAATGATTTTAAAGCAAAAGGGTTTATTTACAAGCACATATCATCATAAAACTAAGCCTTTAAAAAGAAAAAAAAATTATATACCAAAATTTTATTGCTACAATGCCTTTCGCTTAACACAAATAAATATTCATACAAGGGGAATTGAAAAACAAGACACTAAAAACTAACAAGACATTAAAAACAAACAAGCTAATTTATTCACCCCTCATGCTTGAAACAAGCATTGTCCTCAATGAATTCAAAATTAAACAATAGAAGAGGGGTAAGAGAGCTCACATGATTTAATTTTTGCTCAACTTGGTGCACCTATTGGATACGGAGTTGTTGAATCCGAAACTTATCTTTCATGCAGCTTTTCTTTTATTAATCTACAAAATACAAACAAAAGAAATGACATTAACTCGTGGGTTGCCTCCCATGCACTGCTCTTTTAACGTCACTAGCTTGACGATCAAGAATAGTTTCTTTTTCCTAGCGTGGGTCATGTAGATTTTTGGGTGCAGATGATGCTAAGGAAAATTCTTTCACACAATCATCAATTACATCCACCATACAACAAGAGTCTTGAATAGAAAGATTTTTCATCAAATTGGCTATTTCAAACTCAACCTTCCCTTCTCCTACATGAAACGCCAATTTTCCATTTTTCACATCGATTACAGCTCCCGCAGTAGCGAGGAATGGCTTCCCTAGAAGGATAGGAAGTTGAGAGTCTTCTTCCATCTCACTCACAACAAAATCCGCCAGGATATAAATTTTTCCTACCTTGATAGGGATATCCTCAAGAATTCCGGCGGGATATATGATGGAGTGGTCGGCTAACTGTAAAGTCATTCTAGTAGGCTTTAACTCTCCTATGCCAAACCTCTTAAAGAGGGATAAAGGCATTAGGATCACACTCGCTCCTAAGTCACACATGACCCTCTAAATGGTTTCATTCCAAATCACACACGGGATGGAAAAGCTGCCATGATCTTTGAGCTTTGGCGGCAGTTTGTTTTGAAGAACAGCACTACATTCACTTGTTAGAGCTACTGTCTCATTGTCCTCGATTTTTCTTTTTTTTTTCCACAAAATATCTTTTAAATTTTTTGCATAAAGAGGCATTTAAGACACAACATCGGTAAAAGGAACGTTAATGTAAATCTTTTTCAACAAATCAACAAACTTTTTAAACTACGCATCCAAGTTAGGTTTGACAAGCCTTTGTGGAAATGGGATTTTTGATTTGTATGATGCACTTGGATTTTCAACTTCTACCTCGGCTTGTGGTTCCTCACTCTCCTTTTCACCCTCATTGTTCTTACTTTTTACTTGAGGTTCCTCTAGTTGCCTACCATTCCTAAGGGTAATAATATTTATTTGGGCCTTAGGATTGGTTTCAGGCTGACTTGGAAATATTCTGGGGTTTTTTTAGAAGGCCACTTGTTGGTCTATTTGAGAGATTTGAGTCTCAAGCATCTTGTTGTGGGTTACAATGGAGTCCACCTTTGTGGTCAATTTTATAAGAGAGTCGTTCAAAAATCCAGTTTGATTTTTCAATTCTTGGCTTTGCTTTTGTTGAGATCAAACAAAATTTTCAAGCAAAAGTTCCAAGTTGGATCTTTGGGGGACTCTCTGGTTGTTTGCAAAACCAGGTGGTGTTGTTTGTTGTCCAAAAGGATTTGAAAAATTTCTTTGAGCATAATTAACTTGCTCGGGACTTACAGCAGGCACGCCTAGTTTACAATCAACGCCAATGTGACCGACGACACCACAAATTTCACAAGGAGGAGTAGCAGAAGGAGGTGTGACAACACTTACACTTAACTTATCAAACTTGTTAAAAAAGTGTGTCTGAAGGTGAGAAAAACACACAAGAAAGGGGGGGGGGGGGGGTTGAATTGTGTGTTCTCAAAAACTTGGTTTTCTTTCTTTTCACAAAAATATTGAGTTCAGAAACAGGTTCTGAACTTTTATCAAAGTTTAATTGCAGCGGATTCAAAATGAAAAGAGAGAGGAAAATAGAGACACACAAAGTTTTATATTGGTTCCTTCCACAAGTTGGAAGTAGTCAAGTCCCCTTGTTACTAACAAGAGATTTTAACTATAATCAGATGATTACAATTGCTCAACCACAAAGGAAGAGACTTCCAGTTGCTCAACCACAAAGGAAGAGGCTTCTAATGCTCAAGACACTAAGTCAAGAGGCTTCCCAATGATCAGACACAAAGTACTGAGACTTCCTGCTCAGACCACAAAGGAATGAGATTACAACTTGCTCAAAACACTAAGTAATGAGACTTATGATGCTTAGTACGCAGACTAAGACTTAGACCAAACTGATTTACAAAGAAGGTAAGTTTGGGTTGAACACTTGATAAAATATCAGAGGTGTTCACTTAATACAACACATGTTAAGACTCTTAACCTTAAGAAATTCTAATATACAAAAGATGAAAGAATTTCTAAGAGTTTTGTGAACTATGAGTTTTGACAGCAAAAACAGAGCACAGTTTCAGACAGATTTTATCCAAGAGTCTTAGCAATTTTCTTCTTCAATTCTTCTTCCTTTTATAGAGGGAATTAGAGCTGTTGAAGATTTGCAAAAATTAAGCAAAGAGCCGTTGCAAATTGAGAGCTAGGATAGCTGAAATTGTGTGCTGAACTTTTGCAGAAAACAGAGCACAGCAGCCATTTTTGAATTTGCTTTCCTTAAAAGCTGGGGAATGTTTGAGTCAGGGAGACAACTGTTCCATTGGAGTTGTTCTGACATATGCAGGCATTAAATGCGCATAGTAACAGTTGCTTTCCTTGCCACATCAGACTTCAGAAGCTTCTGCGTGAACAGTACATCAGAAGCTCTCTTCAGAAGCACTTCATCAGAAGCACTGTTCATCAGACGCACTTCTTCAGACGTTGACTTTTGTTGACCTTCAGGCGCACTGTTCAGAAGCTGCCTTCAGATGCAAGCTTCAGACTCAACCTTCAGACCTAGTCTTCAGACCCAGTTTTCCTCCAACTTTGCAACATTGCTTCTAATCTTTCCTTTCTTGCTCTAAACTTGTTCTTCCATAACCATTATCAAATACCAATCATTAAACACGTGGTTCTGAAATAACTTGAACAAAGCATTAGCAAATAACCAATTTTCTATTTAACACTTTGTTATCATCAAAACCATAAAGAGAGATGTTCATACAAATTGTTCCAACAATCTCCCCCTATATTCAGAAGAGAGTTGTTCACATTTTGTTCCAACAATCTCCCCCTTTTTTATGATGACAAACATAAGTATTAAATCAGAAAATTGTTGTTAATTTAATTAACAAGTTAACTGCAGGGTGTGAGGTTTGTAAGCTCCCCCTGAGTCTGATCCATGTTAATTAAGTTCAGTTTAAATCACAAATGTGAAAATTTCAGAATTGTTATTAAGTTTAATTAACAAGCTGACTTCAGGAGAGGTTTGCAAGCTCCCCCTAGGTCTGACAATCCTCAAGGTTAGGTTTGTAAGCTCCCCTTGATTCTTATCCAAGTTAATTAAATTCAATTTAAAACAATCAAGTGAAATTATCACTCAGAATTATAAATTACTTGCTGACTTCAGGTTCTGAGGTTTGTAAGCTCTCCCCCTAAGTCTGATAATCCACAGGATGAGTTTTGTAAGCTCCCTGAGTCTTATCCAAGTTATTTTAAATTCATTTTTACTCACTAAGAGTAATGTATCTCACAGAAATTAAATTCAGAGGCTAAGAGTTAAAATCAGTTCTCATAAGTTAAATTCAATCAGAACTTTAACTTATGTTCAGAGCCTCAGGCACTAAGGCCTTTTACTCCCCTTTCATAAGTTAATTACTGACATAATTTAACTTATGTTTTGAGCTCAGGAGCTTTAATACTTGTTTACCTCTACTCCCCCTTTTGTCATCAACAAAAAGTTTAAGAAAAAAAATTCAGAATTTTGAGAGAGTTTGAAATACATGTGAGATAACCATGCAATCATATAAGTAATCAAGCAGCAAAGATGAGAATCAGAGCAGTCTTGATTTTACATGAAGTATATGACATTGCATTTTTGAAAAATGAATGATGTTCAGAAGCAGAAAAAGATAGTTCAGAGCTTCTGATCAGAGCATTCTTTGTTTAGACATAGCTGTTCAGTATATCTTATTCAGTATCACTGAACTATTTTGGACAAAATGGTTCAGATCATATACCTACTTGAAGGTTTTAGCACTGTTGGATTTATATTAGAACCTGATACCAACATATGGTTCAGTGCTGATACCAAGATATAGTATTTGGTTCAGTGTGGACTCAAAAGTTCAAGTGCTGCTGAAATCTTTCAGACCAACTGATACCAATTTTAAAATAAGTTCTAAAAGCCTGAACATGTCTGATACACTTTGAGCATTTAAAATGTGTCTGTGTTAAAACATTTTAAAAACAGACTGATACCAACTGAAATTGTTTGTTAAGCAATTTTAGCATTTGATACCAAAACAGAAAATCACATTTTTATATTGATGACTTTGGGAGGGATAAAGTATAAACTTTCAAAGCTTTAATCATCATTGCCCAGGGTTATACTTATCAGATTCTGACCAAACATTAGATTTCTATCAGATTCAGAAGTCAGAAAATCCAGGTTCTGAACCTTCAGACTCTGAAGTTTTTCAGGCTTAACTTTCTTCAGACTCTCAGAAAATGAGTGTCTGATGAGTCTTAGCTTATGATAAACTCAGGGCCTTAGTTTTCACAGATTCAAGCATATTTTCAAGAGATGAAATGCATGTTCAGATTCTTTTTAATAAAATTGAATCTTTCTTCTGTTAGGGGTTTTGTGAATATATCAGCCCATTGATGATCAGTATCAATGAACTGAATATCTAAAACTCCCTTCTGAACATAATCTCTTATAAAATGATGTTTTATTTCTATATGCTTGGCTCTAGAATGCAAAATTGGATTTTTAGACAGACATATTGCAGCAGTATTATCACAATAAATAGGAATATTATCTGCATGAATCTGATAATCCTCTAATTGATGTTTCATCTAGAGCAGTTGTGTGCTACAACTTGCAGCTGAGATGTATTCTGCTTCAGTTGTTGACAGAGCAATAGTTGCCTGTCTCTTGCTGGCCCAGGATATCAGATTTTCACCAAGAAACTGACAGTTTCCACTGGTGGACTTTCTTTCAATCCTGTCCCCAGCATAGTCAGCATCACAGAATCCAACTAGCTTATAATTCAAGGATTTCTTATACAGAAGTCCCAAATTAGTTGTTCCTTTCAGATACCTAAAGATTCTCTTGACAGCAGTCATATGAGATTCTCTAGGATCTGACTGGAATCTAGCACACAGACAGACTCTAAACAAAATATCTGGCCTAGAAGCAGTTAAGTATAAAAGAGAACCTATCATACCTCTATATAGCTTCTGATCTACTTTAGAGCCATTGTCCTCTTTGCTTAAGGTGCAGGTAGGATGCATTGGTGTTGTCATCAGCTTACAGTCATCAAGCTGGAACTTCTTCAGAAGCTCCTTAGTGTATTTTGACTGATGAACATAAACACCATCTTTGCATTGGTTGATTTGAATTCCCAAGAAGAATTTCAACTCACCCATCATGCTCATTTCAAATTCATCCTGCATTAACTTATAAAACTCTTTGCAAAGGGAGGCATTAGTAGAACCAAATATGATATCATCAACATATATTTGCACAATTAAGATTTATTTCTTAACAGTTTTTCTAAAAAGTGTATTGTCAACTTGACCTCTTACAAAATCATTTTAAATCAAGAAATTGCTTAGTCTTTCATACCAAGCTCTAGGCGCTTGTTTCAGACCATACAAAGATTTTTTAAGTTTAAACACAAAATCTGGATTTTTGACATCTTCAAAACCAGGAGGTTGTTTTACATACACTTCTTCAGAAATTACTCCATTTAAGAAAGCACTCTTAACATCCATTTGGTACAAGATGATATCATGATTAACAGCATAAGAAAGAAGTAACCTGATTGCTTCCAGTCTTGCAACTGGAGCAAAAGTTTCTGTGTAATCACTTCTCCTTGTTCATTGAGCTTGTTCCTGAACACCCATTTTGTTCCAATGATGTTCTTATGATCAGGTCTTGCAACTAGATCCCAGACATCATTCCTTTGAAATTGGTTCAGTTCTTCCTGCATTACTACAATCCAACCATCATCTTCAAGTGCTTCATCAGCAGTTGTGGGCTCAATCATGGATAGCAGGCCAAGCATAGACTCATTCTGACTGAATGCTGATCTTGTCTTCCTTGGACTGTTCTTGTTTCCAATGATCAGCTCCTCAGGATGTGAAGACTTGTATTTGAATGACGTTCTGGGTGGATTAGCTTCTGAAGAACCATTAGGAACTTGTTCAGAACCATGCTGGTCTTGGTTTGCTTCAGGAGCAGTATCATTATCAGAGAGTTTCTCAGATTCTTCATCATTTCCAGCTTCTGAACTTTCTTCAGACTCTGAACTAGGTTCAGGTTCTGAAGGTTCTTCTGAGAGTCTGAAATCTGCAAAACTCTCAACAAGCTCTGGTATTTCATTACCAGGCTTCTTATCATCAAATCTAATATGTATAGCTTCTTCAACAACATGTGTTTCATAATTATACACCCTGTATGCTTTAGATCTCTCTGAGTATCCTAAAAAGGTACCCTTTTGAGCCTTAGCATCAAATTTCTTTAGGTAGATTTTATTGTTCAGTATGTAGCATGTACAACCAAACTGATGAAAATAAGAAATACTTGGTTTTCTTCCTTTAAACAGTTCATATGCTGTTTTATTCAGAATAGGTCTGATATAGATCCTGTTCTGAATATAACATGCTGTGTTTACAGCTTCTGCCCAAAAGTACTTAGCAATTTTGGATTCATGGATCATGGTTCTGGCCATTTCCTGTAAAGATCTGTTCTTTCTCTCTACAACTCCATTTTGTTGTGGAGTTCTAGGAGATGAGAACTCATGGAGAATTCCATGATCTTCACAAAAATTTTCAAAAGGTTCATTTTCAAATTCCCCACCATGATCACTTCTGACTTTTAAAATTTTTAAGTCAGTTTCATTTTGTACTTGTTTGCAGAATTTGTAAAACACATCATATGTTTCATTTTTAGTTCTGAGGAATTTAACCCAAGTTCACCTACTGTAATCATCAACAATTACAAGTCCATACTTCTTCCCATTGATTGAAGTTGTTCCAACAGGACCAAACAAATCAATGTGAAGGAGTTCTAAAGGTTTTGAGGTGGAAACAATATTTTTAGACTTAAAAGAAGTTTTTGAAAACTTTCCAATTTGGCATGCACTACACAGTGCATCTGAGTGATAGTCAATTTTAGGTAGGCGTCTAACCAGCTGTAACTTGCTAAGCTTAGAGATGAGTCTCCAGTTAGCATGTCCCAGCCTTTTGTGCCAAACCCATTTCTCATCACTCACAGACAGTAGGCAAACTACCCTCTGCTGAACCAATTCAGAAAAATTGATTTTATAAACATTGTTTTTCCTGTTTCCTTTGAACACTACAGACTTATCTTTGTTATTGATTACAGTACAAATGTTCTTATTAAACAAGACTTCATAATTACTATCACATAATTGACTTATGCTAAGTAAATTATGTCTAAGTCCATCTACCAGCCAAACATTATCAATGTACAGGGAAGAATTACCTATCTTACCAATACCAATGATCTTTCCTTTCTGACTTCCTCCAAACCCCACAGTTCCTCCCTCTTTCAGAGTCAGGGTTTGGAACATAGACTTGTCTTCTGTCATATGATGCGAGCATCCACTGTCCAGGTACCAGGACCTTTCCTTTTCTCTGGATGACAAGCATATCTGCAATAGAAATGATCTCAGACTTAGGTACCCAGATTTTCATGGGTCCTTTGGGGTTAGTCCTGAAAGGTTTTGCCTTTTTCATCTTGTGTCTGAAGTTATGATATTCAGACTTGTTCTGATACTTTGGATATGAGTCCTTATATCTTGAATAAGTCTGAGTTTCAGAACCTGAGTTCTTCAGAACTTGAGTTCTCAAGGGTTTGGACTCAGATTTCTTCAGAACCTGAGACTTGAAGGTCTTTGGTTCTGAGTTGTTTAGAGTCTGAACCATAGAGTACTTTGGTTCTGATTTCTTCATAACTCTAATTTTTTTTGCTTCAGACACAAGGCAAGCTTCAGATTTACCTTTCTTAAAACAATTAGAAGCAGAAGACAGATTTGCTTTGTTTTGCTTGCGTTGCCTGACTTTTTGAGATTGAAAATGTTTTGTATTGACTGGTTTAGTAGTTTTAGAAGTTTTCATAAACTCAGTCTTAGAGAAATTTGAGTTTGAATTCTTCAGACTTTGAGACTTACTAGTTTCAGGTTCTGAACTCTTCAGACTCTGAACATTTTCGGGTTTAGAGTCTGATTTTCTCTTACTCTTAGGCTTATAACCTTTTGGCTTAGATTTAGGCAAGGCTTTAACATCTGCCTTCATCTTACCCTTAGGTTTAGAAGCTTTAGAGTCTGAGCAGTTCAGAACTTCAGACTCAGTCTCAGTTTCTGATATTTTCAATTTCTCAGAGTTATCAGAAGCAGGCACAAAGCATATTTCATTGCTATTCATAATATTTCTAGAACAAGAAGGTGTGTTTGATTCATTTGAAAGTTTGAATGAATCATTGTTAAATCCAATACATTCACCTTTGTTTCTGTAAATACTATAAATCATAGAAGCAACTTTACTTCTCTTGATACCAGTTAAAATGAAGTCCTGAAGAGCAATTTCATGTTCATTAGGAATAGCTTCAGGTTTCTTATGAGCCTCATCTCTGAGTTCTTGAACTTCTTCATCAAACTCAATTATTTGATTCTGAAGTTTAAGATTTTCCTCAGACAGCAAGTTAGTTTTATTTTTCAAAGATTTTATTTCTCCTAACTTGCTTTTGAGATGACTCATAAGATCTTTAACTGTTTCAATTAATTCAGATCTAGTGAGTTCAGAATATACCTCATCTTCTTAATCTGAATCTGAACGAGATTCTGCATCAGAAAATGCAGTTGCCATCAAGGCCAGGTTTGCTTCTTCTTCATCAGACTCAGACTCATTGTCCAGATCATCCCATGTTGCCATGAGACTCTTTTTAAGTTTGTTTCTGAAGTTACTGGACTTTGAGTTGGGCTTCTTTGCTTTCTCTTTAGACTTTTCCTTCTGAAGATCAGGACAGTCAGCAATAAAATGCCCAGGTTTCTTGCAATTGTAGCAGCCCTTCCGATCTTCCCTCTTTGAACTAGATCCTCTAAAGTTACTGCTTCTGTTAGAGAATTTTTTCTTTCTATTCATTAGATACTGAATTCTTTTAGAAAGCATTGCAAGCTCATCAGCATCTGAATCTTCTTCAGAATTTCCCTCAGGAAATTCTTCTTCAGATTCAATTAATTTCAAAGCTTTAACAGGCTTTCTTTTAGATTTCAGAGCTAATGATTTTGGTTCTCTAACAGACTCATCCTCATTGAGTCCCAGTTCATGCACCTTGAGGGAGCTTATAAGATCCTCAATACTTAAAGTATTCAGATCTTTAGCTTCCTCAATAGCAGTCACCTTGGGTCTCCATTTAGATGGCAGACTTCTTAAGATTTTATTCACATGATCAGCTGTGGTATAACTCTTCTTCAGAATCTGAAGTCCAGAAACCAGAGTCTGAAATCTTGAGAACATTGTCTCAATATTTTCATCCTCTTTCATTCTGAACAATTCATATTGCTGAACAAGAATGTTAGCTTTAGCTTCTCTAACCTTTTTGTTACCTTCATAGTTAGAGCAGAGGGATGTGAATATAGCTTTGGCTGTTGACTTGTCACTCAGCTTCTGATACTCAGTGTGAGGTAAAGAATCCACAATTATTCCTCTCACATTGTGATGCTTTCTATATATCTTTCTTTCTGCATCACTCAAAGCTCTTCTGTTGACAGCAACACCTTCTTCATCAACTGGAATTGTGATTCCATCTTCAATAATATCCCATAGTGAATCATCAATGCCAATTATATGACTGTACATTTTACTCTTCCACCAAGAGAACTTCTCAGGATCACCAGTAAACATTGGGGGTTTATTGTGTGACCTGGATTTTCTATCATCAGTACCATAGTCATATTGTACAGAAGTATGTCTACCACCAGGAGGAGGAGGTGGAGGTGGAGGGGAACCACTAGATGACATGTTTTTCTCAGGATCAAGACTGACACACTGTTAAGTGTTAATATCAGAACCGGAGCTCTGATACAACTGAAGGTGAGAAAAACACACAAGAAGGGGGGGTTGAATTGTGTGTTCTCAAAAACTTGGTTTTCTTTATTTTCACAAAAATATTGAGTTCAGAAACAGGTTCTGAACTTTTATCAAAGTTTAATTGCAGCGGATTCAAAATGAAAAGAGAGAGGGAAAGAGAGACACACAAAGTTTTATACTGGTTCCTTCCACAAGTTGGAAGTAGTCCAGTCCCCTTGTTACTAACAAGAGATTTTAACTATAATCAGATGATTACAATTGCTCAACCACAAAGGAAGAGACTTCAAGTTGCTCAACCACAAAGGAAGAGGCTTTTAATGCTCAAGACACTAAGTCAAGAGGCTTCCCAATGCTCAGACACAAAGTACTGAGACTTCCTGCTCAGACCACAAAGGAATGAGATTACAACTTGCTCAAAACACTAAGTAATGAGACTTATGATGCTTAGTACGCAGACTAAGACTTAGACCAAACTGATTTACAAAGAAGGTAAGTTTGGGTTGAACACTTGATAAAATATCAGAGGTGTTCACTTAATACAACACAGGTTAAGACTCTTAACCTTAAGAAATTCTAAGATACAAAATATGAAAGAATTTCTAAGAGTTTTGTGAACTATGAGTTTTGACAGCAAAAACAGAGCACAGTTTCAGACAGATTTTATCCAAGCGTCTTAGCAATTTTCTTCTTCAATTCTTCTTCCTTTTATAGAGGGAATTAGAGCTGTTGAAGATTTGCAGAAATTAAGCAAAGAGCCATTGCAAATTGAGAGCTAGGATAGCTGAAATTGTGTGCTGAACTTTTGCAGAAAACAGAGCACAACAACCATTTTTGAATTTGCTTTCCTTAAAAGCTGGGGAATGTTTGAGTTAGGGAGACAACTGTTCCATTGGAGTTGTTCTGACATATGCAGGCATTAAATGCGCACAGTAACAGTTGCTTTCCTTGCCACATCAGACTTCAGAAGCTTCTGCGTGAACAATACATCAGAAGCTCTCTTCAGAAGCACTGTTCATCAGACGCACTTCTTCAGACGTTGACTTTTGTTGACCTTCAGGCGCACTGTTCAGAAGCTGTCTTCAGATGCAAGCTTCAGACTCAACCTTCAGACCCAGTCTTCAGACCCAGTTTTCCTCCAACTTTGCAACATTGCTTCTAATATTTCCTTTCTTGCTCTAAACTTGTTCTTCCATAACCATTATCAAATACCAATCATTAAACACGTGGTTCTGAAATAACTTGAACAAAGCATTAGCAAATAACCAATTTTCTATTTAACACTTTGTTATCATCAAAACCATAAAGAGAGATGTTCATACAAATTGTTCCAACAATCTCCCCCTATATTTAGAAGAGAGTTGTTCACATTTTGTTCCAACAGTGTCCACCTTAGCAACTAAATGGTCAAGGGCAGAAACCTCGTACATACCTGCCTCTTTTTTAGAGGGGGACGGAGCAACAACCATGATGGCTTTTTCACTTGTCCACTGGTAGTGGTTTTGAGTTCACCATATTCATAAATCTTCATCTCGAATGGGTATTAAGGATCTGTTATGTTTGAATAGGTGCTGAAAATCAAACAAAATCAATAAGCTTCACAAACACGCCTTCCTCCGTCGCGTTTCAAGAACTTCCCGACGTTAATTTATCACACCCTTCTTCAATTCCTCTCCGATACGAATTCCTCATTGGTGCTTGCTGGATATGAAACAATTTCGACAATGGCGCTAATAGACGAGTGAATGGGTTTGGATTTTCTATATGTGTATGTGTTATTTTGGGTTTGAATTTTCAATGAGTGAATGGGTGAGGGTGAGGGTGAGGGAAATTTGTTATTGGGTTTGTTTCTCTTGTTGATTCCTTTATGTTGAAGAAGTTGAGATATTGGAAGAGGAGGTGGTTATGAAGAGAAGGGAGATGGTGGTTGTTGAGAGGGAGGGAGGTGGTGGTGCAATGGGAGTATTGGGAGAGGAGGTGGTGATATTTGATAAATTTCTTTATTAATTATTTTATGTTAATGAATACTTAGCTGGATTTTTTTATTTTAAAAATACAAAATTAAACACGTGGCATCCTAGTGCTAAGTGAGGTGCCACATGTACGTAGACTGGGTCAAAATTGGACCGAGGGGCCAAAAGTGCAAAATGGGGCAAATTTAAGGGTTAAAATTGTTATTGTTTTTTATAAGGGGCCAAAATCGCAAGATTGTGATACTTAGGGGACCTAAACTGTAATTAAGCCTTTTTTTTTTTAAAATGCATGTATTGGCGACTTATCTTTGAACACACTCGGTCTTGTCTTCCTATTGTCCTGTCCTTGTTGGACTCAAACCTCATCGGGCTGATCAGTTTCATGGACAAGTTTGTGCTTAAAAACTGGTCCGATCTATTGTGAGGATATGGTTCGGGTCACATACAATTCGACATAACTCGTCCTCTGTACACTCCTATTTAGGAGTAATATTTGCACTGGATTAACCCGTTATGACTCATGAAAATACTACGTAGCGAGTTATGTAAAGTGTCATAAGTTATTCTCACAGTGACAGTGGTGTATTCCACCCTTCGACATGAAAACACTATGTACCCTTCGACCTGAAACCACTTTGTCCGTAAAAGGATGACTAAAGTTGGTTGATGTGTACTCCACGAATCATGCTGTGGGACATGTGTGACCTAGATGAAATTTGCTCCTCCTACATAACAGGATAAATGTCTATGGGCCCAATTTTGAGATGGACAAGGGTGACATGGTCTATGCCTCATGTTCGATATAGACATGAGGGCAAAAGGATAATTATACATATATAATCATTATCATAGAAAGATTTGTTATATCACATAACATTCTCGTCACTTGGGTAACAGTGATGGATTGCTAGATACCACTCACTATTTATAATATTAATATATGATTTAATATTATTGTCAACGTTACGAGAACCTACATGACCACACACATAAGAACATATTTGTTCCGTTTAAAGGATTAAAATTTTGAAAACCCCCACTTAAATCCCCAACAATTACTTGCATTAATTCGCTCCATCTAAGATTAACCGTCTTTTATAGGCCATCATGTTGATGACATTGTTCTTGTCATCCATACTCTAAATGGTTTGGATCCATCATCTAAGGAATTTACTACCTCAATTCATAGGGACCTAAAACTTATTCTCACATTATTATCAACGTGTGTCCGTGTCCATGTTTGTCTTAATGCTTCGTAGGTCATAATTTAAACACATTGTGTCTTTAGCAGTTAGGGGTGTTCGCGGTGCAGTTTGGATCGGTTTTGAGGCAAAATGTCAACCGATCCAAAATAAAAATCACATGCGGTTCGGTTTGGTTTGAATGAGTATTCTAAAAAAATCCGAACCAAACCGATCCAAATATATGCGGTTTAATTTGGATCGGTTTTTGGATATCCAAAAATGCAAAATTTATTTTTTTATTTACTCTTTTTTTAAGAATATGATTTTTTTATTAATATTAATATTACACAAACACGATAAAATAATAGATTTGATGCAAAATATATTAAAAAATTAAAATTATAGTATGAAAATTATCGATTATTTTTTAAACATATGAAGTAATAATAATATAAATTAAATTAGTGCAATATATAAGATTAAAATTTAACAAGTAACATAATAATGCAATATATAATACTAATAAAAGAATAAATAAGTATTAATATTTATTTTTGCGGTTCGGTTCGGTTTTGAAAAAGTGATCCAAAATCCGATCCAATCTTAGCGGTTTTTACAAAACAACATCCAAACGCATCCAAATATATTCGGTTTTATGCGGTTTTCGATTAGCATCACAAAGGACCTTGTTGAATTCAACACCACGACCTAGCTCCATATCAAACTGAATTCTTCAAACTACCCTACATGGCATATAATCAAATTCACTCCTTCTTTGTTGCTCGAAATATTGATGGCTATTTTACCTGTAGAACGTTTTACCCTACTCCAACGTTTACAATTGAAGCTAGTGTATCTGAAAATTCTGAATTCAATCATTGGATTCGTGAGTATAAATATCTCTATATCACATTACTTGGTGATTGTGATGTTGAAGCTCTGCAGTGATGTCTACTGTACCAACAACCCACGATGCATGGATAACATTGGAGTGTGCATTTGCCACTCGTTCTCGCTCATGTGTTATGTTACTGAAATTAAAGAACGTTTGCATTAGTTCTCTCCATCTCGGATTAACTGTTTTTTTATTGGCCATCCTCTTGATGACATTGATGTTCCCATCCATGTTCTAAAACTTATTTTAGCATAAGTTTTTTTGTCTCTTTGAATGTACCTCTTTATCATTTTAATACTTCCTCTTTTCTCACCCTATCGGAGATTTTGATTGTATAATCTGGAAAGAGTTTTTCCTCCTTTTATTTGGTGGAAAAATGAGTTTTTCACTAATTCAGGTTATACAATCCAAATAAATAAATAGTTCGAATTTTTATAATCTAAACACCCTTATTCATAAGGCGCGTTCCTTGTTTTTTTTTTTTTCAGATTATAAAATCCAGACACCCCTTATACACCCATTTTATTATTTTTTACTTTGTTTTTTCTATTGTTTTTAAAAACAAAATTCAAAACTGCTGAAATGAGAGAGATTCTGATTGTGACTTCTATATAAGCATATTTTGTATTATATAATCCGAAAATCCCTAAAAAAACGCTCGGATTATATAATCCGAACAAATGATATCTTCGTAAAAAAATAGGACTCTTGAGAAACACATAGAGTGGAAAAAAATAATAACCTAACTAAAAAGTTGTTCTATAGGCCCTCTTGAATGCTCAACCATGCAAAAAAAGTCGATCGAAAGATAGCTTACGATGAATTTTTAGTTAAAAAAATAAATAATGGAAAGATACATTTCAATAAATTGATGAGGGAGGGGTTTATGGAGCAAATGTCTGGTAATTATTGTATTCTTGAGATTGTATAAGCTAATCTGATTTTTTTTGTAAAAAGAAAAGGATAATTGACAACAACAATAAAACTTTATATGGAACACAAATTTTTACCAATCCAACCATTACATCATGTCATTCTGAATCATGTATAGCAATAGCAATAACAATTAATATTATTATAACCTTTTATCATATTTTGAGTAAACATGAAACTTGAAATAAGTCTCCGTTTATTTGCAAAAAATCATATCATATATGTATCAAACTAAGCAATAAATCCTTATTCACATCAGTACTATCCCAACATTCAAACTTCCTCTAATTCTGAAGGAATAATCCAGCAAAAACCAAAACAAACAAAATCAGCTGCTAAATTAAAAGCTTCATTTTCTTTTTCTCGATTTCTAACTGTTGGCAATCATGTCATCTCTTACTCCCTTGTGTGAATAGATCTAACGGCAGTCTTGATTTCTTGTTGCAGCTGAAATAAACCAATACAAGCAATATAATATACGGAATAATGTCTATTAGAAGGCGAAAAGTAACTCCATCTTTAACCAAATAGATTGACTTCGAAAATGAAACATAACAGTACATACCTTAAATAGGTATTTAAGATTGTTCTTCAGTAGAGAGTATTCTTGTTGCAATTGTTGCAGACATCTAACACACCTGCAAATAACATTTTTTTTGTTAGTGAATACTCCAACATTTATAGGCAGTGATGTATAATCCATTGTTTTTATAAGTGTTGAGAAAGAAGCATGTAATAAACACCAAGTCAAACCATTGAATATGCCTTTTAAGGATTATTGTGGACATTTCATTGGTCAAGCTTAGACAAATACAAGTGGCCGAATAACAGATATAAAATAGACTCTAATACCATCTTAAATTTTAGACTTTCAAGCTAGCTAAACCTCAAAAGTTAGTCCAAGAGGTGAGGATTAAAGTCTAGACAATGTGAATCTCCACGGTAATTTCGTTGCTATCTACCGACGTGTCTCTCAACTTATTGCCTACGTTTTCTGTTTGCTCATTTATCAATGTGTTGTAGCTTCCTGTAGATTCTATTTGTTTAGTTCAGTTTGTTGCATGCTTCCTGCAATCATTGACCTTTCATATAATACAACTCAGAAAATTCATGAAAGATCTCTGAAACTCTTTCTCTGTTTTCTCAGTTAACTATTTTGGATCATCTTGTTCTCTTTGTCTCCAATACCACTTTCTCAATAACATGGAAGACTTAGATGACATTTCATTTGGTTTATAGGTAGGGTGACAAAGATTTCAATTTGAAAATTTTATAATATCATTTGAAAAAGTAAAGAAAGTACGTGGACGGAAAAGATTGAAAAGAGATGATGCTAAAAGTATAGTATAATCTTGAAAAATTTACATAATCTTCCCGTAAAGTTTTGCACAAACTTTTCATACATTTCAAAAGTAGAGAATTATGTAGGAAATCCAAAATTCAATAACACTTAAGTAATTTATTTGAAAAAATAAAATAACAGGTATTAGGAGGCTCCAAACTGTGTACACTTTTTTTGCCCTTTATTTTATCACAGAATTGTAGAATTTTGTTTCTTACACATCAATTTATATGTATTAAGAATTTCGCAAAAGTTTATTAAACGTTAGTAAAAAATTCATACAAACAAAAACAATTTGGGGAGTTCAGAATTTTCTTTTAAATTATCACTAGAATTTCTCACCACGAATTAAAGCTAAAATCAGTAGCCTCAAGATAAGTTGTGAAGGAGTCCAATTCAGAATTGGTGGAAGAGATGATTGATGTGTTATAGAGAAGGGTTAAGTACTAAATAGGCTCTCAGCGCTTGCAGTACATACCAAAGAATGCTGATATTTCAATTTTCTAGGGACTACGAAAAAGATACTACCATGCCAATTCAATATGTATTTAGTATTGTGTAGCATTTTAAATGTTTTCACTGAGGTAAATCCTTGGTAGATTGCTAAAGCATTAGAGACTTTAACATGTAAAGTTATATTGACTAGGCCACCAAAAAAAAAATCATGAGGACATATGAATCAAACAAAGTATAATTTTGTATTCAAAGAAATGCAAAAACAAGATAATTCCAATGTTGAAGCAATAGTTGAAGTACATGTTCATAGATCTAGGCAGCTAAATGTTTCCGGGAACAGGAAAGAATTTGATAAAACTCACCCTTCCAGGTTCTGAGCCTCACAAAAATTTCTGAATGTAGCACAAACATTTTTAACTCTAGCAGCACCAACACTGTTTAACAAATAAATTCACAAATAATAAAAATCTACTTCTTCATGTTAGTGCAGCAATACACTACACAGATAATGAAATACAAATACAACATTAATACCTAGCACTGCTTCCCTTCTGTTGATGGGCATGAGCATCTATTTGTTTAAAATTCACAGGCACTTGCTCTCTACAAAAATAATCAAATAGAACCAGTTTAATATTTCTATGCATCAAATAAATTAAAAGTCACCTAAGAAAGTTTTTGGTAACCCGGGCATCGCACCCTTGGATAAGACAATTTGGGTGGCAAAGCTCGCGCTCTCCCTCCAAGTTTTGTTCTATGTAGCACGTGTCTGACACCCGACACATTATTCAACAATTTTATTTATTTTCTCAAGTTTATTTGTGTCAACATGGAGTGTCAACGTCGTATCTGATGTCTTTGTCGGTGATTCATATGTTTTAAGTATATGTCATCTCGTCTCGTCTAATAAGAAAATAAAATCCAATTCATTAAAGAGAGTAATAATAATAATACTTACAGGGCACGTGACATGTTGTTGAGAAGTTTCTCAGAATCATCAAAGAACATAGTCATAACCTCAATCACAAAATCAGGACTAGTGTCATCTTGCAGTTTCTGAAGCTGACTGAATTGATCATCCAGATAACCCTGCTCCCCCAATAACCAATAATATCAAATTTATAATAAATAACAATCAAGCTTTTTTGACATGATTTGATCTAAAAAACAATAATACAAAAAAAAAACGGTAATTATGTATTTGAATGAAACAACCAAGAAAAACATGGCATGAAAAGATTATAGGAACCTGTTGAAACATAGCAGCTTCGTGGTCGCGTAGCTTCCTATGTAAATGATCCATGTGTTACTGAATCTCAATTCCACACAGAAACAGCGTTGAAGGTTTTTTGACTTGAAATTGAAAAGGATAATAAATAGTACTAAAAATTATGTGTCTGTATCTGGTCTGGTCTGAATTCGGAGATGAAAACGTTACTTGTTTTGTTTGTTTCCGAAAACGAGGATTTCCTCCTTAATTTGCACATATATGTCTCTCCGTACTTTCTTTCCCTTTAGTCAGTTAAAACAATTCCAAAACTCTCTCTCTCAGTCAAAAATTCTAAAGCCCCTTTTTTATTTATAGAGTGAAGAGTGAAGACCCAACATGACAAACAAATAATATCCAAGCTAATTATTGATATTTTTTATACCGTGATAAATTAGTCTCTTTTGAACAAAAAATAATAAAATATTAATGACTAATTTATCCTAATGTGATATAATTACTTTTTGTCAAAGATTAAATTGAGATAATCAAATGAGTCTTCACTCTTTTTTATATGCAATTTCTTAATCAATTTTTTTAGATTATTTCGGTTAATTGACCCCAAAATAACTTTAGGAGAGATAGATTTTTTAAGCAAGATTTTTTGAGACTAATTTACCCCAATTTTTTTTTTAATAATAATATTTTTGACTAATTTTGATTACCTTGGTAGGATAGATAGATTTTTTTGACTAATTTTGATTAACTTGGTAGGAGAGATAGATGTTTTTTTGACTAATTTTGATTAACTTGTTAGGAGGGATAGATTCTTTTTGACTAATATTTTGATTAACTTGTTAGGACAGGTAGATTTTTTTTGACTAAGGACCAAGGAAAGATAGATTTGGCAATAGAACATATAGATTTTTTTTTTGTCAAGAGTACATATAGATTGTTGGACCTTTTTTTTTTACAAGAGATTGTTGGACCTTATAGTATACATAATATTTCTTCTTCAAAAAATGTATACATAATATTTTCTCAATGTCATTGGATGGATTTTTCATTCGGAGATGCTTAGAAGCTCTCTTAATAGATGTACCCAGAAAAAAAAAAAAAAAAAACTCTCTTAACAGTTAATATTTAGATATACGAGTAAAACTTAAAAGCTCCCTGTAAAATGATGCTTTATAAGAAAGGAAATGATTTTTTTGGACAAAATAAGAAAGAAAGTAATGAAATTGACAATTAAGATTAGAAAAAAATTTAAATATATTTATAATAAGTTTTTTTGAAGAAAAATATATTTATACTAAGTTATTATTAATATTTCTATATGTTTTTGCTAATATTTATATATTTTTCTAACACTATTAGTAAAAAAAATATTTTTCTAACACTGATATAACTCTATTGATATTTTTTTGTTTACATATATTGATATTCAAACTAAACTATACTTTAATATTTCAATCGTTTAACTGTGAAGTTCAAGTTAGTATTTATCGTCTCACCATTGACCCTAGGCAAGTAATGTTTCATAATTTTCAGTTATTGCCATTTATTAATAATTAATTTGTATATTTAATATAAAAAAAACATTCAATTATAAGTTGTCAATCTGGTATCCAGAGTCGGGAAGAAACCGCAATAGATGACAAAATTTTCTCTCATAAGATTTAACACTGATACACTCTAAGGGTTGGATTCAAACTCAACCTCTAGGTGAACGGAAAAAAAATCTCATATCATCTCATCTAAGTGTTATTGAGTAGATGAAATATAATAGTATCTGTTATGAAATTAGTAAAATTTAGACCAACAAATGTGGGATAGGATCCTCTCCATTTGACAAAATAAATGAAATATACAATTTGGAGAGAGATATATACAAAAAATATAGTGTGGGTCCTACCATTACACTATCATTAATTATTTTATACTTTTTTCAAACTTTTTTGTGTATTTATCTCTCCAAATGAATGAAATGGAGAAGATAATAAATGGAGAGGATCTTAACTCAACAAATGTTGCATCTAGTGGAACGAGCTAGTCTCTTTTTTTTAAGCAAACGGAATGAGCTAGTCTCTTGCAATGTGGAAAAATAATGTTTGAATCTTGTCCGAGTGGAGGTACACACATTTTTTTTGGTAAGTATACGAAATGACTTAATAGTCATTGAAAACTCTTATGCAAGAGGAAGAGTTGGAGTTCAAACCTCAATTACAACATCCGACTTAATAATTTTGATATTTTTACTACTCCCTCCGTCACTATTTATAGGAGTAGTTTACAAAAAAGTTTGGTCCCTAAATATAAGATCATATACAAATTCATAGATGCATTGATTACTCTTTTTCCAAATATACTCCTTATTAATACTATCAATTTGTCTTGATATATGAAAAGTTAACATTAAATATATATTTAATTAAGGGTAATATAGTAATAGTCACATTAATTTGAGACAACTTTATTACTCTAACAACTTTTCTTAATACACGTGATTTTTGTAAACTACTCCTATAAAAAGGAACGAAGGGAGTAGTTAAGCTACATTCTCAAATTAAATTATATCCGGTGGAAACAACCTACCAGCTAGTGTCTCAAATTAAAAACCAGAGAAAAATATTCTAAAATAAACAAAAATATAATAGAGTCATCGTCTTATGGTTTCATGGTAGTTATTATAGGAGAGGGTCTTAGAAAATATGAAAAGATTTTGAGATATGAACATCAAGAAATATTTATAACACTCTTTAATGTTTATTAAGGACACATCTCATCAAAACCTTGCTAGGAAACTAGTACATCGCTAAACATCTTATTTTAAACTAAAAAAAAACAACGAAACAAAATATTGGTGATGGGAAAAAGAGTATGTGACATTTACTTCTCCTCTTCATACAGACAATCATCTCTAAGACTACAAATTTCAATGTTGAATACTTTTTCTATTCATAACTTTTCAAAAGTTTTACTTAGTCGTGATTTTGTAAAAAGATTCATTAAATTGAGTTATCACATGAATGACTTTTGTTGAATACTTTTATCATCACTCGTGAGTAAAAAAACTTGAATAAGTTGTTCTATCTCATTTAATACACTCTACTCCAAATTACTAGCGCATGCACTATTATTATCTTCACATGAATTTATTGCTTGAGTGTCTTGGAAGACAAATCATAAAACTCTTTAATGCGTTGAGTTACAAACCTCAACCAAAATTAGGGATGGTAATGGGATCCCTATAGTCAGTGTATTATGGTGTCTTCTTATACCCGCGTTTATACCAGCGTTTGTAAAAAAATGTTTGTACTTGAGTCTGTATCTTCGTAGACAACAACTTTAGTGACATTTCTCATACCCTATGGGCCCCTAAGAGTTCATACCCGCATCCATTACCCGTAATTTAACTATGAAAAGACAATAAAAATATATAATTGAAATAAAACTATGGTCCAAAAAATTTCAAATCAACTCGTAAAATAGTATGAATCGTAATATTTAGCCAAATAAAAAACATATAAAATATCCCTAAAAAATTGTACACTAGCAGGAGGGAACGATTACTGTATTAAGTAGTTTTTAGATTTAGGTTTAGGTTTAAATAGTTAAATAAATTAACTAATTGTACACAAAACATAAATAAATTATTTACCATATCATATAAATATGTATAAGCGGGTTGCAGGGTTTGGCAGTATAGTGCCCTTACCCGCACTCATACCCATTTAAATTTGCAGGTAATTATCCAGACCCAAGTTCGAACTCATGAAATCGGGGTTTTACCCTACCCATCACAAGTATTTTTTGCCGGTACCTATTGAGTTTTGGTTCAATTGTCATCCCTAACCAAAATTCATTTTCAACTTGTTTCATGTAATTCTAAAATTTTAACATCAAGGGATATTATGGTTACTTTCATCTTGCTTGATTGTAAAGAAAAGTTAGTAACTAATGTGATTAAATATTTTTAAAAAAATATTTTACACTTGGTTACTTTCACACGTCTACGATTTCATAAATTGAATTGACAAATCGGTCATATTTTTCGGGGGTTCTTATAGATTAGAGAAGATTGCATTGAGATACCGTTGAGCACCAATGTGGATCCCTATTAACTAAAATATAAATATTGGTGCGTCACGTTGTACGATACTAACCTCTTTTGCTAGACTCAACCCTTCCTTGCATAATTCGGTCAATGCTATTCCTGATATAAAAACACAAACAAAATAATCTCCAACCAATGAGAAAATAAATTGAATAGTTAAAAAATAAACAAAGAAGCGCCATTAAATGACCTCTTAAAACCTTCTTTTCAACATTTTCCCTTTGAGGAGAAAAATCGTACATTTATTCTCATAGCTAAATTCCAGAATTAATAAAAAAATATATATATATACATTGAACGAAATCCATGTTCAATTCATATTTACATGCAAGCTTGATAAAAGTTAAGCTTAGGACTGATTGCAAACCCACACATATACTGATAGCTCCCAACGTTGGAAAAACCATCAAGAATATTTGGGTGCCCATCTCCAGTAATGTACAGGGCTGAGGGACAGAGAGGGAGGTCACACAGTTGAGCAACAGATCAGCATAATAGTTGCTCATGTGCCATTTCATATTCACAAACGTGCACATTTTCTTACTGAGACTTCAGCGGTAATAGAAAACGAGATGATTCTTTTGATTCCGAGACTTCTTCCACTTCATTTATGGTAATCAACCTAAAGAAGAATATAAAATTCATAAGTTCATTGTGGAAAGTTGATAAATTGATGATATACATGAAACACCCCCCCCCCCCCCCCCCCCAAAGAAAAAAGATGCAGCTGCAACTATAGGCTATATTACTTTTACCTTACTCCGAAAAGGCAAAAAGGCCACCAAGCATTTCGTCATCCTCCCCATCTTCCGGTTGCTCTCTTTCATGGCTGCTACTGCTGCTGTCAACATCATCAGTTACTTCTTCAGTTAACACACTACTTTCATCATGCACAAGTGTCTTGCAGTGGTCATCTGGGAGAGAATGCTCAACACATGCATTTTGAAGTTCAGAGGCCACATCCAAAAAATTGATCTTATCTAAATCTTGTTTCAGGAACAATGCTGGGCTGTCACTAATCCCAACACCTTCTACATTATCCCTTCCTTTAGAGGTTATCTTTCTCTCTTGCAGTAATGGACTGCCATTGAGACAATGATCATATGGAGAATCCACATGCTTCATGTTTCCAGATTGCGACAAATTTTCTAACACAGTCTTGTTTTGCTGAGAAGGCTCGGCATTGGTTGCCTCAACTCTTTCCAAGTAGATCTCACCAAGAATTTGACAACAAGAAGAAACTTGATCCAGGTCAAGCAAATTTTCAGTCCTTCTCGATGAACCTGAGTTAAATTACAAACATCCAATATACACATAGATTATTACAGGGGATTCAAATAACATATTTCAAAAAATAATTCAAACAGGAGGTTTCTGATAAAAAAGGAAATTGCTTACAATGATGTAGAATGGAAATATACCCCTACGTTCTTGTATAACAATTGATGGGTTTTAAATGATTAAATTTGTATTTGCTCCTTGAAAGTTACAATACCAGTTTCTTACCTCCATCAGAGCTTTCAGTGGAGCTCAGTGATGCTGGTTTTGAGTGACAAATAACGGTCATGTCGGCAGTTTGCTTGTCTTCAGCCCCATCAAGAGCAGGAGATGCGGGCCGCAAATATTTTCCCTCTGGAAGGCTTCTGAGCCAAACAGCCAAGTAAGCATATGGTGAAATAAAGGACTACTGATGATCGCATATAAATCAAGATCACAAGAAATGTCACAAGTGATAAACTATGAAATTTGTTAGACATTATACCTAACTTGTTGAGGCAATAGTTCCCTACAAATGCCTTTAAAGCAGAAAATGCTAAAATATGGATGAACACAAATAATGACCATACAGAAAGATGCAACATTTGATAATACTTGATGTGTTTCTTTGTCAGAGTCTAATTTAGCTAAAAGTGTGCAAGTCAGATTTTGTTCAAGATTTGAAATAACACTACAGAAAAATCAAAAAGAATAGATGGTTTAAGCTGCGGAATACAGAAAACTGTTCATCTACAACATGATACAGTAAGCCAGTTGGGGTGCATATGCCAACGATGCAGTTGAAAACCAATAATTTACAATCACACAAAACTAAGGCCAGCATATTGTTTCTTAATAATGATCAAATCAAATGGCATCATATTGTTCCACCCTGTAGAAATTATCCTTCGTAACAAAAGTTCTACCCGAAATGCCAATAAATGATGATCATATTGTTTCTTAATGTCTTTGCCAAAAGCCTGTGTTTATTGCATCATGAACCATAGTCAATCAATTTTAATAATCTAAATGTTGTCGTAAACTCGTCATGAAAATAGCACAACATGATTGACATGCCAAGATGGCCAATCTACTAAAAAGAAAAAGAACAAGTCATCACCTCTCATTCAAGCTTGGTCTGATGCTATGGAAATGGTCAAAGACAGGCAACAACTCCTTCTGTTTTATTTCAACTTCGTTGGCCGAGATTTTTTCAATTTCAGACTCACCACCAGCACTTGAAACAATTCTGCCAGAATTCATCGAGTAGAAGCAAATCTGAAGAAGCAAAATAGTTAGCAAGTAGCAACCAATGCTGAGTACCGTATATGAAAATCAAAACTTTGCACAAATAAATACCTTGGAATTTTCCCATATTGGAATCCTTCCAAAATTTAGTTGCACTTCCGCATTAGATATATACCAGTGAGACCTCTCATGGGGCTTCCCTGTAGAGGGTTTTGTTGTCTTTTCCCCAACACCGTCACTTATATTTACAAAATTAAATCCATAGCCATCACCGGAATACATTCTCTCTTGAACTCTATTGATACCATCTTGTCTGTCAAAGGTATTGCCGCAAGGATCCCCTTTTTCTGGCCATTCTAACCTTCTGCATACGTCCCACCATTGAATAGGCTCAACTTTCACTCTGAACTCATCTTCCTGTATATGCAGGGTTGAAGCTGACTGAGTTCTCGAACCACTTTCATTTGGTTCTGGACCAACAGATGGAAGAAGCTCGTGTTGAACTATATGACCCGATGGTGTGTATACTAACAGGTGCTCTAAGGATTTCATCTTTGACTTAACAAGTGGCTGTGAGTGAGACATGGAATTATGAAATATCGCAGCAATAGCCCCAGACGGCACAAACACTTTTCCTGATACATTTGCAGTAGAATTTTGAATTGTATTAAGCCATCCAAAACTGCTATACTTTATTCGGCTAACAACAGAAAGGACGACAGGTGCTGGGGGAGGCAAAGACTGCTGATGAGAAATGAAAGATGAAGTAGACCACCAAGGCAGAGACAAAACAGGAAGTAAGGAGGGCTCTTCCCCCTTGGAACTGATAATTTGGAAACCAGTATCGCCTCCAAAAGGTGACAAAACAAAAAGATGGCAAGTCCCCTTGGAAGAGACAATTGCAACCCACTGGCTGAAATGACTAAAACAAATGTCCTGGATCATCTGTCAAATAAGAAAACACGATGATGAAAATTATCAATGCAGGCCACAGATGGAATCATAAACTTCAAAACAAATGAAGAGAAATTATACCCCCCTCACCCTAATAGAAGCTTAAACTACACTTCCTTCTCATTTATTTTGCAATCTACATCCCTCCCCTGATAAGTTTTGAACCCCTACTATCAACTACAAAACAATAAAAGGTGAAATAAATATTTTGGGCAAAGTTCCAGAGCCTATAAAATAGATGTTTAAAACTTCATTTTATCTTTTAAAATCCTAAAATCAATAACAAAGTGTTCAAAACTAGTTGCAAGTGACATTGAAAGTTGTAAAGAAATGAGAAATTTTGATGGAAGGCTTTTTCATAGCCGTTTACCATTATCAAAGGTTTGTTTATGTTAAAATAAAGAGTGTAGATTTTAAATGAGAGATAATATTTGCACAACCATTTTGTGACAACTTTTGGACAACTTTCTCTCTCATACTCACATTATGTTCTTATCCTCTCTCTTCCTTTTTCTCTCTATTGTTTTTGACCAGTAAGAAGAAAAAGAAGGTTGTCACAAAAGTTGTCATCAAATGGTTGTACAAATATCGTTACTCATTTTGAATTAAGAGAAGAAACAGTAGTTTAAGATTCTCTCAAGGGGAGTGTAATTTATCCATAAAAAAACCAATGTTGCAACTAAGATATACTAACAGCTGGTGTTATTCCACGATGAAGTCTAAAAAGATGGACATGAGTAGCGCTCCAGTCACAACTTGGAACCCCTGAACCCTTGCGTGCACAAGACGGCATTATCCGGAAGATATTAATACTGTTTCCATAAACTGATGCAGTGACCAGAAGTGTCCCACTAGGGTCAAAACATAGAGCAGATATAGGACTAGAGTGAGCTTTAAACTGTGAGATAACAGCTCTGGAAACAAAATCCTTAACAATTACCTGCAACCAAGCACATGAACCAAGAACAAATCAGAGATTAATATTCTACTCTGAAGTGTAAAAACTTCCAGATCAATAAGCTGAGCCATGATGAAATAATACCAACCATTCCTGCATTGTCCACATCGTTTCCAGTTACTCTACTAACTTTCCATCCCGAATTTGATGGTACTGGAGAACTAGAGCCATCCGGAAGAAACTCGTGACAGTATTTGTATATACCAGAAGCCAAATGCTTACTGGACTCCATTGCATAACGAGCCACCAAATTACCACTGCTTGGAGATGTTGATGGACTAACTCCTGGAGAAGGACTCAGGTTTTGTGGGCTTATGCATCTGACATTTGAAGGCAGTGGGTTGTTGGAAGAATATGCTAGCCACCTAGGACCCACAGCCATTGGACCATAACCCACATTTACTCCTATTGTTCCCTGTCCCGATAACTGAGGAACAGGATACGTGAGAACACTGAACTTATTCTCAAGAGTCAGTGCATCAAAACAGTATATCTGCGAAAAACAATCATCAAGAAAGTAAATAAATCACAGTACAGACAACAAAATGCTCTAATATAATAATTCAAAATCCTAAAAGACTCTGAAATAACTGCAGCATACTTGTGTGGCAAGACCAACAGCAACAATCTTCGAACAACACCTGATCATACAAACCACAGATCGAAACCTCAAAACATGAACATAAGAATGAGACTTCAACGAATAAAACCGAACAGCCGTCGCCAAATTACCACCATTCCCAGATTGAGTCTCCACCTTATCACCCTCTCTTTTTTGTCCATCATCCCCGGCAACAACCAACAATAAAGGATGCGACTTTCCGAACCCCTCTTGACAATCAGACCCTAAACCAACAGGAAAAGGCTGCATCTGTAAAAACGAAACCGGCCCGTCGCGCTTCGAAACCAGCTCACTAAACCCAGAACCATCTTCCACATCAAGTACTTGAAATCCATTCAAATAACCAAGTAAAAGAACATGCTTGAAAATTTTCTGATCAACAAGCTCTAGTTTATCAAAACCAGCCCAAGTAACCTACCCAATAAAATCAAAATATAAACTTTACTATATCATTACCATTAATAACAATAATTACAATAAAATTAATACCCCAATAGTAATTAATGAATTAACCACATATAGCAATAAATAACTAACTAACTAACTAACTAAAATTGAAATAATGTTTATAACCGCATGAAATTAATGGAAATCAAGACCTGGTCTTTGTGATCATCGGAGGTAATGGAAGAAGCGACGGAGGCGCCGGCGGAGCGGACAGTGGAAGCGACGGTGCAGGCATTGGTAGAAACAGTTTTGAGACAAGAAGAAATTATTCTGAAGGAACTAGGTAACAAACCGTTGTTTTTACCTTTCCCTTTCTTCATCGTTCTTTGATTATGATTATTGTTTAATCTTTAACACCGAAAACAAAAAACATGATCGTAGAAGATTTGTTTGACTTTTGAGGTTAGAAATTGAAAACAACGAAACGTTGTTAATTAAGGAAGAAGAAGAATCGAAGTTGAGAAGTTATCGTTGTCCATCGTTGTTGTTTGTTGCTATTGTTGTGATGATGACTGTGACTGTTTCTTTTCTTTTCTTCACTTCTTCTCTATTTTTTCAATTTACTTTCTTTTTATGTTTTTCCATTTTTATTTTTTTGAATATTTTATTTTATGTTTCTAACGTCTTTTTTGCTTCTGTCGTTGTTTTTGGTTTGGTTTGGTTTAATTGCCTTTGCTTCTTAAATGGGGTAAATTGGTACAACACATCAGAGATAAAAGTGAATCTAGAAAAATAGGAATATTTAAAATTTAAATATGGGGTTTCCACTTTATATAGGTTGAATATTTTTTTGGTCAAAAAAAAAGTCGAGCATATTCAAAATTGTTGAAAAATGCTAAATCTAATTTAAAAAATTGTAGAAGAAAAGGAAACGATTGAATTTATATTTTCTTACATTATTATTTAAAGTGAAAAATGAAAACATGAAAGTAAACGATTAAGTTCAAGTGGTTAATAAGTTCACTCTAGATGAATCGTTCGAAAGAATCTGAGTTTGATTTATGATAGAAATAACTATTGATCAAACTTTACTTATTTTTCGGACCAAATCCAGATTACTAGGGTCTCTTTCCCTAGAACCGGAAGATTAACATCAAAATAAAAATATTTCCTCCGTCTCAAAATAATAGTTATTTAAGGTTTGTGCACGATATTTAAGGAAATGATTAATTATGTAGATTTCAATGGTAAAATTAATATCATTTACTAAAATATTCTTATTATTTGTAGTTGGTGTAGCAGTTAAATTGGATGAATTCAATAAATAAGGACATAATAGTGAAGAAATTATAATAAATGCTGCATTGGTATTCTAAAAGACAAATATTTTGTGATAGAGGGAGTATAAATTTACTTCCCTATTACCGGAAGATTAATATCAAAATATAAATATAAATTTACTTATGTGTATTTTTTTTTATTGACACAAGTCATGTCAATCCAAGGGGCTGCCAAAAAGCATGTGTTTTAATGAGGTAGCTGGAAAAAGTTGTGTTATTTAGACACACATAAATCAATATTTAATGTCAATGTAAAAATTTTTACACTTGCATATAATCATATCTCAACTTGTAAAAAAAATAAAAAAATCTCAACTTTTAACAAAAAATAAAATCATATCTCCACAAATTAATATTGTGAAGAACTAGACTACACAACCAGACCACAAAACAGCTTATCTAAACACAACGATCAGTAAAAAAAACGTCATTCAATAAACAATAATTTATCCAACAACAATTATTGTTCATAATCAACAACAAAACATCATCATTCAAAATTCAATAACATTATATCAATTCACCATTATATTAACAATACACAAACGATTGAAACTCAACAACAATTCAACAATACAGAAATTGACAACGTTACAAAATATTACATCAAATAACTTAATACTCTACAACATAACATCAAATCTCTACTGAAAATTTGGGCACTTGTAGTTCGAACGAACGAACTCAAAGATATATCTTACTATATTCAAATACCATCTAGAAAAAAACATTGATACTACATCGTCATCATCCTTAAATACCTCAGGATGATAATCAATAATTCATTTGTCGTTGTTATCACCATATCTATGTTGTACCTGTATACCAACATGACACTTGATTTGATCATTATCATCCTCAAATCTATGAGTTGTACCTTACATCAACATGGCACACGGTTTGATTTTCACCAACTTGAACAAAATATTGGGTTAAGTTGTGTCTTCAACTCTATTTATCATATCATCCCTAAATTTCCATTTTTCATCTATGAAAAGGTAAGGTGTCGTATCTACTTGATTATCACCAAGTTTTGAAACACCGGAACCAACAACGTTTGCTTTGGAATCAACATTTGGTTTCACATCAACATAAGTCAGAAGCTTCAACAATATTTGGTTTCAATTTGGTTTCACATCAACAGAAGTTTCAACAATGTTTGGTTTCAATTTGATGAAAACTTCAACAATAAATAGTTTGAATTCGACGGAATACTCAACAGTATTTAATTTTGACTAAACATAATTATCTACCACATTTTCAACTATAACTATAAAAAAATAACAAACATTGCCAAAAAAAATTATTATATAATTAAATCATTTAATTCAACACAATTAAATGAAAAAGAAAAATGGGCACGAACGACAGTTAATTGTCGTCTCTGGAACGTTATTTATTTATTGCTCATACGATCGGTTTTTAATTACCGTTTCATCGTCATGTTAGAATACGAAAAAAATGGCAGAAAAATTCAACAATGTAAATTGGTTAAAAGATGTTTTTTTGCCGTCAAATGAGTTTAGAAACTTTCTAGCAATCATTTTTTGATGATTTGATACACACTTTTTGCAACAAAAAAAAAATTGAACCTTTTTGGTTTTGGATGGAATAGGGTAGAAAGGTGTGGGGTGAATAGTGTAGTAAAAGTGAGCCATGTCTAATATAAGACCGGGCTGTCGCTGGGGTAAAATGGTCAGTTTGCGGTGCATGAGAGCATACTATGAGTGCCTAAAGAGCAATTTTTGAATAAATGGATAAGCTGATTTGGTCCATTTATGCTATCAGGCCCTTCAGGTTGAAGCAGACTGGGTCAACTCATTTGACAGCTCTAGTAGCACTAGACGTCATAGCACATGTACTTAACAAATTACTATTTGGATACTCATTGTTTTGTCTCTAAAATTTATTACTTTTTAGCTTGTTTGCAAGTAGTAACAGTTTCAAACTCTATCTCAATTAGGGGTGAGAATAAGTTTGGTCGAGCTAAGCTTTACAAGACCTAAATCTGATCTGTCAAAATTTTTAAGATATGCGGCCTGTCATAAACTAAATTTTTAGTATTGAGTACGGTCTTCTCAAAGCCTGATGCTACTTGCTATTTTGCATAGGTTATTAAACATAATGCTTAAACTCATAGGGAGAACAGAGTCATGCCAATTTGACACAAAGATGAATTAAATGAGAGCTTAAACAATTAAATGAGAGCTTAAACATAAGCAAATCTAAAAGAATCTTGGTTTTATGATAGGGGTTATGCTAACAAAGGACACTTGTTAAAAAACTAAAAATGAAAATAAATGATAAATTCAAGGTAAAAAAAGTCAATTTTCAGAGTTTAGAGGTATTAAATACATCATTTTCAAGATAAAGTTTCTTTTTTGGACTTCTTAATTATCAAGTGCCCTAAGGGCACTTGTTAACATTTTCCTTATGATAGCCGAAAAAACATGTCATATTTGTATTCTTCACTCAGATGCTATAACGCCATATAACATTAATGACCAATATAAGAATTTATAAGCAAGACACATCCTAACCACTTCTCATTCATTAGGGTTAGCCTTTACCCTATAGTGTTAGCTTTGGTATTGAATTGATAAATGCTATTTTCTTTCTCTTCTCCCTAACTATTTAGGTTAACTGGAATCTTCTACATCTTCTACATATATCTTATACATATATAAAGGAAATAAGCTATTTTGGTATGGCTTATTTTCTTTCCCATTTTACCCTTGAGCTACTACAATTATTCCAAAAGAAAAAAAAAACTGAATGGTGGAAGTTGTAGTTAGTTACCGTATATTTCAAAATCAAATAGTAACTACGCTTTGGAATTATGAAAGACCCGCACCAACGATAGTGAGGTCTCAAAGGGAGTATGGATTTGTCATGATTGGCTTGAACATAGAGAAAGATATATGAAGAATAAATTTGGAACGAGGGAGCATTGCTTTTGTATATATTTCTCTACTTTTTCTTAAACTAGCATGATACCTGTGTCAAGCACGGAGAATTAACGTACTCATAAAATTTTATAAAAAAATATTATTTTAAGTTGAATTGAAAGTTAATTTACTCAATCACAGTTCGCCGCCACTCACTACCATCCTCTACACCCAAATTTCAAAACAATTGTTACTAACGTAACTACGACTTCGTGGTGGTGTGATCAACTCTTAAGTTTGTGTCACCATCAAACCCCAACTGGGGTCGCTCAACGCCAACATCATCATTTATCTTGCCCTGGTGGCTCTCAAAATATGTTTGTATTTGTTTGTTGTTCACTTTGTTTTTGTCTAAGCATAAATCATGTTTGTGCTCTTCAATTTGTTCATGTTTCCAGGAGTGGTGTATCTTGTATCTGAGTTCTTTGTTGCATTTCTAGGTGTGGTATTTCTCACATCTGGGTTCATTATTCTTTGTCCATCTAGGGGTTACTCACCACGCTTATGCTCGTTCATCTGATTCGATCTACCCCTTTATCGATCTGACTTTTGTTTGTTTTGTGAAATTAGATTTTGGTCGGTTCATATTGCTTCATAACCCGTTTAGGGTTTAAAGTGAAGCATCTTCGTCTCCGCAGCCCACGCCACCATCTTCATCGAGATTTGTTTCTTGGGAAATAAGCTTCAAGACCTAGATGATTTATGACGTGTTGTTGTTTTTGTTATTTAGTTTGTTGCCTTTCTTCGTATTGGCTTTAGACTCTTAGGCTTGAAAGGACTTTGGCTTCGCACTTTGTATGCTTTTTTGTGTTTTAACTCGTTTGACAGTCGTTGATGCTTGTTGTTGTCGTTTTCATCGAAGTGAGTTGTTGGTTAGTGTGTCTGCTTCAATATTGGTGGACGGGTTCATTCGACTATTTTCATTTTCAATATATGGGTTCAGTTTTTTTTGGGCTTGTCTCTAGTTTGGTGATCGTGAACGTTCACACGCCATATTTGTTTTTTGCAATCTAGTTTCACACCCGAATGCTCGTTTGCTGGGTTATGCTCGTGATGGATGCTCCCTTCATATCCTATTTTCTACCCATAACGATTGTCTATTTATTACCCATTAGGGTTTGTTCCACTTTTGTGTATTTTAGCTTTTTATGTGCTATTTAGGGTGTGTGGATTTTTTTTTTTGGTACAGGGGTGTGTGAATTTACTGGGTCAGGTTTTTGCATGTCAGTCTTTAAATCTTTCTTTTATTTTAATCTATTATTTCTTTCGTTTAAAACTAATTTACACAAAAAATGCATCTGACACAAAATTAGTGTATATTTAAGTTATTTGACATATAAGTCAACATATATTTAAAATAAATTTAGTATAATTTATAAAGTTAATAATAATATTGTATAGTTTTTGTAAGAAAAAAAATATTATATAGCTGTATTAAAATATTTGCTTTTATAAATTCATATATTCTTTATCCAAGAGATGTCAGCTCAGATGTTAGAGCATGACTTTATAATTTTGACGAAAAGAGTTCAGATCTCACCTAAGACAGTTATAAATTGTCATTACTGTCACTTTTTTTTTTTATTATTGTCGCTCTTATTAATAAAATTTTCTTTTTCCCAATTTTTTTAAAAGCAACTATGTTATATATAAATTCAGTATATTTATTATATGGTTAAAATAATTTCAACTTATACAACATAATAATATTTTCATTAAGAATATATATATTGACATTTTGAAGTAAAAAAATTTTGCTTATATTTTTTACTACCAATATTTTTTTTTGAACAAACTACCAATATTTGAAGCTAGTTTTCATTGAATGCAGACAAAGTTAACACCAAATCTACGTCATAAATTTGTGTTATGTTTTCGGTATTTAATATTGGAATTTAAACATGAAATTATGAATTTAATTATAATCAATTAAATCAATAAATCACAATAATTATACCATTAATATAGAGAGTAAACAATGGGGGAAAACAAATACAAAATTAGTTAGTCATTTTAAATGAAAAAATAATTTGTATTAAATTGAAATTTAAAAAAAAAAAAGAAAAATATGTTGAAAAAAGGTCCATAAATTTACGATATATGTATTTATAATCGTAATTTTTATTAATTTTAATAAATTTTTGTGCATTCATGTTGTGTTCCAAAAAATGACCTGTCTCATTAAAATAATAATTTTGTAAGATTTTTTTTTATATCATTTTCTTAAAAAATGTCTCAAAATTTTGAAATATATTCATTCCTAACTCCTATGACCATCCACGTTGGATATTTCCATTTCATGTGTCTTGGTGGGTCTCGCGTGTATGTGTTGCTCATTTTTTACCTTTTGAATGTTACTACTTAATAAACACCTAATCTCTTCAACCTAACGCTTAAAAAAATAATATGTTTTATGTTGAATAAGACAATATTTATCATCTTTATGTTTTTGGGACAAAATGGTTAAAAAACAATCATGTCTTTATAAAAAAATATATGTGTTATGGTTGTAAGACCTAACACAACTCGCAATGCTGATATATTGTTAGGTTAGACACTTTTACTCGGGTTTGAATTGTAACCATACAGTTGTGTGTGTGGGTTTCAAGTGGTACTTGTCACTTCATCTGCTGACAAAAAAAAAATACATGTGTTACATGTTTTTTCTTCTAAAACAACTGCTTTAAAAAATCAATGTTTTATTGAAGTTGTCTCTAAGTCAAAAAAGAAAATAATAAAAAAAATTTGATGCATAGTTATAGGTGGATTTTAAGTTGAGGGCTCTATTAAGTCTCTCATCAATTAAACATATAAAAACACCATTAGATTTAATTAATGAGTTTAGATTTATTGAAAATGAAAATGAGAACATCTACTTATATATTAAAAATAAACAAAGCCTTTATAAAAAAATGTGTTATGTTTAGTGGTTGAAAGCTAAACACTTAGATTTTGATTTTCATTACCGGTGAATAAATCTTCATAAGTTTCTGAACCTTGTTACCTAGCTAATGTTTGTCTTGGTTCATAGGTAGCGTTTTGTTGATTTTTCTTGCGGGTGTTTGGTTTGTAACATAACTTGATATTCTTTTGAGTCATAGCCTTGCCCTTCTTGCCCAAGTTAGGATCTTCTCCTGGTTTAATATATTTCATTTTTCCTTATTAAAAAAAATATATGTAATGTTTGTAAGACTTAACTCGACTGACAATGTCGATATATTGTGAGGTTGGACACTTTCACTTAGGTCTGGTTTGCAACCACAAAATTGTGTTTATTAGTTTCAGGTGATACTTGATATTTCGTCTACTGACAAAAAAGAAAAACATACATGCGTTGCATTTTTTCTTCTTCCAAAACAAATTGTTTAAATAATCAATGTTTTACTGAAGTTGTCTCTTAGTCCAAAAGGAAAATGATAAAAACATTCAATGAATAGTTGTAATATCCCGCTTCAGACCCAAGTATTTATCAGTGGTAAGTCGATGTGTCAAAGATATTTTTTTAAGGAAGGGCATTTAAGTTATTTGAGGATTTAGGCCATAAAAGTCATTTATCCCCAATTTTCCCTCATTTCTTCATTACTCCTTCTCTCTAGAAAACTAATCCTCTCCCTTCTCTCCTCTCATGCGTCACACCCATCCATCCCTCCATGATCATCAGACTTCATCTTCAATCACTCAATCCTCATGCAAGCAAGCAAGTTGGTGATTATGAACTAAAGGAATGAAAGATCAAAGCTAGGGTTTTGGCAAGGAATTAAAGGAAGGAGAGGAATCAAGCTAGGGCTTGGATTAGGAAGCTTGGCAAAACATTAGTCAAGAGAACAAGGTGAGTTCCTTATGATTATTACCCTTATTGGAAAGTTTTGAGGTTTTTGAGAGGAAAGGAAAACTTGATGATTAAGTATGATTTCTTTGATTGTTAGTTTCCCTTTGTTAATACTTGACATGTTATGATCTTCCTAGTTAAAAATACTTTATTTTGATGTATGAAGACTTGCTGGTGTTGTGAATTTGATAAAATTCGTATTAGAACTTTCTGGAAAAGCTACAGGGCCTGGCTGCACTGACTTTATCGTGCCACGACAGATTCTATCGTGCCATGATCATATGGATCAGCACATCCATCGTGCCATGACAAGTAGCTAGCGTGCCACGACAAACACAGGGAGCAACCCTATTTTGAAAACTTGTTTTTAGGCCAGAAAACCATCCTTACAATGCCAGAGCGTCTTTGTGCATATAGTAATGGAAGAAAGAGGTCATAAAATGCTTAACACGGGAGTGGGGAAAGATATTCAACATCAATGAGGATTAATCTCAACAAGAATCAACGTCGATTATGGCAATGGGTAGAGATTACCTATAGGCTTCAAGTAAGCTAAGGGGCCTAGTTCCCAACAATTAAGTAAGTGGGATAGTAAGTCCATAAGTATGACATATGATAATGATATGTCTAAATCCTTTGATAGGAAAGCAAAATTTAAGTGTACACAATTAAGTGTACGAAAGTACAAGGAATGTTTCAACATTCAAAGCTTCAGATAAGCTTAAGGGTTGGATTTCCAACGACCAAGTAAGTGGCTTATGAGAACGATAAGCTTAGAACCTTATATTATAGGTTAAGTATCACACGTTTGATTAGTGAGGAATGCATTAGATATGCATATGGTTATGTAATGTATCAGATATACATATGAGTAACAAGTTAAGAATTTAATTATAAAGATTATATGTGTTCAGCAGACTCCAGATTATGCCGGATGGGATTTCTCCGAAAGGGCTATCCACATGTAAGTTTATAAGACTATGTTAACGTGTCCAGCAGGCTCCGGATTATGCCGGATGGGACTTCTCCAAGAGGGTTGTCCACATGTAAGTTAAGTTATGTCCAGCAGGCTCCGGATTATGCCGGATGAGACTTCTCCGAGAGGGTTGTCCACATAACGATAAGAGGAGTCCGGTGTTAGCCTGATATGATAGGAATTTTCACCGGTATGATGGGAGATGTAATTCGGGGTTACTCCACCCGGATGCACTCCGTAAAATAAACCAAGATAATTATTGTGTGTTACACGCTAACTTCTAACTATATATATATATTATACTAAGAGATATGACAAAGTAGTCATCAGTAAACAGAAAGTGATCATAGGATGTCCCCAAATCACTAAGTATGAGATTATGAATATGTTCAACATAAGATAAAGACATATAACGATCCTAGTTTTTCCCTTGATCGCTAAATATGTAGAGAATGACGGCGATCATAGGTTTCCCGGAGATTGCCAAGAGTTAGTGCATGGCAACCCTTGGTGTCCCCGAGGTTGCCAACAGTAGGTTGGGTGGAGCTCACTGAGACATTATGTCTCATCCCAATCCTTCTGGTGCAGGTTTTCAGGTAAGCAAGAGGTTCGTGATCAAGTTCTTCAGTAAGACGCTGAATGGAGTGCGGATGCTCGGCTTGTACTAGCTCAGGAGGCTGTCAGATATTTGTATAAGTGTATTTTTATGGTACTTGATTGGTTGTATAAACGAGCATGTTCGTATTCATTTAGTTGTATTGTATTTTATTATTGAAAATTTTAATGTATCCAGTATCAGATTAATACACATGCTAAATATTCTAGACAAATTTAGTATGGGTGTTACAATTGGTATCATAGCAGGTCGATTCAGACCGTGCCTTGGGTCATTAAAGATTCAATAAATGTAGTGGGACCATTGGGTTCCGGATATGGTTCTAAAGGTCACATCTAGTTGAGCCTGATCAACTCAATCTAGTATATGGCAGTTAGGACAAATGTCTGAGAGCTGAATGCGACCGTGGAGGAATGAAGGGTATGAAGAGCGAAGATTAAGGCGTCAGATTTTTAAGACGGAATTGGCGAAGAAGTATTCAATGCCAATGGTGGCCATCAAACCGTAAAGTAACTAAGCCCATTAATGGCAAAGTTTCAGGAACATAAGGGATGTTTAAGAGTAAGGTGAAGTACCTTAACCCAGTTGGACACATTGTGGAGCGATGCATCATCTGTGTAAGAATAAGGAATTACAGAATGATTTGGAACTTTAACGGGAACCACAGTTAAGAGAATTAATTATGGATTAAGTGAATTATTTGGGCAAATAAAGCTAACCCCATCTGACCAGCCGCATCACCCGAACCTTAAGTATCGGAATTGTGATTTATGAAGAGAAGATTGGAAATGAGCTAAGCCCAACGAGAATTTTACACAAAGAAAAGTGAATCAAATTACCTTCCATTATGATGAGTCACAGAGATGTTTTGTATGAGAAACGCATGCTTAGCGACAAGTGAAGGAGACCCCCCAGAAAAGGGGAAAGAGAATATATGTAAATTTTCAGCAGAATCGAGGAAAAAGGATAGTTTTCCCTTGTTGATACATATGCTTGATTCCTGTTTAATCCTTGATCCTAGTATGTTTTTATAATTTAAAATGAGTCCCTGGTATGTTTCAAAGGTCACTGGAACGTTTGGTGCCAAGATTTTGAAGTTAAAACACGATTTCAGGATTCTGAGTTCTGCTACGATCGCAGAGCGACCAGAACTTAGCTCTGCGAAGCTTCAGACTCAGAAAGTGCTTCTGACTTACTTCGCCCAGTCATCGCCTAGAGTTAGCTCTGCGAAGCTTCAGACTCTGGTTTCGCAGAGCGAAGCTAAGGATCGCAAAGCGAAGTGGTCCAGAATGGCTTTTTATTAACAAACAATAGTACCATGCCAATGATCTTTGATATGCTTGGGATAGAGATAATCATAAACTTTCAAGGATTAGTCTAGGATAAACATATGTATCATACAGAGTGATGGGTAATTTTTATCCACAGGATTTCAGGTACAGATTTTGAATTGTTCGAACTATATGAAGAATCATTCAGAATAAGATTAGGATTTGAATTATGAATACAGTAACAAGTTACTGGAGGAATCCAATGGATAATCATAAGTGCTCCAAGAGACGTAAACTATGTTTGGGCGTACAGGAGAGCCGATAAGAGTTTGAATCTATTCCAAGACGGATTGTTTCCGGAGGAACTCAAGGGGTAACCTAAGAGATATGGTAAAGTTATGGGGACCTAAGTAGTCTCGGAAAAGATTGTGGATATGAAATCCTTATAGATAAGAATAGGACGAATGGAAATGGGACTTGAACCATCAGTGGATTCAGTGTATGAAAGATGTGAATCTCCAAAAGCCATAAGTTGTTTTTTTGGAAGTTGCCACAAGTGAATAATGTGTGAACTTAAGTTGCTCCAGGTATACTTTTAGGTCGGTTTCTACAATGTTTAAATGATAATACATGTTGGATTGACCATGAGATGGTCACAGAAATCGGAACATGGAGAGTAAGCTAGAACCAGTGTATAAGCTGTTTTGACGGAATCACTGTTTGGCTCGTAGCTGTTGCTGAAAGTTGTTTACAGGTTTTGGCATAATTTTGCAAAAACAAGTATATTGTTTATGTCCGAAAGGAAACACAAAGTAAGGAGATGACCAATCAGTAAGTTAAGCAGGTGGTTTAAGCCACAAGAGAAACAATAACGTAAGATGGTTTTGTTATGGTAACTACAAAGTTATAAAGTAAAAAGATTGGTCAAAGAGATTTTATATGGCAATAGTGGTGTATTACTCCAATCCTAACTCAAGTCGTTAGGAATCAGAGTTGCGCAGTGGAGAAGTAATCCAAGAATGAGTTAGCAAACAATTTTAAGTTAAAGCTTAGAGGACAAGAATGCTTGTGAGGTCCTTGCCAGACGAATTGCAGAAAAGGTATTCAGTGCTTAATTCTCAGAATAACATTAAGCAGTGACGACTCGAACTTATCATATGTTCTAACAAGAAATTTTAAAAGTTAAGCTGAGGAATACTTCAAACCTTGAAACCCATGAGAAATGGAATATCGAAATAGTTTAAGAATATATGGTAAGAAATAAGAAGGATGTGTTTCTAGCACATTAAGTCTAAATCAATGGAAGTCACCGCTAAAATGGTAGTTTAGCTATTTTTAACTCAATAACATCAAGCATACTTGAAGAGTAAGTTTAGTCTAAAGAGAATTGAGCATGAGATAACAGCAGTACAGGTTGCACTTGCAAGATGAAATTTTTGAATTTGAAGCATTGATCAGAAACAACAATGTAGTGGCATGTAAGTTTATTCCACATTGTACCCACGCTATGTTAACATGTCGCATGTACCAGGTTATGTTTAGTAATGTATACTTATCGGGCAGTGTTTATGCTACTCAGATAGTAGTGTAGCACATTCTTTTTCAGTTATGTGACATGTATAAGTAACTAAGGTACGCAGCTAGTAATGTTTAAAGAGAGAAGATGCTAATCAGAACAGGTTTGCTAATATCGAACGCGCTTTAGTTAAGAATATTCAAGGATCTTGAACTCGATGTTCAAAAATGAGAAATAAGTTTATGATGCCGATAGAATGTAACCATAATTTACGTTATGGGTTGATGTATACTCAAGAAATAAACATGAGTTAAGAGTAAGAAAAGATTCCCAGTTGATGTGGTAGTGTCTCAAATATGTTTAGATCAAGAATGATGTCCCGTTAGTCGGACAAGGATGATGCGACGTACAGTGTACCCGTTAGTAGTGTACACGTACTCGATCATGTATGTAAACTATGTGCTATGAATTGTACTATATGATGTTATGTGAGACGACTTATACCACTCATCACTTGGAATAAACTCCTATGAGTTTTGGATTTATCGGTGTAGAAAATATTTACACTACGGCTAGAATTCGAGATAAGATAAGTGACGTCGTAGACTAACTGAAGCGGAACACGGGTAACCTGTAAAATTCCGCGAGCTCTTGAGAATTCCATAGTGGAAGTAATGGTTATGATTATGGTAAGTAGCACATCGAGATGTCGTATAGAAAGGAGCAGGTGCTAGAGGTGAAACCTCCTGCTTATACTTGGAATAACAGATGAAATTGGAATAGTCCTACAATTGTATATGTATACACGACATCAGATGCTTTCCAGTATAGAACAATTTGTTTTTACGGAGTATGAAATAATTACATATGAAAGATACCGTCATACGAGACGAAAAATAAGGATAAGAATTCATGGGAATTAGTTGTGGTGCATTAGACCTTTAAAAGAGTGGAAATGTTGAGGAAGATGAGATCGACCCAATGTCGTCAGAGTAAGATTACGCGGACTATGAAGGAAACTTATGAAGTTCAGTATGAGTGTCTAAGACTTAATAACTTCAAATTGGATTTGCAAGAAGCGTATGAACAAGAGGCATAGTCAGGTGAGTCGGGTAGATTGGTTCAAACAACCGCACACCCTACTATGTAAGAATTGTGTAATGTGAACCAAGCCTTTCAGTTACGTAAGAGATTGTCAAATATTTTGATTTACAGAGATGGGACAGTTCTAACAATCCAAGTTTAATCTAGGTTCATGAGTAATCTACATGTCAGGCCCTCGGATAACGAGGGAATTCTGATAAGCAAGTTGAGTAGAGAATTGGCTAGTAGAGAAAGAAATATGAAAGATATATTCATATATATATGATTTCAAGAGGATTCTAAATTTCAAGGACGAAATTTCTTTAAGGGGGGTAGATTGTAATATCCCGCTTCAGACCCAAGTATTTATCAGTGGTAAGTCGGTGTGTCAGAGATATTTTTTAAGGAAGGGCATTTAAGTAATTTGAGGATTTAGGCTATAAAAGCCATTTATCCCCAATTTTCCCTAATTTATTCATTACTCCTTCTCTCTAGAAAACTAATCCTCTTCCTTCTCTCATCTCCTCTCATGCACCACACCCATCCATCCCTCCATAATCATCAGACTTCATCTTCAATCACTCAATCCTCATGCAAGCAAGCAAGTTGGTGATTATGAACTAAAGGAATGAAAGATCAAAGCTAGGGTTTTGGCAAGGAATTAAGGGAAGAAGAGGAATCAAGCTAGGGCTTGGATTAGGAAGCTTGGCAAAACATTAATCAAGAGAACAAGGTGAGCTCCCTATGATTATTACCCTTATTGGAAAGTTTTGAGGTTTTTGAGAGGAAAGGAAAACTTGATGATTAAGTATGATTTCTTTGATTGTTAGTTTCCCTTTGTTAATACTTGACATGTTATGATCTTCCTAGTTAAAAATACTTTATTTTGATGTATGAAGACTTGCTGGTGTTTTGAATTTGATAAAATTCGTATTAGAACTTTCTGGAAAAGCTACAGGGCCTGGCTGCACTGACTTTATCGTGCCACGACAGATTCTATTGTGCCATGATCATATGGATCAGCACATCCATCATGCCACGACAAGTAGCTAGCGTGCCATGACAAACACAGGGAGCAACCCTATTTTGAAAACTTGTTTTTAGGCCTGAAAACCATCCTTACAATGCCAGAGCGTCTTTGTGCATATAGTAATGGAAGAAAGAGGTCATAAAATGCTTTGTATTAACACGAGAGTGGGGAAAGATATTCAACATCAATGAGGATTAATCTCAACAAGAATCAACGCCGATTTTGGCAATGGGTAGAGATTACCTATAGGCTTCAAGTAAGCTAAGGGGCCTAGTTCCCAACAATTAAGTAAGTGGGATAGTAAGTCCCTAAGTACGACATATGATAATGATATGTCTAAATCCTTTGATAGGAAAGCAAGATTTAAGTGTACACAATTAAGTGTACGAAAGTACAAGGAATGTTTCAACATTCAAAGCTTCAAATAAGCTTAAGGGTTGGATTTCCAACGACCAAGTAAGTGGCTTATGAGAACGATAAGCTTAGAACCTTATATTATAGGTTAAGTATCACACGTTTGATTAGTGATGAATGCATTAGATATGCATATGATTATGTAATGTATCAAATATACATATGAGTAACAAGTTAAGAATTTAATTATAAAGATTATACGTGTTCAGCAGACTCCGGATTATGCCGGATGGGATTTCTCCGAAAGGGCTATCCACACGTAAGTTTATAAGACTATGTTAACGTATCCAGCAGGCTCCGGATTATGCCAGATGAGACTTCTCCGAGAGGGTTGTCCACATGTAAGTTAAGTTATGTGTTAGCTGTAGTATTGCAGCAACAAACGAGGTAAGTATTTTTGTATCGTCTCCACAGGGATTAGTGCGCTACTTCGAACCGTTCAACAATCGATATTGTTTTGAGTTAAGGGTTTCGTAACTTGGTTGCATATAAACTAATGTAAGCTAAAAGCGGAAATAAAATGACAAGATATAGGGAATAAAAGCGTTGGAATAGGAGTTCATCAATCTTGCATCGAATATAATCTAAAAATCATGCATATGAATTTTAGCGTTTTAGCGAAAATATCACGTATCACTCGACAACGTCATTGATTTCCCAAATGACATCGTGAGATCGATCGTATCATTTAATCGACGATTTCCCAATCAATCAAACGATCCGAAAGCATTACGATCCTAAACTTTGTGCGATTATCAAAACCCAAATCCATTTCTAGATTTTCTTATTTTGATAGAAGATTATTCTAAACATAGATTCAAAAGTATTTGTCAATAACAATTGAATCAAGCATGAGAATGAAAATCAAGAATAACTTCAAAAACACATAAATTGCTAAAATCATATATTTACATAATCATGGATTATATCTAAGCTAGAAAGAATACCTCCAATCCCAACAAAGGGAAGTTAGTTGTTCATTTTCATGACAACTGTACAAAAGAGTAGAGAAAAGATGAAGATCATAGCCTAAGTCTTGATTTCCCAAAGCCTTTGGTTGATTCCACAATCCAATCACTTTTGCTCCTTGAAGATCATAGCTTCTAGCCCTAAAAACTAAGTCCTAAACTATTACTAAACTGAATTAAAAAGCAATCCCAAAAAATGGAAGTAAAAACTCTCAAAATTATATATATAAAATGAGCTAAAAAGGCTTTTATAAAACTGAGTTTTAACACGCTCGCTACAAGCGATGAGCTGGTCGCTTGTAGCGACGGCAGATGTCTTGGCCAGTGGGAATGCTCCACGTCAGCATATAGCATTAAACCGCCCTTGGTAGCTACAGCGACGAGATCTGTCGCTTGTAGCGATGAAGCCTTCAAAATTCCCTGCCTAAGCTCGCTTGTAGCGAGGCATCTGGCGCTTGAAGCGATGAAACTCTGATTTCCCTGCCTATGCTCGCTTGTAGCGATGAAGCTTGCCCTTGTAGCGATGGCTTTAGCAAAACTTCAAATTTTCTTTGCTCAAATCAGGTCCAAGCATGATATTCCTGCATAATTAGATGGGGTAAGACATAGGATCATAAATCTAACATTTTAACCACAAATATGAGCTTATCCTAAGATAACTTGTAAAACAAGTAACATAAGTGCCTTAAAATATATCAAAAGATAACTACTTTTAAGCACTTATCATTATGTCCAGCAGGCTCCGGATTATGCCGGATGGGACTTCTCCGAGAGGGTTGTCCACATAACGATAAGAGGAGTCCGGTGTTAGCCTGATATGATAGGAATTTTCACCGGTATGATGAGAGATGTACTTCGGGGTTACTCCACCCGGATGCACTTCGTAAAATGATCCAAGATAATTATTGTATGTTACACGCTAACTTCTAAATTTATGTTATAAGAAGATGAATATGTATGTGTGTATATATATATATATATATATATATATATATTATACTAATTAGATATGACAAAGTAGTCATCAGACGACATAAAGTGATCATAGGATGTCCCCAGATCACTAAGTATGAGATTATGAATATGTTCAGCATAAGATAAAGACATATAGCGATCCTAATTTTTCCCTTGATCGCGAAATATGTTGAGAATGACGGCGATCATAGGTTTCCCCGAGATTGCCAAGAGTTAGTGCATGGCGACCCTTGGTGTCCCCGAGGTTGCCAACAGTAGGTTGGGTGGAGCTCACTGAGACATTATGTCTCATCCCAATCCTTCTGGTGCAGGTTTTTAGGTAAGCAAGAGGTTCGTGATGAAGTTCTTAAGGAAGACGCTGAATGGAGTGCAGATGCTCGGCTTGTACCAGCTCAGGAGGCTGTCAGATATTTGTATAAGTGTATTTTTATGGTACTTGATTGATTGTATAAACGAGCATGTTCGTATTCATTCAGTTGTATTGTATTTTATTATTGAAAATTTTAATGTATCCAATATCAGATTAATACACATGCTAAATATTCTAGACAAATTTAGTATGAGTGTTACAATAGTTATAGATGCATTCTAAGGTGAAGACTCTATGAAGTTTCTCAATCGTTGACCATATAAAAAAAAACACCTTCGATTTAATAAAGTATAATTTAGGGACCTTGTAGTTGATTTTAATATATTAAAGATAATGTTGGTGAAAGAGTGATATTTTAGGGACTAAATTGACTGTTTATTTCTATGAAAACGGTCATATATGACTGAATGAAAATCAAAATTGTAACAAAATAGTGATTGGTTTGAATATGCTTCACAACATTAGTATAATAGCTTAAAGCTACGTATTTAATTTATTATTTGATTTGCATACTTGGTGGGAAAATCTCTGTCTTGGAATGCTCACTTAGCGATTTTTTTTTGTTCAACCGATTTGGCTTCGTGGTACATATGTATGAATTTTTCCTATACGTAAGAGTCTGAGATCGACCTCATGACCGCTTGATTAAAAGGATCAAATCCTTTACTACTTGAACCAATTCATTGTTGGTATTATTTATATCCATCTAATAACATGTTTTAAGTAAAAAAAAATGTTATTTACAATAAATTTTTAAAATTCATGTGTAGTTTAATTGATTAATTAGTACTTCACTTTGTTTGAAGTGTAAATTGTAAAAAATAATATTTAATTTAATACAATTTATTTTTTAATAATAATTGATATAAATTTATTGTTTAACTAATTAATTTAATTAATAGCTATAAATATCATTCAATTTAAATAATTAATGAATTAAATTTCGTAATAACGTATATTTTTTTTTATCATTAAGTGATTTTACAAATAAGCATTTATAATTTGTAATATTTTTCATCGTCATAATCATCATCTTTATTTATTGACAAAATTACACAACTAGTCCGTTAACTTAATTTTAGGTAACACTTTCAATGAAATATGAGTTTTTAGGTTTGTGTGATGAAGATTTGAATTTATTGATCAGTTTGATGAGTTTTTTATGATTTTTCTTTGGAGTTTTTGAATTTTTTTTGATAAAAAAAGAATAATTATGTTGACATTTTATAACAGAAAGGACTAAGTAGGACAAAAAAAAGATTCTGCCTCTCAGCGTTAGCTGAAATTAAGTTAAGGGACAAATTGTGTAATTTTGCCTTATTTATTTGATTCAAATTGAAGGAAATTATAAACATAAATGATGAGAAATTAATTTGAAGTGATATTATGAAATCATACATCATTAAGTGCATTGAAAGAAAATAATCATATTGACATTAAAATTAGATAATTTGATTCTACAATAATATAATAATTTTCATAAAAATATTGTTTATCTCTGTATAGTAATAAAATAATAATGACTAAAAAATATTAATATTTTGAAAAACTGATTTTCTTTCAAAATAATACTAACGAATTTTTTGTGTAGTAAAAAATGTATTTGTATAATTTAAAACAAAAAATTATCTTTTTTTAGCTTATATTTTGTCATCTAATAACAAAAGATAAATGCATATCAACGTTCACTACTCTTTTTTATAGTTAATTTATTTTCAACACACTACTGATTCAATTTACCGATCAAGAACATGAAAAAAATGCAGACTCTAGATTTGTCAAATCATGTTACTAAAAAATATTTCAAATAGCTACATTTAAAACTGTAAAAATAAAATAAAAATTCAGAAACCTCGTAATGATTTTAATCTCTTCTTTCACATCAACGTAATCTTTTTAATCTCTTTTTTAACATCAACATTCAAATATATAAAATCACATGAGGGTAGCGTGTAGGATAAATTGACAAAATTGAAAGTAATAGAAATATTCACACAATCAAATTACTACCCTCCAAACAAATATAATACAACACTAACACACATAGAAAGACCGTTACGGTGTAAAACTTAGCATTAAGATTAACCTAATCTATGTTTACGGCTGAAAAAGTAGTAATAATTGGTGACAACTTGGGTAGGATAACATAACTCATGCTGAGTTGGCACCAATCAAAGTTATTTGTTTGTTTTCTATTATTTTTAATGTTATATAAATACATTGTTTTGATTGGGCGAACTCAACATGAGTAGTATTATCCACCTTTTATTGATGGATAAACAAGAATTTCCCAATAAAAAAAATATGATCATCCTTTTAAAAGCATGTAAGTTGTGACTCTTAGTGAAATTTTTTATGTTTGGTCTTTCCATAAAGTATTGTGCTCCTTATGTAGTTGAATTTAAAAAATTTAGAGTGGTTTAATGCATGTAGGGCAGCATGAATCGTGATATGAACAACTGTTTATGTCCAACAATCTTTTTTTTTTTGAAAGAATGTCCATCAATCTTTATTCCTCAATTATCTAGCAGTCTATATAAAATGACGCAATTGCTCTTCTCCGCCTTATTAAGCTCTCTTTCCACACCTAAAAAAAATAATAATTTGAACATGTCAAATTCACTACAAAGCTAAATAGAAACATACGTCTAGATTCAAATAGAAATACACAACAATAAGCAAATTCTCACAATACCGACAGTTAGCATCCTTATTCTTTGATGGTGAACAAACTTTTGTTGCAATTTGGTTGTGAAGAGGTACGGAGAGGAAACAATAAAAATGTCTAACGAAATAGAAAGAAAGGTGATTTGAGTTTTGATGTGAAATTATGTTAACCCAAAAGTCTAATTTACAGTCTATTTCATGGGGTAATTTGGATCCATTATGATTTGCCAATAATCCATTAACGTAGAAGAAATACATTTTGATTTGGCAACAATTAAAGTTCATTAAGAAAATATTAATTTGACAATTAAAAGTAACATTTTCACCATTAAAAATTCTAAGTTGACCATTTTTATTTGGCAATGATTAAAATATTATTTAAGAAAATAATTTGGATCCATTTTTATTTGGCAATAATTCATTAATTTTTTCAGCAACCGAAATTGTTCGAGAATAGCTTCACCATTAAAAATATTTTTTAATGTAACATGCCAAAATTATATCAAATGGGTTAGCATCTTAAAAATGTACCATATTATTATGAAAATAAAAATAAAAAAAAGACTATAGCATTAAATGTTAAATGCATGACATTCTTTGGTTTGGTAAACTTTACCAAATGTCAAAAAAAGGCATTTGAGAGAAACATTTCTATAAATACATTTGAGGAAAACCCTCAAATATATAGTATATAGATATATATATTTATTTAATAGAATAAAAATTACACCATTTAACCAAATTAACCGAAACAAAATGTCCATTTACTCTGTTTACAATCAAAAAGATTAAAAACTATATAAATAGTATAAATATTATTGATACTTACAAATTAACAAAAAAAACTAAAAATAAATTACAAAACAAAACACATAAATATGTATCCATATCTAGTGAGAATGAAAGCTTATCATTTGGTACATCACGTACAACCCAAGTGTGATCAATATAAACAACCAAACTCCAATGTTATCTCTCACGTGATTAATCTCAAGAATAAAATTAATTTTTGGTTTCAGAGTCATTGAATAAAATGACAACAATGAAAATTGTTGAAAACATGAAAAACATAAAATTTTAAAAGAATTTAGAATTCGTTGACCAAATGTGAAAATGGTGTGAGAAATGGTGAAAGAAGAATCCTTATTTACAGGGGAAAATTCAAGCAACTCACTACAGTTTTTTTTTTAAAGAAACAACTCACTACTATTGTTTAGATCCGCAATTTACTGCATTGATTTATTACATCATGTGAAAAGTGAAAATAAAATAAAATGTTTGAGTGAATGTAGTTATTTCAGAGCCAATTTGAGAATGCAAATTCATTTGGCATCATTCAGTCTCATTAATCATTGATTGCATTTACCTTTTTTAATGCATTTTAGTCTTAGAAAATTGTTTACGTTTTCCACATTAATCAAGGATATTAAAATTGTGTCTCATAAAATAAATTAAAATATATTCAAACCATATTTGTACTCAAATATTTTTATAATTAGACATAAATGTGTTGATTTCTTTAACGCATTTGAGTAATTAAAACTATAAGGCATTTACGAATATAAGGCATTTATTCCTAATTAACACATTTGTACTCAAATATGTCTAATTAATTTACCATTTCTAATTAAAAATATAAGGCATTTATGTCTAATTAAAAAAGACTAAAATATTTTTTAATGCATTTATTAAAATCGTTTACCTATTTTAATGAATTAAAATAAATTAAAAATGAGTTTCTAATGAAATCAACGCTTATATTTTTAAATAAATAAATTTTTAATGTTTGCATTTAATACAATATAGGATATTAAAATTGTGTCACATTATTATTATTATTATTTTGAAAGCAAAAATACAATAGAAACTTATTTCATTAATTATTATTATTATTATTATGAAAATAAAAATATAATAGAAGTTCATTTCATTAATAATCAAGGGTTGCTTATCAAATTCAATAAGCTTCCATTATTTTCGTCAGTCTAATTTGTTTTTTTAGGATTTTCGTAAATAAATTTTTAATGTTTGCATTTAATAAAATATAGGATATTAAAATTGTGTCACACTATTATTATTATTATTATTATTATTATTATTATTATTATTATTATTATTATTATTATTATGAAAGCAAAAATACAATAGAAACCCATTTCAATAATTATTATAGTTATTATGAAAATAAAAATATAATAGAAGTTCATTTCATTAATAATCAAGGGTCGCTTATCAAATTCAATAAGCTTCCATTATTTTCGTCAGTCTAATTTGTTTTTTTAGGATTTTCATAAATAAATTTTTAATGTTTGCATTTAATAAAATATAGGATATTAAAATTGTGTCATATTATTATTATTATGAAAGCAAAAATACAATAGAAACTCATTTCATTAATTATTATTATTATTATGAAAATAAAAATATAATAGAAGTTCATTTCATTAATTACATTAATTCATTAATTGTCAAACTCACCAAATTGCTTGGTGGTGCCACGTGTCATGCTAAGAATGCAGTTAATGATATTCTTATGAAATACTCCTCAAATGTATAGTATATAGATGCTCTGCTCAAGATTCTTTTTCGGTTGCATTTGTTTCTTTTCTTCTTTATGTTTTCAATTTCATGGTAATATAGGTATCATTTTTTTATTTGCAGGTTGAAATCAAAACATTTGGATTGCATAAATCAATGCAGTTGTTTTAAGGCCTTGCTGAAGGTAAATTGAAATAGTGATATATCCAATGATAATATATATATATATATATATATATATATATATATATATATATATATATATATATATATATATATATGATTCACTCATCGATTTCAAACCTGATGCAAGCAATAAGAATTCCAATTTGAGAGCAGTAGAGTTCCTTGTTGTGTTCCTCGTTGTGTTCATCTTGTTCATAGAACTTTTAAGTTTATTATAACAATTTAAAATTTATTTTAACAATTCAATGTTCATCTTATTTTTATTGTCGAAACTGGTTGTGAAGGGGGAGGGCAAGAAGAGCAGGTTGGGTTTGAAAGCATGAAGCAGAAGAAGAGAATGGGAAGCGTAAGGATTGAAGGAAGTGAGTGAGAATGACACATGATTAACACATGACTCATTAAGTTATGTTTTGATCATAGTCATTCATTTTAATTTGATGGCTCTTATTTATTTCTATCATTTTCACATATAATTGTCATTCTCATGTGATATATATATATATATAACATCTTGGTGTACATAAAAATTGAATAAATAGAAAATGAAGAAATACTTAACTTGGTGAATGTGAAGCATATACAATTTAGTCGACGGATGGTTGTATAAGTGAATCTCATTTAGGTGGCTTTTTATTGCACAAATATGATATACATTAACCAAATTAATATAGTGCAGGTTTTGTTCCTTGCATAGTAGAAAAAAAGTGCATATGGTGGTAGTTGGAAAGCAAAAATATTAATGCATTCGTAAAAAGACTTGGTCAATTGAACTTTCAACTTTATCAAGTTAAATGACCAATGCTTATCTTAATTTGATCTTGGATTTAATGTTTTGTTGAAGCAATCATAACATTGAATTATGTTGTTGAATCTTCTGGTCATTCTTTAAGAGACTAATCCTAATTTAAATTTATTTATTTGATACATTTTTATATTACATACTTTGTTTGTCATGAAGTTGATTCAACGATTTAATATGAGATAAACATTTATGCTAATTCACATAAAGAAGTTGACAACTGATCTAAAAAGGTTAGGTGGAAAAGGAAAATGAAAGTTTACACAAACACAAGGAAACATGAGAAAAATCGTAGGGGGGAGAGAGAAGGGGAGCAAAAGGAAAAGAAGAATAAAGAAGTGATAGAAGAGGGAGTGTCGTCGGAAAAAAATAACATGTCCTTTCATTTTCTTATTGGTCACTCATTACTTTTTATGTTTGTTTTTCTTAGCTCTTACATGTTCTACAGTGTTTTCAAATGAAAGGATATCAATGAGACGTGGTTGGAATGGTTGAACATCGTTGATGGAGTGAATTTGTTCTTATTCATTAATGTCTTCTTTTAAACTTCCTCACTATCATGCATTTTCTTTTCAAAAGTGTGTATTTTTTAATTTAAATTGTTAATAGAACTAATGATTTTTGTTGATACATCATACATGTATAGATGTTTGGATTTTGTGTTGCTGCATTGTCAAATACCTAAACGACCAAATACGGTCTTACAGGAAAAAAGCAGACCTCTTATATGTTCAGTTGCTAACATTACTCCGTTCTATTTGCCATTTATTTGGTGTAAGCCATGCATTCTACTGGAGGAATGATATTTGTACAATTTTTATGACAACTCTCTTTTTCATACTAACATTGTATTCATTTTCTCTCTCACACTATTTATTGTTTTTGTCCCAAAAGAAGAAGGAAGTAATTATTTTCCATTTCATAAATAAAGATATGGATAAAAAAATGAGAAAAATATTTGCACACGATAATGCAGTAAAAATAGCTGACAGAGCAAAACGTTGGTATTAATAGAGATTAACCAAGGCAATCCTCGTTGCAACAATATTTTCTTGTCATATAATTAATTATTTGACTACCTATACTTGCACATGTGTTTCGCACAACATGCATGTTGAGAAATAAAATTCTCCACTCTTAAACTTTGTTGGATTATTTTTATAAATTTTAAAAGTTTTGTAACAAAAGTATAAGTATGTAATAAAAAATGATCATTTAAAATATTTTCTTTAAATTTGAAATTTCAAAAAAATTAAGGGACCAATTTTAAAATGTGAAAATTTGGAACAAGTTTAAAAATTTTGTAGGAAACGAATTAAATTTTACAAAAAATTTATAGTGACCAATTTGCAATTTTTTTCCTAAAGCTCGGTACCTGACTTGAGGATCAGCTAATCTGAATGATTCAATCCCACTGTCCACTTATGGATTAATTTAAATTTTTTGAAGGATATAGAGACCAATTTGAAAAATTCGAACAACATGCATGTAGAGAAATAAAATTCTCCATTCTTAAACTTTCTTGGATTATTTTTAAAATTGTAAAAGTTTTGTAATAGAAGTATAAGTATGTAATAAAAATGATCATTTAAAAGATTTTCGTTAAATTTGAAATTTCAAAAAATTAAGGGACCAATTTTAAAATATGAAAATTTGTAGGAAACAAATTATAATTTTAGCAAAATTTATAGTAACCAATTTTCAATTTTTTTTAAACTCGGTACCTGACTCAAGGATCGACGAATCTGGATGATTCAATCCCACCGTCCACTTATGGACTAATTTAGGGACTAGTTTGAAAATTTTGAAGGATATAGGGGCCAATTTAATAAATTCAAAAATTAAAAAGAAACTAATGTGTAAATATTTGAAACATATATGGATCAATTTGTATAATTTGAATGAATTATAAGAACGAAATTAAGATTCACATTTTATAGAGTATTGAAGAAATTTCAAATTCTCTTTTTTTTTTAATAAAAAAGAGTTTGAACGTATAAAATGTACATCCTCTACTCTCAAATATATATAAAGATTTTTTTCTCATTGAATAATTGATATATCTCGTTTATAATATAGACAAAAATACATCAATTATTCAATAGATATTTATGTGAGACCATGGACCAAGGAGAGTATCTCAATTGGAAGATCCACTAAAGATGCTAGAAGGGGATTGAGTTGCTCATTATCATAGACAAAATTAAATCAAGAATAATATTGTTCATCAAAATAAAGGAGAAAAAAATTGTACCAAAGAAAAATGGAGAAAAAAAATCCTAAAGAAAGATGAATACTTGCTCCAAAACTTGAGCCGCTTTACTCCAACTGTAAACACTTTCAAAATCTCTATGGGTCTCCTTTGTTTTAATGTGGCATTTGATTTATTTATTTTTTAAATGTAGTCTTGAAATTTAGTTTCGACAAAATATTTTACAAATAGTTTTCTTCATTTTAGAAATTCTTCAAATTTATCATTAAAACAATGTAATTTACATTTAAGAATTTGAATTATTCTCTAAAATCCACAAACGCATCCTCAATATTAGAGACTGAGAGTTGGGATTTGTATTTGCAATATTTAGACTATAATTTTTTTATATATCAATGATTAATTACACATGAAGAGAAGACAAAACCAATATTCATAAATACAATATTCATAGATCTAAGAGACATGACATTGTTGTACATGACCCTTCGTACTCTATATAAACTCTTTCTTATTATCTAAAAAAATTATCTCATCTAAATCCAATCAAAAAGGTGAACCGTAAAGTAAAACCCTTAGAGGTGTCCTAACGAAATGTAAATCGTATTATTATGGATGATAAATGGGTATTTTCTCATAGAAAATGACACTTAACATAATTATTCACTTATCTATCGTGTTTCTTAAATTACAGTTAGCTGCCTAAACATGTGTCCTGTGGTCTGTGGGGCGGGTAGGCCAAGAAACGTGTACCCTTCATTTTTAGAAGTATTCATATATAGTGGTCCTGATCTTTCAAAAAAAAAAATATATATAGTGGTCCTGAAATATTAACAAATTTCTAAATTGTATTATATTTTATAATATTATTTCTAAATTCTTTCATTAATATAAATTTTAATAACTCTTTCTTTTTAAAAAACAAGTTTTCATTGGTGACAATTTGAAAAATATAATTAGTTTTTCCTTGGTAGAAAATATAATTATTTTTTCAATGAAATTAAGAAAATTATTGCTTGTGACTAAAAATAAATGTAAAGGGGTATATTTTTATTTATAATCTAGATCCGAGAGTATGTGGAATCGGCTACTCCCAATAAAAAGATCCAAAAAATTTTTTTTACTCAAAATATACTTATTTGAAAAGTTACAAGAATTAAAAAATGATAATATATAATTTGAAAAACAAATTTAATACACTGTAAAATGAAAAATAAAATAAAATGTGACAATTTTTTTTACTGAAATGACTTTACTATATCGTGGGACGGAATAAAACCAGAGAGAGATTCAACTACTCACTACTGCATCTCCTAATCTTATAGATGAAGAGAGGCACCAAGTGAGTTAAGACTCATCGGTATTACAATATTTCTTTGTATTTACAAAACTACTCTCTGCAGCAAAATATAAACAAAATGATCAAAGAAAGTTGATGTATTTGATCGACCAAATACATCAATATTTTTTAACCCATATTTGCTTACATTTTGTTGAAAGTATTCAGTATCCTATTGCTTAGAAAGAGAGAAAAAAAATCTACTAGTATTATGTACATAGGACTATGGACAACATAATGCTTCTTTTGTGCATTCCAAAGTACAAAATTTTGTGTTTGATGAGACAATTTCTAGCTGCAGAAACCCATTCATTAATCACAAACTCCTTAGAGCAGTTGCTTATAATCATGTGATTTCTATTCCATTTACTAATCAGAATCAAGGAGCTCTTCCTGAAATACTTTTCGGAAGAATGGCAATCGAGATTTCTTCATTGCCTTGAAGCAACTAAGGTTTCCGTTTAGAAGCTGCACAACCTACACCAAAATGATGAAACTCGCGTAAAAATATACAGAGATGAATGTACATTGAGCCATTCTTATATTGATAGATAAATAGATAGATAGACGACGTACCTGTCTCATAGAGGGACGGCGAATGGAGGACTGTTGTATGCACAAAGAAGCTGTCAAGAGCATAAGATTCATCTGCCTTAAGTCAAATTCACCTGCTAGTGAAGGATCTATTAGCTCCATTATATCATTCTTTTTCAACAAAGGTTTTGCCTGAAAATATCATTTAAGAGGAAACAAAATTAATGCCTAGAGTCCTAATCTTACAACAATCTCTCAAGGTTATTTAAGGCTAGGTTGCACATGAACATAACATTTGTGTGTAAATAATTAAGAAACTATACCCACAAAACAAGGCTTTGTTGTGAATAATCAAGTGCTCTTCTCCCACTGACTAATTCTAATAGCAATACACCAAATGCAAATACATCTGTTTTCTCATCTACTATGCCATGAAGTAAGTACTCTGGAGCAAGGTAGCTGTGGAAAGTCGTCATAAATTAAACTTGATGAGTTAATTAATATTTAATACTAATGGGAAGCCACAAAATTTTACTGTTACAGAAAGTACAGTAATAATTAATTTGAAGGTTACAAACCCAAAAGTTCCTTCAAATTTTGAAACGTTATGGTGAGTCCAATTCTCTGGCAACCATTTTGCTAGCCCAAAATCACAAATCTGCGCCCAAAAAAAATATTGAAAGAAAATATTAAATGTGGCACTAAAAGTTTTGTAAATATGTTGAAATGAAACAATGCATAACATGTAACAAAACAAAAAAAGATCACGAGACAAGAAAGGCGATGCAGAAAGAGAGATTTTGCCCATCACATATATTGCAGAATCTTCCAAAAAAATTGTATTTTTGTCTATAACGTAAACACAAAAATGCTAAAAATGTACAGATGAATCAATTGCAGAATCAAATTTTATATACCTGAGGCTCAAAGTCCTCTGTGAGCAAGATATTTGCAGCCTTTATATCTCTGTGGATAAATCTTTTTTGACAACCCTCATGAAGATATAATATACCTTTTGCTGTTCCTGTTGCAATTTTGTGCCTAATACACCATGGTACTTTCTCCTTGGAACCTAATGTCAGAAGAAAGAAATAAAATATTAATTAAAAAAGTACTCGGTCACGCACTCAAAAATCTCAGTCGTTGATTGAAGATCAGGCAGCTCATATTGTGACTTTACTAAACCAACTTAAAAAATATAGCTCAAAACAAGAGTCATTTGATCTTCATCTAACAGAGAGATCTACAATTATCGGTTGTGTCAATGCGATTTCAACTCAACAAAATTATTTAAGTCATTAATCAATAGATTCAATACCATATAACACTGAAGCTAGACTCCCTTTTTCGGACAATTCAAGAACTAGATACATTCCTCCATCCACTCCATAGCCAACAAGCTTGGCTGTATTGGGATGGTTTACATGCGCCATTACACCGAGTTCCGATAAAAAGTCTCCTATAATTTCATCAGGAGTTCCTCTTGTTAACCGTTTGATTGCTACTAATCGATGATTAGGCAAACACCCTTTGTAAACTTCAGCATAACCACCTTTTCCAATCAAATTTTCTGCACCAAACTCGATGTAGTAAATTTCAAAACAAGCAACACTCAATGTTACCTTAATAACAAATCTAATAAAATCTAAAGCATGTGTCCCACGCAGAAAGCTCGGTGGGTATATTAATCCTGATTTCAAACCCGGAAAACTAACTTAACTACTAACTTACTAACATTTACGATTTCACGTAGCATAGTGCATACCTTGGCTAAAATTATTGGTTGCAACTTGTATATCATGATGAGAAAAGATTTTCCATGGTGATCTACAAGGTGTTGAAGTTGCATTTGCAAGAGTGAGACAACTTGGAAGAATGCTTTCCCTCATGCTTCTGCTCATTCTTCTTGAGAATTGTCCATTAAGAGGATGATTCAATGCAGGTAACTGTTTCTTTGATCTGGTTTTCAACAATTGAAGAAATGAATGCCACCTTGAAACAGGTTTTGAATTGTCATCATGATGAGACTCAGAATCCAAAGTAGGTTCTTTGGAAGAACTTGATTCTGAATCTGAACTTCTGAAATAGTCCTCAAGAACTGTAATAGGTGAATCCACTTTTTCCTTCATGGTGAAAGGTAAATTATGTATAAAGCTTAAGAAAAGCTTAATGGATTTTTCTTTCTTTGTTCTTGCAATGAAAATATATAAATTACATGCTACAAAAAGTAACCAAGATGATAAATTAAGAGTGATCCATCAAATGAAAAATTAGGCAGAATAGGAATTGAATCCAAGAGAAGAAAAGATTGGAAAATGAAATAGGAAAAGAGAAAAAGGAAATAGTTAGGAAGTGTAAGAATCAAAGAATCCCAAGGGATAGGATAAACCAAAGGAAAAGAGAAAAACTATTATTTGAAGAGACCTAAAACAGAAAGATTGCTATGCAATTCACAACAGAAGGTGAATATGAAAAGAAACTTGTGAAGATGATAAAAGATTCAATGAAACAGGTGGAGTGAAAAAGAAGAATTGTTTTTTCAGTTTAAAAATGGAACAGAGAGAAACAGAGGAAAACAGAACAATAGGAAAAAGTGGAGAGAAGAGAGAGAGGAAGATGAGAAGCTGCTATTTTACAGTTACTTGACCTCTCCGCTTCAACAAACAACTACTATCATTGCCCTTTTCAATGTTTCCCTAGTGCTACTAGTCACAATGTTTCTTGCACACTTTTTTTAAGAAAATATTCATGATATCCATACAACTAAATAACACATCTACGGAAAAAGAAGTAGCAAAATGGGTAGAGTAATAAGATAGATGTGATATGTTAGATGATATAATGAAAAGAAGGATAAAAAAAATTTAAGATGTCTAAATATTATTACATTTTTTTTTATCAATTACTTTTTATATTTATTTTATTTTAAAAAAAAAAAATCAATTAGCTTATATATTGATCTAACACATTCCAACAAAATCAATTTAGAAAGTAAATGTTATAAAATAAACATGGGAGTTGAGTTTTTTTTTTCATATTATAAAATATCCTCCCTATTTTGTACCAAAAAAAGTAATAGTTCAATAGGTTGGGTTGGAGTGTTATCTTTGATATAGACATTTTTGGGTGTAAATAATAATATTTTAAGAGTATATAAATTAAGAAATGAGATTTGAAGATGGAAAGTATGATTATGCAAATTAAAGTTTGGATTATTGAGTTGAGTGGCTTTAGCCATCAGCCACGCCGACATGATTTTTATGCGCTTTTTACACGTTTTTTTTATATATAATGTATATTTTTAGAAAAAATATGTTTAGTCTCCATGAACTTGGCTCAGTTGGTAGAGACATTGCATATTATATATAGTGACCGAGATTCAAACCCTTGACACCTCACTTCTCCCTATTTAAAATCTGTGAACTCCCGCCACTAAACCATGTGACAAAAAAATATGTTTAATATTTTATAATATAGGAGTATTATTATACAAATATTAAAGTTAGAATAAATCGCCCTTAACCTTGTCACGGTTGCTTCATTGGTCAGAGAGTCAGAGACGGCTCTCGTGTCTTTATGCGTTTGTGGTCTCTTTTTGGATATCTCACGTGGAAATTGGTGCTTATTGCTAATATTTTTGTGAAAGTTTATGAATTAAAAAAAAAATGCAATTTTGACTTTATCAAAATTTCATAAACATTTCATTTTTCCTCTAAAAAAAAATAAACATTTCATTTTCCTGAGTTTACTATGTTTTCTCAGTCAATTTAAAAGAAAAAATGTTTTCTCAGTCGTACTAGTGTTTGGGTACTCCATTGCAAAGGTTATTGTCAATTGGCAATCAATTGATTTTACAATTAGTCAAATCAGATGGCTCTAACATATTACATAAATTGTTTTCTCTTTGATAGCTATCGCCTCGTTTCAATTTTTTTTAAGGTCAAGAATTTATTTATATTTTTTAACAGGACCAAATTGTTACATTGCCTTGTCAAAAAATTTATTATATTGTAACATGACTAAAACGATATATCTTCTTAATTAAATTATTTCAAAAGAAAATCTTCTTAATTAAATATTTACGGTCATTGGTCACTTTTTTTTTCTAGGGCAACGGTGATGCTTTTATATTTTGTATTGTTTTTATTTGGGTCTTGCTAACTAGTATCTTGGGTAGAACATTAGTTAAAAAATCAATAATTAAAAATTTTGATTTTTTTAAAGAAAATAGAAATTTTGTTTTAAAAACATAAGTTTTTACTTTTGATAAAGTATCAATTACACCAACGTTTTATAAAAACTTGATTTGTTACTTAAACAATAAAATATGTTTCTAATTTTCATCTTACTCTCATAAATTTAGTTTGCTTCCTTAACTAAAATAAGGAAACAATCTTTTGATTCTATGGTATTTCAGGTCTGTTGAGATCTGCATATCTCAAAGCGTCAAATTTGCCTTCTCTCCAATACTACCACCTTGTTTGTCTCAGTCATTGCGACTGCTTTTGGACTGTTATGCTCGAAAGAGCTTTTATACTTGTTGTTTTCAGGAAGTTGGTGGTGTGTGGATCAGGATTCCGTGGTGGCGGTTGAAGTAGATAATATGGTCACAAGAAAGAGGGGGTTTGAATTGTGACCCTTTTTAAAATCTAATCCTGTACTTAAAAATTACTTCTCAAGTTGTTTCTTGGAAGAACAAAGTTAAACAGACTTCAGAACGTTCTGAAGTGTCAGTTGCAGAATAAGATATTAAAATTCAGTGTTGTGTGTGTGATGTGTATGCAGTAATATAAAGAGTATAGGGAGAGAAGAAGGACACACAGAATTTTATAGTGGTTCACCCAATGTGGGTTAGTCCACTCCTCACAATCTTGTGAGAGTTTTCCACTATGATGCTTGAGATACCCTCTCAAATCCTGCACCTTACAATCTTGTCCACTTGGAACGGTTACAACCTGTATTCTCTAAGCCTCAGCAGGCTCTCAACCTTCTGTACTAAGTCACACCAGACTTTGTACTATGATACTCAACCTAGACTTTAATACCCTTAAAACTAGATGAGATTTGCTCTTTACAATTGATTGGAGAATTTAAGAAGTGAGGTTAAGAAGAGGACTTTCAGAAGAGGAGGGGGAGAGTTTATCTTTGACAAGATAAAGAGGATTGATTTACACTTTGAGTGATGATCAATTTGAGATGCTAAAGCTTCAAACACTTTGTAAATGTTTTCTTGTATGCTTTGCAATTGTGTATATAATGCTGAGCCTTCCACTTCTATTTATAGAGTTCTTGGTCTTTTGTAACCGTTGGAGGGTGACCAATGGTCTTGTGCCATGTGTCCTGGGCCCCACTGACTTTTACTTGAAAATCTGGGTGAACATTCTGACTTTCAGAATGTTGTTCTGTTCTTGAGAATATTTCAGAATGTTGTTGCATTCTTGATGACATTCATCTGGGTTCATCATGTATGAATGAACATATGAATTTCTGGATTGCTGATAGACTCTTGTTTATGCGTGCAGTGCATCAGAATGTTGCTGTGCCAAGAGCTTTGCAAATCAGTCTTGGATTGTGTGCAGGAGAGAGGAAAGTGGAACCATCACTTCATGCCCATGCTTTAGGGGATTTTGCTGATCTGTAACAGTACCAACCCCTTAGGTGTCAAGATCTCATGGATTCTGACTTTGAGATTGTGATTTGGCTTTTTGCTTAACTTTTCCAACTGCTTTACTGTAGCTTGTCAGAATTGAAGCATGTGCTGTATTGAACATTCTGAACTTCAGAATATCCTTTTTGTTTCACTTAGGATGACTTGTAAGACTACCATTTGATGTAATCAAATCCTAATAGTGAAACATAAATGAAGTGAGGTAGTTTGATTATCTAGGATGATATTCCCTTTTGGAATATTCTTGTTAATTCAATATTCATAGTCTTAAATGAACATTGAATATCCTTTTTGACATTCATTTTGTAGATGCCTTTATTGCTTGATAGATCCATGCAATTTTGTTTTTCTTGGTCATTTATTTATGTCACGTGTGGTATGTATGTTCTTGAATTTCTGGGTTGGTGTATGAGCAGCTTTATTGCAAGGTTTCAGAACTTGTAAACAACCTTCTGAACTGCATATCAGCTTCTGAACTATGTTCAGCTTCTGATCAATATTGCTGCATCTGGACAGGATTTCACCTTCTGAACTGTGTTTCAGCTACTGATCTTCATTTTAGCTTCTGAACTAAGTTCAGCTTCTGAACTTCATTTTAGCTTCTGATCTGAGTCCAACATTCTGAACTGAGTCCAACATTCTGAACTGTGTTCAGCTTCTGAACTGAGTTCAACTTTCTGAACTATGACAAAGTTCTTTCTTTGATTCCTTGTATCTTGGTATGGTTTATTTCTTGTTCCTGTCTTAATTAAACACTCAAGAGCACAAGTTAAATACCAAGAAACTAATCAAAGTCCATTAATCCTTTAATCACTTAGGGTTTGTTATCTTTAAAATTAATTAGGGATTTTGCCTCAACAATCTCCCCCTTTTTGATGATGACAAACCTATGATTTAGGATTATGGATTTTGATTAAAAAATATGAGAGGTTTAAGAGCTGAAAATTATTTTTATGCTCCCCCTCATTTTTATAATTCATGACATTGAGTTTTTAATAATTTTTAAAAGCTCCCCCTTATTTTTATAATTCATGGCATTATTAAGAGATGCAGATTTTTGAACCAAATGCATTTTTTTCAATAATCAATCATGCTCATTACATCATATATGGTTCAAAAGCAAAAACTTAGCAAACAAAGGTGATCAAGCAAAAGTTGAAGTTTTAAGAACTCCAATAACTATTGATCACTGACCTACTTGGGCCTAAAACATAAAAACTTAAAGATTTAAATCCTAAAGCTTCTCCCCCTTTTGTCAACAGCAAGAAAGGTAGGGAGGGATAAGTGTAGGACACTCAGGGAGTTGAGTCTCCAGAATCTGAGGAAGGCTCAGAATCAAAGACAGATGGATCTTCAAATACTGGAGGATTCATAGCCAAACCAGGAGCAGCAACTTCAGAAGTCCATTTTGCTAGGACACATGCAATCTTATGGGTTTTAGTTGCAACCCTAAGAGAACGTCTAGCAATTTTTTCAGCTTTGGATATTTGTGATGTGGGAGCGGAAGTGGGGGCATCCAAGTTTGTTTTTGAGTGACCTTCTTTTGAGACAAAGGTTTCAAGTGAAGCAAACAAAGTAGGAATATCAGGTAGTTGAGTGGTTGTTTTAAGTGTGGCTGGAGTAGGGGAGATATTTTGCGAAGTGTGAGGAGGAGATATCAGAAATTTGCTGCAAATGGCTTCTGACTCCATGGTGGAAGTAGACTGATTTAGGAATGGTGGTGGTGGTTGGTTAGCCAGAGGTTGGATTTGTTCAATAGGCAGAGATCCTGAAGCTATAGGAGCAGGATCTGCAGAGACTTCGCAGATGGAGGGAGTGGTATGATCAGGGAGAATGTTTCCTTCAACATTCTGTACTTCAGTTTCAGGCATTGTTTCAGGATTTTCTTTCTGAGAGTCCTCAAAAACACCATCTTCTGAGTTGATCCCTTCCATATTGAGATCAAATCCAGCTTGATCTCCATCTGATTGTTCAATACCAGTTTCTAGCTGGTCAGCATTGTCACTAAACATGTGGGTGACTAAGATTTCAGCTACATCATTCAGGTCCTGATCCTCAGCAGTCTTTTGTGCTCCTTCTTCCAGCTGAGCTCCTTCTTCAGCATTTCCTTCAATGTCTTGCTGAAATTGTTCTTCAGCAACTGTGGCTGGCTCAGCATTCTTTTTGAGAAGTGATTCATTATCCTGCTGACTTTCCTCCTCAGCCATTTCTTCAGATTCTTCAATATGCTGATCTTCAGCAACATTCTGATCTTCTGCAACATTCTGATCTTCTGCAACTTCCTGAGTTGCTTCTTTGGCAGGATCATCACTTTCTTGGAATGTTTCTTCAGCAGGAGATTCATCTTCCTTTTGATGTTCTGTAGGATTTTCATCCATTGGCTCCTCTTGAACCACATTGTTAACAGCTTCTACCTCTTCCTCTAGAGGAGGGTTTTGGACTTTCTCAATCTTCCTTTTCTTCTTTGTTTTTCTATCTTTCTGGTCTTGATGTCTTTTAACAGAACCAGATGTTTCAGATGCTGGAGGTGTGGGAAGGTTAGATGAAGTGATGTGCAGCTGGGCCATGGTTTTTGCAGTGAACCTCATAAATGTGTAATCACATTTTTCATCTTCAAGAGGTACTTTGTTGTCCTTAAGGATAAGGGTGATTGGCATTCCATAGACTAGGGCGCTGGTTTGTTTGGGATTCATACATGAATCAATCATGTGTTGAAGGATAATGAAGCAAAGGTTCAGCTTTTTCTTGTTAATGAGATGAAACATGATGCAGAGATCAGTATCACTCACAGCTTCATAGGTTCCTGACCTAGGAAGCAGGGTATGGCGTACCATATTGTGAAAGATTTTGGGTAGGTCAGCAAGATTTGTGGAGTTAAAAGGAAGGTTTGGTTTGGTGTATTCAAGTATGAGTTTGGCACGGTTTGTTCTAGCTTCAGAGAACCAGGAAGGAAAGAAGAGTTCATTACCTTCATTTGGGATTCTTAGAGCCTTTGAGAGGGAAGCTTGAGTGAGTTTAATCTTAACTCCTTTGACAGTTGTAATGAGGGTCTTCTTTCTATCTTTGGTTTTGATTTCCATTGAGCTGTAGAATTCTCTTACCAAGTCTGGGTAGGTGAGTTCCTGAAGTGACACAAAGCTTGTCCATCCTTGTGCATCAGTGTATTCACACAGGTTCCATCCCTTCTTCTTTAGGTCAGCAAAATCAAAGTACTTAGCCCTGCTTATGGGTCTAGGTGCTTTTTCCTTTTTGCCCTTCAGAATGGAGGTTATCTTCCCAATGTCTTTTCCTTTTCCATGCTTTTTGGGAGGAGATGCTTCTTCCTGCTCATCAGAAGGTTCTTCTTCTTCAGATTTAGATTCTTCTTCAGAGACAGAAATCTCTTTTTCTGGTTCAGAGGTTTGTTTGGGTGAAGTCTTGACCTTCCTCATGTATTGAGAGATGGTTGGATCAGAATCTTCCTCTGAGTCTGAGAGAAGGATCGTGGAGGCAGAAAATTTCTTGGCTTTTCCAGTTCCAGAGATGATTCTCTGAGACCTTCTGGGATGTTGAGAAGTTGAAGCAGATTTCTTAGGTTTAGTCACAGGCTTTCTGAGTTTAGAAGGTTCAGTGGTGGAGATGATGATATCAGGGAGAATGGTGCGCAGAGGTTGAGGTTCTTCTGGGAATTGTGGTGGAGCAGAACGAGGAACAGGGGTTTGTTCTTGTTCATTGATGCGAGAGGTATTTTTTGTTCTGGCCATGGCAGTGTTTTTTGCGAAGAGACAGATGAGATTTTTATGGTTTGGATAGTGTTGGTCTGATGAATATGTTTGAGTGGAGAGGTGGTTTGTTTATAAAGACAAACGTGTGGGAGAAGAGAGAGAGAGAAACTGATGATGGTGGTTTTATGGGAAAAGATGAAACTGAAAAGTGGTTGTATAGGAAAGAGAAAGTAGCCGTTTTAAGAGAAGAAAGGAGAGTGGCTGATTTGATAGTTCCCTTTTTGTATGGAGGTTAATGGTTTTAACACATTAACTCTAATACAAGCATTTAATGCTGAGATATGGAGGGATTTTTGAAGAAAGATCACTTTATGAGAGTGACTCACTAACTTCAGAAAAATTTTACTGAACATTCTGAGTTCAGAAAACTATGCTGAACAGAGTGAACGTTCAGAGCCTGAAGAACATTCTGAACTCTGTTTGAACATTCTGAGCTTTGTTGAACATTCTGAAGTGATTCAGAATGACTCAAGGGGGTTTGTCCTAGGCCCTTAGTAATTCAGTTAATCAATCTTTATTGGGATTTTTCATAATTAGCAATTTTTCTTTGATAAAATTGAATCTATCCTCAACTAATGGTTTTGTGAAAATATCAGCTAATTGATTTTCTGTATCAATGAATTTCAATTCAATGTCCTTTTTCTGAACATGATCACGTATGAAATGATGCTTAATTTCAATATGCTTAGACCTAGAATGTTGAATAGGATTTTTTGATAAATTAATAGCACTTGTGTTGTCACACAGAATTGGAACATTTAAGTACCTTAGTGAGTAATCTTCCAACTGATTTCTGATCCATAAAACTTGAGAGCAACAACTAGCTGCAGATACATATTCAGCTTCTGTTGTAGAGAGTGCAATGGTATTTTGTTTTCTACAGGACCATCCAATCAGGGCTTGTCCTAGGAATTGACAAGATCCACTTGTACTCTTTCTCTCAACTTTGTCTCCAGCATAATCAGCATCACAATAGGCTACAAGATCAAAACTACAGCCTTTTCTATACCAAAGACCAAGATCAGTAGTACCTACTAGGTATCTTAAGATCCTTTTTACAGCAGTTAGATGAGATTCTTTTGCACAAGTTTGAAATCTAGCACATAATCCTACTGCATACATTATGTCAGGTCTGCTAGCAGTTAAATAAAGCAATGATCCTATCATGCCTCTATATTCTTTTTCAGAGACTGATTTTCCATTTTCATCTTTATCCAAGCTGGATGATGGATGCATGGGAGTGGCCATTATTTTTGCTTCATTCATTTTATATTTTTTAAGAATATCTTTGACATATTTTTCTTGATTTATGAAAATGCCATTTGGAAATTGTTTGATTTGCAGACCAAGAAAGAAACCAAGTTCACCCATCATGCTAATTTCAAATTCACTTTGCATGAGTTTTGAAAAGTCTTCACACATTTTCTCTTTGGTTGAACCAAAAATAATATCATCTACATAGACTTGAACTATTAGCAAATCTGTGTTCTGAGTTTTTCTAAAAAGTGTGGTATCAATTTTTCCTCTAGAAAATCCATTGTTAATGAGAAATGTGCTAAGTCTTTCATACCAAGCTCTAGGAGCTTGCTTAAGACCATAAAGTGCTTTAGTGAGTTTGAAAACATGATTAGGTTTTTCTTTATTTATGAAGCCAGGAGGTTGACTTACATAAACCTCTTCATTTAAAAATCCATTTAAAAAGGCACTTTTAACATCCATTTGAAAAAGTTTGATGCTTTTATGTGCAGCATATGCAAGAAGGATTCTAATAGCTTCTAACCTTGCCACTGGTGCAAAAGTCTCATCATAGTCAATACCTTCTTGTTGGTTGTATCCTTGAGCAACCAACCTTGCTTTATTTCTGACAACTTTGCCATCTTCATCAAGTTTATTTCTAAACACCCATCTTGTTCCAATGATTGTCTTCCCTTGATCATCAGGAACCAAGTTCCACACTTTGTTCCTTTCAAACTGAGACAGTTCATCTTTCATGGCTTCAATCCATGAATCATCTATTATGGCTTCATTTATTGACTTGGGTTCCATTTGAGAGATCATAGCCATATTGTTCCCTTGAAAGGACATTCTGGTTCTTACACCATCAGTTGTGCTTCCAATGATTTGATCTACAGGATGATCTCCTATCATTCTCCAACTTCTAGGAGGGCTTTGTAGAGATGAGTCCTGAACATTCTGATCATCTTCTTTTTCTACAGAACTTACTTTGTTCTGATTGTTAACATTCTGAAGTGTCTGATCTTCAGTATCTTCCTTTTCTTGGAGTTGAGAAGGTTCATCATATTCATCAAATATGACATGCATACTGACTTCAACTGTTTGGGTTTTTAAGTTGTACACTCTATAACCTTTGGATGTTGTAGAGTATCCCAAAAAGATAGCTTTATCTGATTTAGGATCAAACTTACCCAATTTTTCTTTTGTGTTCAGAATGTAACAGTAGCAACCAAATATGTGAAAATAAGATATGCTAGGTTTGATGTTTTTCCATAATTCATATGGGGTTTTATTTAGAATATTTCTTATTGAAACTCTATTCAAAATGTAGCAAGATGTATTGATGGCTTCTGCCCAAAAGTAATCTTCAACATTTGATTCATTTAACATAGTCCTAGCCATTTCTTGCAAGGTTCTATTTTTCCTCTCAACAACTCCATTTTGCTGTGGAGTTCTTGCACAAGAAAAATTATGTGTAATACCACATTCATCAAAGAATGTCTTGAAGGAAGCATTTTCAAATTCTCCTCCATGATCACTCCTCACAGATATGATATTAGAACCTTTTTCATTTTGAATCTTTTTGCAAAAGTTTTGAAATGCTTCAAATGATTCATCTTTATGTTTTAAAAATAACACCCATGTAAATCTTGAGAAATCATCAACAATAACAAATCCATATCTTTTGCCACTAAGACTTGCAGTTTGAACAGGACCAAAGAGATCAATGTGAAGAAGCTCTAAAGGTTTTTGAGTTGAAATATATTCAATTGTTTTAAAACTGCTTTTAACTTGTTTTCCTTTAATACAAGCTTCACAGATCTTGTCCTTTTCAAAGTTAATCTTTGGCAATCCTCTAACTAGATCAAGTTGAGAAAGTTTAGCAATGGTTTTCATGCTAATGTGACCAGCTCTTTTGTGCCAAATCCACTTATCTTTTTCAAGAGACATAAAACATGATTCAGCTGGAATTTCATTTAAGTCCAAAACATATAAGTTCTTTTTCCTTGATCCAGAGAAAATTAATTTCTTAGAGGAGGCTTGTCTTATTTCACATATGTTGGGTTTAAAAATAACTTCAAAGCCACTATCACATAATTGACTTATGCTAAGTAGATTGTGTTTCAACCCTTCTACAAACTGAACATTTTCTATCTTGGCAGAGTTAGTTTTACCTATTGTTCCTTTACCTCTGATTTTGCCTTTGTCATTGTTTCCAAATGTGACTAGTCCTCCATCTCTACTTTCAAAGGTTAGAAAGCAGTTCCTATCTCCTGTCATGTGCCTTGAACAGCCACTGTCCAAGTACCATGGCTTTGTCTTTGCATTTTGAGAGGAGACCTACACTTGACATGAACAAAATCTTAGGTACCCATGTAATGTTGGGTCCTTGAGGGTTAGTCTTTCTAAGAGATCTTTTCTTATTGTAACATTCTGTTATTGTATGACCAGATTTGTTACAGTAAGAGCATATCTTCTTAGCCTTTTCAGCCTTTTGTGAACTTTCTGATCTATTGAGATGAGAACGTTCTGAGCTAAGATTATTTAATCTATTTTTTTCAAAATGTTTTTTATGAAAACATGCTGAGTCAAGATGCCCTAGCTTGTTACAGTATGAGCATTTTATCTTCATTTTTATTTCAGTTTCTTTTGGCAAAAGAACAGTTTTAAGAAGATTTTTGTTTGGATCTTTGAATCCTAATCCAGATTTTTCATTTGTTCCAGCTTGTGATCCCAGAATGTTTTGAAAGGTTTCTGTGGATTTTATAAAACGTGAGAGATCATTTTTTAGTCCTTCAACTTCTGTTTTCAAAAGAATGTTTTCTTTTTGTACTTCAGAAGGTTTAGACAAAATTCCTTTTTGCTTTTTATTTAGCTCTCTTTGTTGTTCAGACATTTTAAAATGAGAGTCTTGCAAAGTTTGTATGGTTCTTCTGGATTCATCATATTTTATTTGAAGTTTATTTTTTTCATCTTTTAGTTCAGAAAGTTCTTTTATCAATGATTGACATTTGTTAGATAGAAAATTTGAATCATATATAAGACTGTCAATTTTTCTTTCAAGTTCTTTTTGCACAGAGTTAGGTTCATAGATAATTACCTCTTCCTCATCTTCTGATTTAGCCATCAAACTCAGGTTGGCTTCCTCATCTTCAGGTTCTGCCTCTTCTAGATCATCCCAGGTGATCATGGCTTTCTTTTTGAAGGGAGGTCTCCTTTGCTGTTTCTTGAGATCAGGACATTCATTCTTGTAGTGTCCAAGCTTGTTGCATCCAAAACAGGTGACTTGACTTTTGTCAGTCTCAGTTTTGTTAGTGTTAGTGTTGGGAAACTTCTTTCTGAGCTGATTTCTTCTCATCATCATTCTCTGAATTTTCTTGGAGATGAGTGCAAGTTCATCTTCAGCTTCTTCTTCCTGGACTTCTTCTATTTCATCCAGTTCTTCCACATCATCTTGAGTTGCTGATGATGTTTCTTGGGAGGCCTTCAAGGCAAGAGTTTTTACCTTTTTCACTGGTTTGTCTTCTTGAAGTATGACTTCATGAGCTCTCAGTGAACCAATAAGTTCCTCCAAGGTCAGAGAGTTTAGATCTTTGGCCTGGGTAATAGCTGTGACCATAGGTCTCCATGTGCTTGGAAGAGATCTTAGTATTTTCCTGATTCTATCATGAGTGGAATATATCTTTCCAAGAGATCTCATTTCATTTACTATTGTTGTAAATCTAGCATACATTTCATCAATAGTTTCATTTTCACTCATTTCAAAGATTTCAAACTTTCTGACTCCAATGTCAATTCTAGTTTCTTTGACATGAGATGTTCCTTCATGGTGTATTTTTAAAGTGTCCCATACTTCTTTAGCATTTTGGCATTCATCAACTCTTTCACTTTCTTCCATGGTTAGTGCGCATGATAAAAATAATCTAGCTTTAGAGTTTAGTAATACCTTAGCTTTATCATCTGGTGTCCATGCACTTTTTTCTTTTATACCTCCATCTCTGTTCATTGGAACATGATCTCCTTCAGAGATTACAGCCCACATGTCCGTATCTTGAGATCTAAGAAAAAGTTCCATCTTGCCTTTCCAGAAGTAGTAGTTTGTGCCATCAAACAATGGAGGTCTGTTTGCTGATCCTCCTTCTGTAATATACTTAGCCTTTGACATACTTCTTCCTGGATCTTTTCTCTAACACTTGTGTAAGTGTTCAAACCCTTAGAGCCAACGCTCTGATGCCAATTGAAGTAGATAATATGGTCACAAGAAAGGGGGGGTTTGAATTGTGACCCTTTTTAAAATCTAATCCTGTACTTAAAAATTACTTCTCAAGTTGTTTCTTGGAAGAACAAAGTTAAACAGACTTCAGAACGTTCTGAAGTGTCAGTTGCAGAATAAGATATTAAAATTCAGTGTTGTGTGTGTGATGTGTATGCAGTAATATAAAGAGTATAGGGAGAGAAGAAGGACACACAGAATTTTATAGTGGTTCACCCAATGTGGGTTAGTCCACTCCTCACAATCTTGTGAGAGTTTTCCACTATGATGCTTGAGATACCCTCTCAAATCCTGCACCTTACAATCTTGTCCACTTGGAACGGTTACAACCTGTATTCTCTAAGCCTCAGCAGGCTCTCAACCTTCTGTACTAAGTCACACCAGACTTTGTACTATGATACTCAACCTAGACTTTAATACCCTTAAAACTAGATGAGATTTGCTCTTTACAATTGATTGGAGAATTTAAGAAGTGAGGTTAAGAAGAGGACTTTCAGAAGAGGAGGGGGAGAGTTTATCTTTGACAAGATAAAGAGGATTGATTTACACTTTGAGTGATGATCAATTTGAGATGCTAAAGCTTCAAACACTTTGTAAATGTTTTCTTGTATGCTTTGCAATTGTGTATATAATGCTGAGCCTTCCACTTCTATTTATAGAGTTCTTGGTCTTTTGTAACCGTTGGAGGGTGACCAATGGTCTTGTGCCATGTGTCCTGGGCCCCACTGACTTTTACTTGAAAATCTGGGTGAACATTCTGACTTTCAGAATGTTGTTCTGTTCTTGAGAATATTTCAGAATGTTGTTGCATTCTTGATGACATTCATCTGGGTTCATCATGTATGAATGAACATATGAATTTCTGGATTGCTGATAGACTCTTGTTTATGCGTGCAGTGCATCAGAATGTTGCTGTGCCAAGAGCTTTGCAAATCAGTCTTGGATTGTGTGCAGGAGAGAGGAAAGTGGAACCATCACTTCATGCCCATGCTTTAGGGGATTTTGCTGATCTGTAACAGTACCAACCCCTTAGGTGTCAAGATCTCATGGATTCTGACTTTGAGATTGTGATTTGGCTTTTTGCTTAACTTTTCCAACTGCTTTACTGTAGCTTGTCAGAATTGAAGCATGTGCTGTATTGAACATTCTGAACTTCAGAATATCCTTTTTGTTTCACTTAGGATGACTTGTAAGACTACCATTTGATGTAATCAAATCCTAATAGTGAAACATAAATGAAGTGAGGTAGTTTGATTATCTAGGATGATATTCCCTTTTGGAATATTCTTGTTAATTCAATATTCATAGTCTTAAATGAACATTGAATATCCTTTTTGACATTCATTTTGTAGATGCCTTTATTGCTTGATAGATCCATGCAATTTTGTTTTTCTTGGTCATTTATTTATGTCACGTGTGGTATGTATGTTCTTGAATTTCTGGGTTGGTGTATGAGCAGCTTTATTGCAAGGTTTCAGAACTTGTAAACAACCTTCTGAACTGCATATCAGCTTCTGAACTATGTTCAGCTTCTGATCAATATTGCTGCATCTGGACAGGATTTCACCTTCTGAACTGTGTTTCAGCTACTGATCTTCATTTTAGCTTCTGAACTAAGTTCAGCTTCTGAACTTCATTTTAGCTTCTGATCTGAGTCCAACATTCTGAACTGAGTCCAACATTCTGAACTGTGTTCAGCTTCTGAACTGAGTTCAACTTTCTGAACTATGACAAAGTTCTTTCTTTGATTCCTTGTATCTTGGTATGGTTTATTTCTTGTTCCTGTCTTAATTAAACACTCAAGAGCACAAGTTAAATACCAAGAAACTAATCAAAGTCCATTAATCCTTTAATCACTTAGGGTTTGTTATCTTTAAAATTAATTAGGGATTTTGCCTCAACAGCGGTCGTTCCATTCGCCAACTTTGAACCCTAGTTGGTCTTTGCAGATGTTCGTTCTTCACTATTTTTTTTGTAATCTAGTTTTGGGCTCCTACGCGGGTTCGCTGGGTTGTGCTTGTGCGGAGTGTATATTTGTTAGGATTTAATTAGGGCTAGTTCACCAGGTTTTGATTTATAACGTTGCATTCTCATGTGGGTTGTAACTGAGTCATGTCTAATGTCCCCCCAGTCTCTGTATCTCTATTTTTTTTAATATATTTTTTCTTTTGGCTTAAAAAAAAATAAGACAAGAATTCTAATTTTGGTCACCATCAAATTAAAATGTCAATTATGTGTTGTGATGTGTTAGGTGCAAGTTAAAAGTCTCAATTTGGATAGAATAATAGATATTGAACAATAATTGAGATGACTCATATACATGTTGTCTTAAGATTTTAGAAGAAGACGTGTTTAAACTCACTTATGTGGTTGTTATTAGCCAATTATTACGTTGATATAAAGTGTAAGCTCCCATTCATGTCCCAACAATGGTAGAGCCTGATTTGACTCGTTGGAGGAATGCAAGTGTTTCTGGGGTCGAATCAAGTGTGAGTTAAAAGCTCCATGTTTGATAGAAGAATAGACGTTGAACAACATATAACACTTATATACTTAATTCCTTTCCAAAAAAAAAAAAATAGAGTAAATTACACTCCCCTCCCCTAAAAGAAGCTTGAATTACACTTCCCTCCCCTCTTAAGTTAAAATATACACTCTCCTCCCTTGAAAAATAAAACTTATACTCCACTCCCCCATGAGATGCTTGAATTACAACCCCCTCTCTTAATAATTAAATATGCCTTACAATTTAATCTATTTTAACATAAATAAATATTTTTACGATATATACTAATTTTAAAACACCATTTAAGGAAAACAAATCATTTATTTGTAATTTAAATGTCAATGATGATTAAATTTAAATAATCATATTTTATCGACTTTAGTAATTTTTCACTAGTTTTAATTTTATTTTGTGTTGTTTTATATTTTATAATTTATAATAGGGTTTAAAACTAGATGTTAATGAAATTGTGAATAAAAAATAGAGAAAAATATGAATTTCAATTTGGATTATATTAAAGTGGACCCACAATACTATTTTTCTTTGAGTGTGTTCGATTTTTTTTATAAATTACTAGAAATAAAAAAAATTATTAAGGGAGGAAACTGTAGATTTTAACATAAGAGGGGTGGAGAATGTAATTCAAGCTTCTTTCGGGGCGATGAGTGAAATATTTTCTAATATGTTTTGCATAAGAGGAGAGGGGAGTGTAATTCAAACATCTTGATTTCAAGGGAGAGGAGTGTAATTTACTCAAAAAATAATAATACTTATATACCTAATGTCTCTGTTTTGAGTGAAGATGTGGTGTTCAAACTCAGATGTGTTTTAGGTCACTCCATATTATCATCATAAAAATAAAAATAAACTCGCTGCATCAGCTTGGCTGCTAAGAAGATTCATATAACCTAACTACCAAGCCAATAACCATTTTTCTCTAAAAAAAACATACCCTTTTTAATAGCAAAAATCCACATCAAGGAAGCATATCAACCCTGTTTGACATAAAATACAGAACATTCCTCTAGAGTCCGTTTCACCTCATTCAAAATGGCAATTAAAAAATGTTAAGGGACCTTTATTAAAGAAGATACTAAAAAGAATACCACGAGTTAGTTATTATACGTGTGCCCACACTATAATCTTCGTCGTTATTATAATTAATAATTAATAATTATATATAGACGAGTCCAAGACAGAGAGGCCCTGCCCTTTTCTTTGCTAAAACTCTGAAAATTAAAAAAAATCAGAATTTAAAAAAAAGTATATATATATATATATATATATATATATATATATATATATATATATTTTGACAAGGTGTATATATATATATATATATATATATATATATTTCAGAATGTAGTTTATGATACAAATTTTAACATATTAAATAGAATAATATTTTATATTTCTCAATAATGATTTTTTAAACACTATTAACAAGATGGTATTCTTGTAAAAAAAAAATCCATGATGATATGCTACAGGCATAATACATGTACATGCTGAATTAATTAATTAATAATCCCAATCAACTGTGACTGCTAACTTGTTCATTAAATCATATATCTGTAAACGGTAACGTGCCACCAAGTATAGTAGTAATAAACATTAACATGATCGCTATCATTTCAGCGTAATTAACACAATCGATCACTACACAAAAACCAAACCCCTCAGCCAAGAAACTGAGCTACGGCACTCAATACCATAGTTGTTTTTTATTATTACACAGAGCATTCTTAGCCAGCAAATCAACTTCAAGGGTCCACATTTAATCATACCTCCATATGAAATCATTTTTTATATTGTTCTGGTTGTAACATGAAGGAGTCTTCCAGGGGAATCTGCGACTTTGCCTCAAATTCAATGTTTACCTCTGATAGCTTATTGCAAGCAAATGATATGGGAGTATAGCAAAGAGGATTTGGCACATCAAAACAAATAATATATTCAAAAAATTAATATTTAATATCTTAACAATCTTATAATTAGTTGTTATATATGCATGTGTAATATAAAGCAATAGCTATTTATTTATTTGTTAACAATTGATCTAACAGAAATCGAATCCTATTCCTATTAGAGAACGTAATTAAAATGTATATATCTTTTTTCCTGTTGAAAGATCCTATTTATATGCATAATTTATTTAGTACTAGCTAGAAGGGATGAATTTTTATTTATTTTTTTGACAAATAGATCTCGTGCTATAGACTTCTTTATCATCTGACTAGAGTTCCTTTCACTTTTTCTAAACAAAAAGAATCATAGTATATCTTTAGATAAATATAGTGAATGAATCTATTTCTTATGCGTTGAATAGTTGATTGATTGAGGTTTAAGCAGTGTCAACATTATTTGGTTATTGAGTCACAAGAAAAATAAATTATTTGATTATGCTGGTTGGTGGCTCTAATCCATTTTCTATAAGAAAATTTTCATTAGTGGGGGCATTTAGCTATTACACATTTACACCAACCCCATTTTGGTGATTTTGTACTAAGTAATATTTTGTACTATAAAAGGTAGTTAATAAAAGTAATTTATCTTGCTTGTTTGTAAAATAAAAACTATAAATTTCTTGTTCTTCGCTTTTTGTCATTTAATGAGCTTGTCTAAGAAGGGAACATTAATGGACTTTTAGAGCCCAATTCCTTTTGACAAAAAAAATAAGGCTATTACTTTTTGAAAGTTGCTTTTCCCACCTCATGGAAAGCTAAAAAACACCGGTATTTTATGTTTTTAACCCCATCGGCAGTTAACTACCGTCGGATCCTTCACATCGGCAGTTAACTGTCGATGGGAAGGAAACCAGCGGCAGTTAGCTGCCGTTGCCATGTTTTGCCTATATTTTCCAAAACTTCACATTTTTTTCATCTTAATGTGAACAAAAACGAGAAAATGAGTGAATAAAAACGATAAAATGATATGCGATTAAAGTGAAAAAGCTAACAAAAAAAGACAGCTAATTTTTTAACTAAAAAACTGTTTTAATTTTTTTAAAAACAGATTTAATTTTAACAAAAACTAATTCTAACAATTTATAAAAACTGATTTTTTAAAATTAGTTTTTCTTTAAATTGTTAGAATTAGTTTTTTTTTAAAATTAAATCTATTTTTAAAAAACTGATTTTTTAAAATCAGTTTTTTTTTTTAAAAATTAAAACTATGTTAGAATTAGTTTTTGTTAAAATTAAATCTGTTTTTAAAAAAATTAAAAACAATTTTTAAGTTAAAAAATTAGCTGTCTTTTTTTTTTTAGCATTTTCACTTTAAGCGCATGTCATTTTATCGTTTTTGTTCACATTAAGATGAAAAAATGTGAAGTTTTAGAAAATATAGGCAAAACATGGCAACGTCGGCTAACTGCCGCTGGTTTTCTTCCCATCGGTAGTTAACTGCCGCCGGATCCCATCGGCAGTTAACTGCCGCCGCGTCCTTCCCATCGTCAGTTAACTGCCGCTGGGGTTAAAAACGTAAAATACTGGTGTTTTTTAGCTTTGTATGAAGTGGGAAAAACAATTTTCTTACTTTTCTCATCTTATGTGTTTCTCACGCGCCATATTTTTTTATCTTTCCAAAAATACATTTGGTTCGGATTATAAGATTGTTAGGTTTTCCATATTATATATTCCGAAATATGTTTTGCCCATATTTTTAAATATTGTGTTTATATTATTTCAATTACATAAATATAAATGACAAAATATAAAATAAATGCAAATATAAACAAAATTAAAAGGACAAAATGATACAAATAAAATCTAATTTTGTTAATATATCAATACATTTACAATAAAATAAAGCTTAAGCTTATTACATAAAATATTCAAACGTAATGCTAAACTATTAAAAACCTAAAGCTAAACTTGTAGCGCAAGTTGATGAAGGTGGCATGGATGAGAAAGAGTTGGTTGGGGGGGGGGAGGTGGTTGGGGTAAGGTTTGTTTCCTCTCTAGGGTGAAAGAGACCTTGATGGTCAACCTTGCACCCAAACAAACCAACATGACACCCAGACAAACTGTGCTTCTTTGCAGCGGTCACCATACCCATTGACCGTTCATACAATCCCTGCATTTCCAAAGTGGCCTCTTTTTATGAAAGGCCAACGATGGAAACACATTGTTGTAGAAGGAAGAGGAAGAGAGAGTGTGAGAAGATGATGTGAGAAATGGTGAAGGTTTGAAGCGTATTTATAGGGGAAGTTTGTGAAGATTTTGGTACATAGAGTGTAACTACTCATAATGGTGAGTCAAAAAACGTGTTCAAAGGGATTTACCAGCCATTAAAGCTGGTAAAAACCTTTGAAAAACATGTTTCAGGAGTTACTGAACACCGTCCAAAACTCTGACTTGTTTCGGATTATAATATCCGGAATTTATCAAAGCTTTCCGAGTTATATAATCCGAAATGCTTCAATACTGGGTGAAAAATGAGAGAAACTTCGTACTTTGTAGGGTGAGGGGTGTTTCAGATTATACAATCCGAAAATATTATGTACATGATTTTTTTTTGTGGTTCACATTGCACTGACAGTTTCTGTGGCCCACGACGTCCAAAAAATTCTATAAATAGATGTCTATGTTATGTTTTATTTTATTATGTGTTTTATGTTGTTGAATTATGTTGTAAAAATAAATATATCTATGGTCAGTTTGATGTTGTTGAATTATGTTGTTTTTTCTCTTCTTCACACAAATTTATTTTTGTCTAAGGAACACATTGAAGAAATACGAAGAGAAATGTTTTATGAAGATGTTCATTTAAAAAGATAGATAGATACATTCTGAAGATCTTCATCATACTGTCAAATATCTTTCCGCTGAACTTTACACTAAAGATGTTCATTTAAAAAGATAGATATATAGAAAATATATATCCTCATCATTTTGTCAAATATACCAAGATATATAGGGTGCAAGTCAGGTTCGGATTATATAATTTGAACTAGTTCAACACAGGTTTTTTGTGTGGTCCACAATGCACCGACAGTTTCTGTAGTCCACAACGCACATAAACTTCTATAAATAAGTGTGCTTGGTTCATTTGTTGTATAACACAACAACAAAACTCTGAAAAATCTTCCTATGAACTTGATCTAGTTGACCTGCCGATAGAAATATGTCAGTTGGCAGGCCAGATGGATCAAGTTTAAAAGCACCTCTTCGAACACCTTCCTAGAAGATTTATCACTTATGTTATTGTATTGTTTTAAGTTGTTTAATTATTTTTGTACTTTTTTTTTAAAATTTTTCCTATGACATTGGCCATAAAAAACTTCCAAAAATGAAATTTAAACACAGTCTGGTGTTATTCGGATTATACAATCCAAAAATATTTAGACAAGTTCGAATTGTATAATCTGAAACCTCTCAGACTAGTTGGACGGTGGCGTTTCACCAAAGGTTTGGACGGTTTATGGTGTGTTTAATGCATTTTTGGTCGGTTGGACCATGGGAAACGTTTCCTTTGACTGTAGTTATGGTCTAGGACTGGTTTAAGGCTATAAATAGGCTTTCATCTTCAACAATTTCATTCAATCTTCACTTCCCATCTTTTCTTACTTTTTCTTAAACATTTTTTAGTTTTTTAGGAGTGTTTATGGTGTCATGGTCATTGCTGACTGTTCATAGAATCCCTGCAATTCCTTTGCAGTTTATGCGGGGATTCTACGACGGTCAGTAGAGACCATTGACATCAAATACAACACAAAAAATGAAGTTCGTGATGTTTCGTATTTTAGAATCCGAAAATCCTAACAATCTAGTTCGGATTGTAAAATCCGAACCATGGGTATTTTTGGAAAATTTATAGAGCGCGCAAGTATAGCATAGGGTGAGAAAAGTAAAAGCCAAAAAATAATCCAATTTCAACTTCGTTGGGAGGGAGGGAGCGATAAACAACAAAATCATCGATTTGACCAACTTTATAGAAAAACGGAAAAAAAGTAATGGGTAATTAGAAAAAAAATGTATTGGTCACCGAATAACTTTAAGTTACCATAGAAGCTCCATTCGTGGATTTGAAGTGACTCGTGTTTTGGGGATAGATCCATGATTTAGGGATTCAATTTTGCAGTTAATCAAACATCACAAGAATTGGTTTAAATCACGTTTTAGGATGAGAACTTCATGCACACTATTTTCGTCTGAACACAATGATAATGTGACTTTAAAACATTCCTCATTCTAATTCCATACATTTTCATTTCATTCACATTAAGTTATTTGTACTGACGTTGTTTGAATTATATAATTCAAATTTTCAAATACCCAGTTCAAATCATATAATTCAAACTTTGTCTTTACATAAACAGTTTAGTTTTCTGAAATTGGCACTATTTCATATACGAATGCTCTTATTGATCCTCTGACTGATTTGATACTTGCCATTACACCTTCAATTATGGATTCTCCTTTTAATGTGAAGTCAGACATTACACCTCAAGTTGCGGATCCTCCTGACAACGCCAAAGTTGAGGCTCCACCTCTAGTTGAGGAAGCTCTCGACAATGCCAAAACCAAAGTTGCACCTCAAGTTATGTATTGTATTGATTGTCGCATATGTTTCACAAATGAAAGGAAATTCACTTTACGAGACAGATTGCTAATATGGATTCGAGGTGAACCAAATAATTTAGGATATTGTTATTTCAAGATCGGGTAATTGGGGAAATGGCATAAATAATTTGTTGTGTTGAGATGTGAAATAAGAGGTTTCTATAAAGAGTAAAATAAGTCGTCGAAGCTTAAAATCTCAACATCAGTGAAATGTGAGTACTCGTTTAGATTGAGAGGTTATATTTTAAGTGGTGATCTATGAAGCCTTAGAGTTGCTGATGTAGAACACAATCGTAAGTTGGTATAATCTTTGAAGGTCATAAATATGATGTACTTTGAAATCAAAGGAAAATAGGCTTGTTCGTGAGACGACGACCACAATGGTCTTTTCAAGAAATATTATGACGACTTTCAAGAATAGAAATGGTCATAGTGTAACTACTATCAAACATATTTATAATATATGTTGAAGGTATAAATAATCTATCAAGGATCCAAGATCAGAAATGCAACATGTCATGAAATGCTTGGTTGAAGATAACTATGTATATAACTATAAATGATTGCTGATTCTGATGATGTCAAAGAGGTTTTCTGGACTCATTCGGTTTCCATGATATTGTTGCTTGTGCTTGTTAGTGTGACTTCTACCGAGTATACTCACTCTATTTCATTTGCTTATATGATGTTTGTGATGAAATTCAATATTACTTGGGCTCTAGAGAGATGTCGTGATTTATTGAAATCTCTAGATAATGGTCCCAAGGTAATTGCGACTGACCGGGATACTGCTCTAATGAATGTTATTGCCATAATTTTCCCAAACTCTACTGCTATGCTATGTCGATATCACATATTAAAAGATGTCAGAGCAAAATGTAAGACATATTGCAAAGTGAAGGATCTCAAATATAAGGTTGAGCAAGAGGTCAAATCAAAATATGTATGAAAAACACTCATGCATACATGAGAAGCTATAGTTGAGTCTAAGTAAGAGGAACCATATGTTGATTCTCTTCGTTTGTTCAAAATTATATGCACAAACTTTTCAAAAAAAAAATCACTATGTGAAAGATCTTATTTTGGGGTCGGTGAAGGAGAAAGTAATAAGTTATTGGACCGATAAAAAAAAAGTTATTGGACCGACCGCGTCATGGATAATGGAAATACAACTACTAATAGGTTTGAATCTTCTCACACTTGCATAAAAAAGTATTTGGGTGATAGTATGAGTAATACATGTAAATATTGGGCTTCAATTAACAACATGATAAAATTGCAACATGCTTAGATAAGAGTCTCATTTGAGAAGAACATGATTTTGATGGAACACGTATTCAAAGGAAAGGTGTTGTTGTCAAATTTGGTTGAAAAAATATTAAGGAACACATTGCAATTAATTGGTTGCAGACGAATCAAGTAGAGAGTTTTGGTATGGATAAATCCAAATGTTGTTCCTTAATTAAGATAACACATGGATTGTTGTGTGTGTGTGTGTACAATTGCTAAGATGATGTTTCAATATAGGCTCATTCATTTAGATGAAATTCACACTCACCTGAAAGAGGTTGCGATTCGACGATGACATTGTTCTTAAAGAAGGTTGTACAAAGTAAATAGAGTAAGGAAAGAGAGACAATCAAGGTATATTGATTCATTATCCACTGATAGCTAGTTCAGTCCACCTCTAACATAACGATTTTGCATTCCCCTTGAGAAGTACTTAATCCATTGATTACAATGAGTGCAATATCTCTTATCCTACATATTATACCCAGATCTCAACCACAAAGATATATTTTAACCAAGTCCTTTTCTACTTAACAATTTTGGTTTCAACAAATCCTTTAAGTTTACTGCAAAACTTTTGACCAATGTTTCTTCTTTGTCTTTTCAAAGATATAACCCAATTGGTTCTTTGAGTTGTCCATTTTTTCGTTGAAGTGTTCACATTTTAACATTACAAGAGTTGAGTTTGTATAATGTGATACAAAGTCAGAGCTTAAGATGTAACTCTTTTTGAGATGATATTACAATACAAACCTATATCAATTCAAGTACTATGACAATTTGATTGATTTACAACACGATCTAATGACACCCTTCTGAGTGGATTTACAATTAAGCTCGAGATTCATGTTCATGACTTTTTTTTTCTTCATATTTTGAGGTTAACGACCTTACCTTTTTCTTCTTTAATTTCTCCCATTCATGGATGTTCCATAGAACTATCTCATGACCATCTGTCAGGTGAAATTTGATTGGCCTTGGTTTCCCTTGTATTTGTCTTGGAATCTTATTTCTTAACTTTTAGCTCTATACCATAATTTCTTGGGTATTGATCCTTTTGATCAAAGGCCAATATATTATTTGGGGTAGCTATATACATATATGTTAACGTTCTTTACATATCTTGATAATAATATTTTCTTCATAATTGTCTATTACCAAGAAGCAATGAGATTGACCCGATTACCATCTCAGCTTACTTATCGTTTAGGCATGCACAATCCTGAATCTTTTGAAGTCACTCTGACTAATTATGCTGCAACTGGGTCACAATTGGTAAGTACTCCAAATAATTGCATCAATGTTGTTGGTATTTTTAAGCATAACAAATTGGAATTTTAATACAAATCTTTATTATGCAGACTTTAAACACTGAATTCGGTGACTATGTTAGATCAACCGGATATGATGTTTCGCTATACAGACCGAAACGAACTAAAATTCAATTTGTTGTCTTAAAAGAAAGAATAAAGATGGGAAGAGAAAAACAAAATTTGGAACTGAATGGAAGGTTTTTTTTTTTTAGATCAATGATATTTCTGGTAATGAAGCTTTGCGCTTTAACTTTGTGAGCAAAGCAACTTCAAATGTCATCAAAGTTGTGAAGATTTAATTCACAATCAGGCATGTTTTAAATCGAGAATTATCTACATAAGTTTGTTATCTTTTATCATTTTCAACTTCAGTTTAATTTATGTGTAATAATAGTATTGTAGTACTATGTGGAATCTATGTTACGTGTAGAGCTGTCAAAACGGGTCAGCCCGTATGGGCCGGCCCGAAAGCCCGAAAAAAATGTAGGGCTTGGGCTTAAAAATTGCAGCCCGAATTTTTCCAGGGCTTTTTAGTCCGGCCCGTAAAAGCCCGTAACCCGTTCGGGCTTACCCGTACGGGCTACGGGTAGCCCGGCAGCCCGCATAAACAAAAAAAATTAGCTTTGCTTATTGGATTTGCATGAGTCAACTTCAGAATCTTCTTAATTTCGTACATTTTTTGCTTGAATTTCTGCATTATTGTTCTGTATAAAGTTTTCATTTTCTTCTTCAAACTCATTTCATTTATTGTAAAGGTGAGTTTTATTTTTTTAAATCAAAATGATCTAATGTTTTAAGTATATTTTTATCAAAAAAGTGAGTTTTTATTTTTATATTTTTGGATTCTGCCTATTTGCCACTACTACCAATAATCACGTTCTGTTATTTCCCAAAAAAAATTCCTATGCTAAGATTTTTTTATGTTACATGGTATAACTATGTTAAAAAAAAAAAAAATAGGTGCGTGCGGGCCGGCCCGAGAGCCCGGGAGCCAGTATAGGGCCGGGCTCGGGCTCTATTATTCTAGCCCAAATTTAAACAGGGCTTTTTAGTCTGGCCCTAAAAAGCCCGCAACCCGCTCGGGCCGGCCCGAAACGGGCCGGGTAGCCCGTTTTGACAGCTCTAGTTACGTGGGATCTAATGCCATGTAACAAGGACACCTATTTGCTTATATTAACTTGAAGATTTTAAATATTATTTACCCTAATAACCTCTTTACCAATCTATTATTTTCATATCATACTGTCATGTATGAACTCGGTGGCGGAGGGAGAGGGGGGACCTTTGGAGGCCATGGTCCCCCCTATATTTTTTTATATGCTACAACTAAACTATATTAGAATGTTTCATAAAATATATATTAGGTTATGGCCCCCTAAATTAATTTAATTAAAATGTTCATCATGTTATTAGATTAATTGACAACTAATATCATTAGTTTTATATGTTATATTATTTTAAATTATCTCATATGGTCCTTTCAACAACATATTTTAAATGGAATGAAACACAATGATATGGTTTTGCAAAATAAAAGACTATTTTAAAGCAAAAAATGAACAAATTAAAACCTTTAATAAGAATAGAGGATTAAAATATAATTTAGTCCTTAATGGATTTTATTCTCATGTAACAAATCTCATGTCTTTCACACTCGTACACAAGTTCTTCTATTTAGTCAATTTTCGTTCCCTTTTTGTATTAACTCTTCGATTCTCAAGATAAAGCGGTCATGGTGATTCGGAGTTCGGCCTGAGAGGTAACTAAAGTTTGGCAAAAAATTGTTCTACTCAAGAATCGACTCAGGTTATTCTGAAAAATTTGTCATTTACTAAAAACATATTTAACCCTAGAACGTGTGCATTGTTATTTTTCTATTTTTATATAGGGGTGTTTTTGTTTTCTCTTCCTATTTAATGTTATTTTTTCTACTATTAAATCAATACTTGTATGATAACTATACTTACCTATTAATGTCTCTCATACTAAATATAATTATAAATTTCTTTAAAAAAACAAGAAAATATTAGTTTAGGCCTTTAGGGTTTCTTATATATCTTTGCATTTAAAAATTATTTTTTTAATCAAATTATGTTTCTTGTTCGCTAAAAAAATGTTATTTATACTCGACCCCCTAACTTTTAAATTTATGGCTTCGCCCCTATGAACTAATATTTGACTAAAAGTTGTACTAATCTTAGTTTGATTTGTATAAACTATTTGCTTACATTTTTTTTAAGCTGACCATGTAAGTCATTTCCAACTTTCAATTTTTATATATAACTAATGTTTTGAATAATGTAAGTCAACCACACATCATCACACACAACACCATGTGAGACAACCGCGCTATTTGTGTTGTAGCACGTATATCTCGACTAATTATTAGAGAGAAAACACAAGATACACATGTTTGTTACTATGAACATGTAAATTTAAAATTACCGTTAGAGTTTAAATCCAAACACTAGTAGTTGGATGTTTGTTTTTATCTATTCAATAAAGTCAATCAATTAAATTAATGCAGCATCCTTTCTTGTAGCATATAAAATTTCTCCTAGTTTGGTGAGTGGTTTCTAGATGACGGATTGAAAATAAGATTTGATTTTAAGAAGAAAGAAGAGAAAAGAAAGCAAGAAACTACTCCTAGTAAGATAGACAAAGACATCAAATAGATTCATTAACGATCCCTGTATCAGTCATAAGTCTAATCAGCATTTTTTTTTTTTTTTTGTCTTTTTTCACAGTAAATCAAATCTTCGACTCGTAACTAAAGCTAGCAGCCTTTCTAGTTTCTACTACATACGTACTGTGTCTGTGTTTCACCTGTTCCTTTTTGGTTTTGTCTTCTTTAAGGAACAAGATCGTTGAAAAGAACAAGATCTTACCACCTCCACCAATTCTCATTCATGTTCACATTGACATAAACATAACACTTTCATTGTTTCATAACAAAAAAAAAACATCATCATGAACATGACAATGATTATGAACATCTTCGTCCTCATCTTCACCACCCTCTTAACAACTTCCCACTCCGCCACGTGTCCTCTCAACTTCACCCTCCTAACCACCCTAAGCGGCGGCGGAGCCACCTCAAAACCACCTTCCTCCTTCACCTCAAGACCATGCCAGTTCGTCCGGCAAGCCCTCCGCCTTGTCCAATCCGACTTCCTCCGCCGCACCGACTCTTTCATCCCTCCCTCAAACTCCTCCACACCATGCTGGAACTCTTTCCAATCCTACATCAACCAATTTGAACCAACCTTCAACATTCGTTCTTTTTGTGGCTTCCAAACTGAATGGATCTCACAAGGTTGCGTCAACGTTACTACAAGACAACAATTTGAAGCACTTGTTCCTAAATCCACTATTCAAAATATGCAATCAAATTGTAACCAATCAATTCAAGATAACTCACCTTGTGCTCTTTGTACTACTAGTTTATCTGGTTTACCTTCTCTTGGTCAATCCATTGGTAATTTATCTGAGTGTACTGGTTATCCTTCAATCTATGCCGCAGCTTTTTCAAATCAATTTGGACCGTCTGATCCTGGTACTGCTAAGTGTTTGTTTGCACTTGATTTTACTTCAGGAGGTTCATCTGGTAGTAAGAAAAAGATTGTTGCTATTGTTGTTTCAATTGTTTCTGTTTTGGTTGTGTTGTCGATAGTTTTTGGGTTTTGGGCTTATAGGAAATTTAATGATAAGGCAATTGGGGATGGTATGGATCATGGTGCTAATATCGGTGAGTCGGGTTCGGTTTCTGGGTTGGGATCAATGGATCATAGTACTACTTTGATTAGATTTACAATTGATGATATTAAGAAGGCGACGAGGAATTTTCATAGAGATAATATAATTGGGAAAGGGGGTTATGGGAATGTGTATAAAGGGCTGTTGAATGATGGAAGTGAAGTTGCTTTTAAGAGGTTTAAGAATTGTTCTGCTGCTGGTGATGCCAGTTTCAATCATGAGGTTCAGATTATTGCTAGTGTTAGGCATGTGAATCTTGTTGCTTTGAGAGGTTATTGTAGTGCGACGACGCGTTTAGAGGGTTACCAGAGGATTATTGTTTGTGATTTGATGAAAAATGGGAGTCTTCATGATCATTTGTTTGAATCTATTGGGGCGAAACTTAGTTGGCCGGTTCGTCAGAAGATTGCTCTTGGAACTGCTAGGGGATTAGCTTATTTGCATTATGGAGCTCAACCTGCTATCATTCATAGGGATATTAAAGCAAATAATATACTTTTGGATGATAAGTTTGAAGCTAAGGTTGCTGATTTTGGACTTGCAAAGTTTAATCCTGAGGGAATGACTCATATGAGTACTAGGGTTGCTGGAACTATGGGGTATGTTGCTCCTGAGTATGCTTTGTATGGACAATTAACAGAGAGGAGTGATGTGTTTAGTTTTGGTGTTGTGCTTCTTGAGCTTCTGAGTGGAAGAAAGGCTCTTCAAACGAACGATGACGGACAACCTTCTGCTTTGACTGATTGGGCTTGGTCATTGGTTCGAACGGGAAAGGCATTGGATGTTATTGAAGATGGGATGCCAGAACAAGGTTCAAATCAAGTTCTTGAGAAGTATGTGTTGATTGCTGTGCTTTGTTCTCATCCACAGTTATATGCTAGGCCAACAATGGATCAGGTTGTTAAAATGATGGAGACTGATGATGAATTAGTGCCCTCGATACCCGGACGGCCAATTCCTCTTGTTGCGGGGAGGCTTGATATTGAGAGATCTATTAGCGGTTGTGGCTCCGGTCAGCTCTCTAGTCCGACAGGTTATCAACCGTTCACGTTAGAAATGGGAAGTGAACAAATGGAAAATGAACGCCATTCTTCTAATCATTCTAGGGATGAAAGAAGCTCTGCCTCTAGGATTTTGAGTTCGGATTTGGATCAATGACGGCATGATTTGTTTGTACATTTAGATTATAGATTTGTATGTTTACTAAAGCAAGCATTTTCTGTTGCATATATACAGTGTCATATCAAATGTACAAATTTTGATTCTTTTTTTTTGGATTTTACTTATTGGGGAAGGAGAGTATGATCAAGTTTTGCTGATTTGAGTGTCAGGGCATTGCACCATTTTAAGAATCTTCATATGCCACAAGTGATGTTTTCATTTGTAGCAAAAAGCATATATAATTTTAGCTTAGTTCTGTTGGCGCTCGTATTTCTTCTTGTGGTACAACTTACTATGCATGTTGCAACTATGGAGATAAACAGTATATGCATTGCAGTTTGGTTTCAGTGCTAACTGCAACTTGGTACTGTCAAGTTAGCGTGGTTCATCAGAGGATACAGGAAAGTTAATGTAGGAGTGAAACAAGCATGAATCATAGCTTATGAAACATTGATATAGTAGGCACAAACACCGGACTCAACCTCGATATTGACATGTAGACATCAATAATAATTTGAGAAAATAGAAGTAATTCAATGTAATTACATATATTGGTTTTGTCTTCGTGTCGGGCACCGACATGCCTTCAATTTAAAGGTTAAGTGCTACATAACCCTAAAACAAGAGAAATTGGCATATATGTCTGTGAAGCAAAGTCTTTGCTGCAAAGTGTAACATTCTAACATGTTAGTTTGTGTGGTGCACAAGTCCAGGCTGCCATCATTTATGATGATTGGATTGTCATGTTCTTGATAACGTGGCATGTATACAAACTTGATTTATTTTATTATTTTAATTAGTATTATGCAACGGCAACTGAATTTCCCCACTACCATAACCAAGCTAGTTGGATTATTTATACATCAGACAGATACACATATTATCACCCAAAAAAAAAAGACAGATACACATAATTCATGACTTCTTTGATAGACAAAAAGGTTCATGACTTATTGGACTAACAGGAAGACAATGCTTTTTTTGGTTGAGTTTGATTCAATATGCTTTTTGTTTCAATATTATTTTGTAATATTCTCTCTCATCTACTACAACACTAATTGAAATTCGGAAATTTTTCAGAAGCTACTGAAAAACAGTTTATCATTTTTTTCTTGATTCCATTTAATTTCAAAAGCTTAAACATACACAATTAAAATCAGAAAAATGTTTTTTCTCTAGAATAACTTGTAATAATTTGTGGACAAACATGCTCTTATGTAATCCAATTCCACCTTATCCTATTTTCATTTTTTTAATTACTACCTCCGTCCCTAAATATATGACTCTTTTGTCAAAATTGCGGGAATCAAGAAAGGTGATAGCAGTATTAAATTTGTTTGTAATTATTATTGTTTTTACAATTTGTTTGTAAGTTTATGTTTTCAACATTGTATTTATTACGGATTGAAGAAAAAGATGCATAATAAATAGAGGTATGTTGATAAAGAAATAATTAATGTAATTGGAAATACCAAATGAGTCTTATAAAAAGGAACAAATTTTTTTTTTCAAAAAAGTTTTATAATTAAGGACGGAGGTTTATTGAAACTATAACTAAGTGATTCCAACCTCAAAATCAAGCACAATTATAGTCTTGAGATAATTCCCAAATTAGTTTCTACTAACATTTATCATCGACTTCAAATTAGTTTCATATACGTGAAAATTTCATGTTATGCCATACGGTAAAGATACACCCTCTTGAATTTTCGAGTTATACAAATGTTAGATATACTACCTCCGTCCTTAATTATATAGTACTTTTGCAAAAATAACGGAAATTAAGAAAATTAAAAGTGGTAATAAATTTGTTTGTAATCACTATTGTTTTTACGATGTTATCCTTTAAGAGAGAAGGTTAGTGTATGTTTTCAACATAATATTTTATACTGATTGAAGAAAAAGATATGAAATAAATAGAGGTATGTTGGTAAAGAATTAATTAATGTACTTGGAAATACCAAATGTGTTTTATAAAAAAAGACAATTTTTTTCTTCTAAAAGAGTCTTATATTTAGGGACAGAGGTAATATTTTTAAATAAACTTCTTTTTGAAAGTTACTATTTGTGGAAACCATTGATGCCAATAAGTTTTTTACTTTTAAACTTAAAATTTTTATCCGACTATTTATTTATAATAAAATGACATTTTTTTTATCTGCTTTGTTTTGTTTCAAAATAATAAAGGTCATAAAAGAGTTAGTTTATTTAATTGAACATCAAATACAACTTAATCGTAAGATTCTATTAAACTAAAGTACATTATTATATTTATTATTCAATTGATCCGCTATGAGAATACTACATAATATGTTATGTGTATGTTATAAGTTATTCTTATAGTCAGAATGATGTATGTCACCCTTAGACCTAAAATCAGTAGGTACTCTATATAAGAAGTTGAATACTTTATTGTCGTTCACACGTTGTCCGTTAAAAGATGGCTGTAAAGTTGATTGATGGGTATCCAACAAATCATGTCGAGGGACATGAATACTTATATTATATTTTGCCCCTCACACATAACGGGAGTGATATCTATGAGCTTCTTTGTAGAGTATGACTGTGAATATGCATTGTTATGATAAACTGAGTCAATATGTGATATTGGACCAGTTCATTAGTCGGTGTATTATGGGATCAAGGAACATAGTATTGGATCATATAAGAGCAACACAAACTTCGTCTTGTGTGATATGCATAATGTTAGGTAGAAATTATAATTTTATTCTTAATAATGACATAATTGTCTCTTTCATTTGGCAAGACAATCTATATGGTGTCCACTCTGCTTCATCAAGTTATAAATGACTATTACAAAAGAAGAGAACATATCAAAGCACTCAGTATTGGAATTGGATTCAGAAGCTCCAAGCTGCGAATAAAAAATTAAATTTTTTATTCGGTGTGCTTGTCACCAAGCTATTCCTACCATGTCAATGTTGTAACATAGAAACTTGTCCCCTTCTAATTTGTTCCCCATATATTTGTTTAGCGAAGAATCCTTCATCCATTGTATTAGAGATTGTATAGTGGCTAAGAGGATATGGGAAGCACTGGAATTTTCAAATATATATCTCTTTAGCACTAGTGATTTGGATTGTTGGTTGGGACATAGTTCATGTGTCCATAATGCTAGCTTATTCCTTGCTGGTTTGTGATGGAATTGGAGAGCTAGAAACATTGTTTGTGTGGTAATGAACAAATCCATATTTTCCATGTGTTATCGAATGTCAAGAGACTTGCATCCCTAATCTCTATTTGTTTGCCTAGATTGACCCCGACTCCCAAACCTCCTTCTCTACATGGGTTTCTTGGCATCCCTCTAGAGTTGATGAATTCATTCTAAATGTAGAAGGTAGTTGTCTAGGTGATCTGGGCAGAGCTGGATTTGGAGGGTTGATTCAGAAATGGGATGACATTTGGATTATTGGCTTTACCGGCTTCTTGGGAGTTCTAATAACACTTTTCCCGAACTTATGACAATCTACCATGGTTTGAAGATGACTAAGAATCATGGATACAGTTGTATAGTTTGCTACTCTGATTCTCAAACCGTGCTTGATCTGATTTCTAATGATCACAACCCTTTCCATTGTTATGCTGCAGTCATAGCTAGTATCGAGGATTTATTGAAGTTGGAGTGGGATGTTATCATTTCTCATTCTCTTAGGGTGTGTTTGTTTCAAGGATTAAATTTACAATCCTGAGAATAACATTCCCTGGAACATTATTCCTAGGAATCTTAATCCTATTAAAGTGTTTGGTAATTAATTTAGTGTCTCAGGAATATTTTTAAATAAATTTAATTTATAATTTAAAGCAATAAAATAAAAGAGTTAAAATAGTGTGAGAGTGAGAAGTTATGGGTGGTTACCTCTTATTCCCATGGGAATAAAAGATTCTCATACTTTTACATGGGAGTAACATGTGAAAAAATCATGTGTAAATTTTATTTCTAGGAATAAAATGTACCTAGGCATAATTGATGAAAACTTGAAACAAACATGGGAACCAATGTTTCCCAATATCACATTCCTAGGAATAAATTTACAATCCATGAAACAAACACCCCCTTAGAGAGAGTAATTTCAGCGCAAAGTTTTTGACAAATCTAAGTTCGACCAATGATGAGAAATTTACTATTTAGGAGGCTCCCCCTTTTCTTCATTTTCAAAGAGTATTTTTTTAGAGAATGATAAATTAATGTTTATGATTAATATATTTTTAATTTTAAAAATATTATAACAATATAGGTTGAATTTTAAGAACTCATGTAAACCCTCCAAAATCATCCCCAAATACAATTTTTGAGTTACTTAGATTAGGAAGATTTTATACTATAAAGAAAAATGAACTCCAAAACCCCTTCACTTCTCAAATCCTCTATTTTTTTCCACTTGTTTAGACATAGGTTTTGTCTGCGAGTTTGAATTAGAGGAGAAGGGAGGACTTTAGAAGAAAAAAAAAAGCAACTGGAGAAATAATTCCACCACGATAAAAACAATATCTTATAAATAAAAAAGAACAATCAACACTTCAAAAGGAGCGTATTATTTATAGCATGATGCGATGGTGATACACACACATAAAGACAAAAAAAGCAGACAGGCATACAGCCATACAGGGAGTGCCCGTTGTCCGCTAGTAGACAAGCTACTTGTTTATAAATAAAAATAAACAATGAATTTAATATGTTTTTTGTTTCGGTAAACTTAACGTGCACCGCCTCCGTCCTACGATCCTTTTACTAAAATCACATCAATTAAGAAAGTTGGTAGTAGTATTAAATTTATATATAATTATTATTGTTTTTACCATTTTATCCTTAAGCGAGAGAGTTAGTTTATGTTTTCAACATAATATTTATTGTTGATTGAAGAAAATGATCTTGTTAAATAAGATATGTTGGTAAAGAAATAATTAATGTAATTGAAAATACCAAAATGATCTTATAAAAAGAGACTTTTTTTTCTCAAAAGAGTTTTATAATTAGAGACGGAGAAATTAGTTTGTAATATTGTGACGAGGAGTGATAGGAATAATCTCTTTCCAATACTTTATTTTGGGTACAACATTCTTTTCGGTACTTGCTCTTTTATTGGATGAAAATCACGTGGCTTTGACCATTTATGGACTCATTTTCAAAGTACGAGACTCACGTTGATTTCACACAATAAAAATGTGAGTGTTAGAAAACATTTTGATTTAATGCATGTTGTTTGTAAATTAATTTATGTTCTATAATTACAAATTCAATGGATAGTGTTTGATTGATTGATTTAATATCTCTCTTTCCTATTGTGCATAATCAATCTACAGGATAATGGCGGCAAATAGTGATCCAACTAACAATGCAGTGCCCCAAAACCGTAAGATTGGAGAGCTTCCCAAGGAAGTTAATCCAAAAATTGGATACAATAGTGGTAAGCGTTGGTCAGATGATGAAAACAATGTGCTCAAGTCCCTCTTAAATGCAAAAGGTTGGAAAGACATGAGGGATGAAGAAAAGCTGTTTGGTCGGGATTTGAATGCGATTCAGGACAAGGCCAGGAAATTTTTTAAAAAGGAAATACATGAAAAAGAGTTCATCGAGTCACATGTCAAAAAAAAAGGTAAGGCTATCGCGTTTTAAAAGATTAAGAACACCTTTCATTATCTAAAAGTAGGCTCAAGGAACCTTTGGTTTTCAACTGTGGATTTATGTTTTAGATGTGTAGCTTTGCAAGATGCCATTGTTTGATACATGATACTAGTGAATTTTTGTGTTACAAGTTTTATATTTTTGGCTGCTGTATATGTCTATTGAGTTTTGGTGTTACTGCAAAAGTTTATGTTGACTGGTCATTACTGACAAGTATATATTAGAAGAGATTTAAATGTATACGAGTTGAAGATGTTTCATACATAAATACTTGTCACATTCATTACGATAAGTATATATTAGAAGAGATTTTATAGTATACCAATTGAAGATGGGAAAATGGGGTCATAAATATTTCTTTATCTCCCCATATTCCATGATATTATCAAATAAACAATAAAATATCTTATGTTCCTAAAATAAATAAATAAACATGTTTAGAAATCACATACCTAACACTGTTCTATTGTTGTGATCTAAAGGGAAAAAGGTGATGAAGGTAGTAGAGAACTGTGAATTTTATTGGGATGTGCTTGATATCATTTCTAAAACACTAGATTTTGACGATCTCTTTCGGTTTGCCGGTGTGTGCAAGAATTGGAGGGCTTTTTATTGGAGAAATTTACTGGCATCGCAAAAACCGTTATTTCTTCAAGTTTCGTCTAATCATAAGGAGTCATATTCCTTTATTAGTTTCCCCAACCAAAAGATTTATTGCTTGAAGATGATGGAGTACTTCCTCCGCTCTATCTATGTTATGTCTTCTAGCGGATATTTTATCATGGCGGGGTATAATAATTCATTTATACTAATCAATCCGTTTACAAGAATAAAGAAGGTAATCAATGTCTCTACCTTTGAAGTTAAGTCTAATATTTTTGCTAATCATGCCTTACTTGCTTTTGGCAAATGCTCTGATGAATTTGTCTTGGTGGTTTTATGCAAAAGTTCTAGGAGTTTGCGTGTCTATCAATCTCAAAATTGTGGTTGGGTTACTTATTCGATAGTGGAAAATCCAAAGAGGGTTGTTGACTTTATGGTTTTGCATAATATAATATATGTTGTCACTGACAAGGCCAACATAGGGGTACTTAGCTTGAACTCTGCAGATATTAAATTTCTAAAACTTAAGAGTGTTCCCAACGTAACAACTTCCTGATATCTTAGATTGGTCAGCTGTGATGAGCAACTTTTAGTGGTTGATTCATCGTTGAAAGAAACGAGGAATGTATACAAGATAGACTTCTCAACCATGAATTATGTCAAACTGGAAACTTTGGGCGACATTTCATTATTTCATGCTGCTAGCAGAAACTATTATGCATTGAGCAACCCAAATAGGTGGGGATATGAAAGCAACTCTGTGTATGTCATCAATCGTCTGTATACCCAGGCAGTGTAGTGTGTATTTAGGGGATGATAAAAAATTACAAAAATGTATTAGGCTTCCAGCTCCTCTTTATGGAACAGATTTTCACATGTTGGATTGGTGTTTTAGACATCTACAATATGAGGTAGATTATTCTCTAGTTGAATAACTTGCATGTTGTACACCGTGTTACTCGTGGTCTTTGCGTTAATTAGGAAAAACTTGCAATGTTTTGTAGTTTTATTAGGGAAGTATTGAGATTGAAGAAAGAATTGAATTCAGATGTGTATCAGAAGTGTATGTGTTGGCCATTAGTAGTTTGTTTACTTTTGATGTTTCTTATTTTTATTATTACCCATAAAATAAATATCAGAAAATGCACTGTGGAAAACTTTGAATCTATTAGCAGTAGAGGTGGCTCTGGTCCAACAGGTTTGATAGACTAGAATATTTGTTAGAATATTCTTGTAATTATATCTGTATATTTTCCACTCATAGAATAGTCAACACATTGATGTATAGATTAATAAGCATTGATGTATAGTTAATAAGCTTCTATATTGGTCACACATGACCATTGTATTTATATGGTATACAGATTAATGAAAAGGACAGGAAAACAATTCCTTTCATGGTATCAAGAGACCTAAATTTCTTTCCAACTACTCCCCTCTTCACCGCCTAGCCGCACACCTCTCAAACCTCTCTTCCTCAATTTTTTATTTTCTTTCTCTTTTGCAGCCATGACAAACTCAACCCCCGTCATCCAAGAAAACAGTCCTACACCGCCACCTTCTTCTTCACCAACGAACCCTTTCCATCCGGCTCTCGCCGTCACCAACATCAAGAACCACATCCCCATTGTTCTTGAGATGGAAAACGTTCAATTTGGTACGTGGGTTGAACTCTTTAAAATTCATGCTCGCTCTCATAAGGTCATTCATCACATCATTCCTCCAGCACCAGGCACGGAGAAGAAGAAACCAGAAACTGATGAAGAGAAAGAATTGTGGGCAACCCTTGATGCAACAGTTCTACAGTGGATTTATTCCACTATCTCCAGCGACCTTCTGACTACTATCATTGAACCAGACTCCACTGCTATGGAGGCCTGGAATCGATTGACCAACATTTTCCAGGACAATCAAAACGCTCGTGCAGTCACTCTCGAGCAAGAATTTTCCTCCACTTGTATGGAAGACTTTCCCACTGCTTCCGCCTACTGTCAGTGACTTAAGATGCTTTCCGATCAATTGAAGAATGTTGGAGCCCCTGTCACTAATCAGCGACTTGTTCTTCAACTTGTTTCCGGCCTCACTGATGCATATAAAGGGGTTGGAACACTAATTCGGCAAAGCAACCCTCTTCCCTAATTTTATCAGGCTCGTTCTATGCTTACTCTTGAAGAGGCCGGTCTAATTAAGATGGCGGCTACCGGAGCACAGGCTGCACAGGCTGCCATGGTTGCGACACAACCAAAGGACATGGCTGAACCGTTTTCCTACCATGATAACCGTGGCGGCAAGAAGACCAACAACCGAAATTCTGCCAATAAAAACCGCAGCAATTACGGCAGAAACGGCGGGCGTGGTCAACGCGACGGCGGCCGTGGCGGCGGTCAACAGTCCCAGCAAGCCAACACCTCACCGTGGCAGTCTCCTCCAGCTCCCTGGCAGCAGTATCAGTGGGGTTGGATGTCACCACCATGGGGACTCCCTCCTTGCCCATATCCGTCTTCTCAATGGACTCGCCCGAGTGGTCCTCCAAAGCAACCAGGGTTATTAGGTCCACGTCCGCAGGCCTATGCAGCCAGCACACCTTCTCTAGCACCCACGGACATTGAAGCCGCCTTCCACACCATGTCTCTCAATCCTCCCGATGGTCAGTGGTATATGGATACTGGAGCAACCTCTCGTATGACGGCATCACAAGGTAATCTCTCGTCTTTTTCTAATATGAGTAATTCAAATCAAAATATTATTGTTGGCAGTGGACAACAAATTCCAATTCGTGGTTATGGACAATCAACCCTTTTCTACACCTACAAAACCTTTAAAACTACAAAATGTCCTACATGCCCCGCGACTTATTAAAAATTTAATTTATGTGCGACGTCTCACTACTGACAATAATGTTTCTATTGCTTTTGACCCTTTTGGATTCTCTGTGAATGATTTTCAGACGGGGATGCCACTAATGAGATGTGATAGTATCGGGGATCTTTATCCTATCACCAATAATTATTCAGTCTCCCATCCATCCACTTTTGCAGCTCTTACTTCCAGTTTATGGCACCATCGCTTAGGGCACCCGGGTTCATCTGTTTTGCAATCCCTTAGCAAAAATAAGTTCATTGATTGCAACAATTTAATTTCAAATTTTGTTTGTGACTCTTGTGTTTTTGGGAAACATGTTAAATTGCCATTTTATGCTTCTCAATCTCATACTCTAATGCCTTTTGATATTATGCATAGCGATTTATGGACTTCTCCTATTTTAAGCACGGCTGGGCATAAATATTATGTTTTATTCTTGGATGATTACTCTAATTTTTTGTGGACTTTCCCTATTAGCAACAAATCACAGGTCTACTCTGTTTTTTCATCCTTGAGTTCTCTCATTAAAACTCAATTTGATAAAACTATCAAATGTTTTCAATGTGACAATGGACGCGAATTTGACAATGAGTCTTTCAGAAAATATTGTGATACTAACGGTCTTATTTTTCGCTTCTCTTGCCCGCATACTTCTTCTCAGAATGGTAAAGCGGAACGAAAAATACGCACCATAAATAACATGATTCGCACTCTCCTTGTCCATTCTTCCATGCCCACTTCTTTTTGGCATCATGCTCTTCAAATGGCAACTTATCTGTTAAATATTCTCCCACATAAATCTCTGAATCACAAGTCACCCACTCAGATCTTGTATCACCGGGATCCCACTTATACACACCTCCGGGTTTTTGGTTGTTTATGCTACCCACTGTTTCCTTCTACCAGTATCCCTAAATTACAACCTCGCTCTACCCCATGTGTTTTCTTGGGCTACCCATCCAATCACAGAGGATACAAATGTTATGATTTGTCAAACAGAAAAATAATTATTTCGCGGCATGTAGTTTTTGATGAAACACAATTTCCTTTTACTAAGCTACATTTACCCTCTAATGCTGCATATGATTTTTTAGATGATACTCTACATCCTTCATGCATACATCATTGGAAAAATCAAATTTTGCAGCCCGTTGCAGCCAACCCTCCAGCTACAACCCAACCTGCTTCCCCAAACAACACTCATATTCCACACAACATCATCCAAACCGATCCACCTCCAACAAATGACCAGCCAATTCACCAACCCGCAAGGACCATAACAACACGCAGCATGCATGGAATTTCAAAACCCAAACGCCTGTTCAACCTCTCTGCCTCGGCCAATGACCTATTGCCTTCTCCCATTCCAAAAAATCCATATTTAGCCTTGTCCGACCCACATTGGAAATCTGCCATGCAAGAAGAATTTGATGCTCTTATTAAAAATAAGACATGGGATTTGGTCAACCTATTACCTTCTCCCGTTCACATTAGAAATGGAAAGTGAACGCCATTCTTCTAATCATTCTAGGTAAGAAAGAAACTCTGCCTCTAGGATTTTTTGAGTTTGGATTAGGATCACTGACGGCATGATTTGTTTGTACATTTAGATTATAAATTGTATATTTATCGAAGCTAGCATTTTCTATATTGTCATATCAAATGTACAGATTTTGATTCTATTTTTTTTTTTTTGGATTTTACTTATTAGGAAGGAGAGTATGATCGTGTTTTGCTGATTTGAGTGCAGGGGTATTGTATCATTTTAAGATTAGTATGCAACAACAAGTGATGTTTTCACTTGTTGCAATAGCGTATATGATTTTAGCTGAGTTATGTTGGCGCTTATCTTACTATAAGTTGCAACTACCGAAAAATAAACAACATTGGTATTGTAGTTTGGTTTCAATGCTGACTGCAGTTTGGTATTGTCGAGTTAGTAGGCCATAATAGGATACGGGAAAGTTAATGCATGTAAGAGTGAAGCAGGTATGAATCATAGCTTATGAAGCGATACAAGCACAAACATCGGACACGACACCACGTAGGACACTAGACATGCCTTTAGTTTGAAGTTTCAATGTTACATAGCCATAAAACGAGAAATTGACATATATTTCTATGTGAAGCAAAGTTGGCATACTAACATGTTCGCTTGCGTTGTCACAAGTCCAGGCTGCCATCATTTACGATGATTGGATGGTCGTGTTCTTGATAATGTGGCATGTATCCTGACTTGATTTATTTTATAATTTTAGTATTATTAGTACTATCATGCAACTGAACTTCCCCACTGCCATAACCAAGCTAGTTGGATTGTTAATATATCAGACAGATACACAGATTACTTAAGAGATGTAGTAACAGATAAGATTTGCATAACTCAAGACTTCTTTGGTAGATAACCAGACAAGCAGGGTGAGTAGGTGACTTGATTAAATGATCAGAAAGTTCATGACCTATTGGACTAACAGGAGCTTTCATTGTAGTCTATGCAGTCTTCTCGAACCAACAATTGAAGTCAGCAAAACCTCTAGTGTTGTGGCTGAATTTTTTTCTTAAATTTCCAGAAATTGTAATACATCTTGTTTTAGTTGAAGTACTGGATATACTACCAGCTGTACCAGGCCTTGCCTTTGAATGGAGGGTCCTCACACTGAACTGTGTGTATCCAAAAAAAGCTCTGGACTGTGTCACAATCTTTCTCATTGAAGGTGTGTTCGATGTCCGGCATGTGTCAGTCTCGGACATTGACACGACACCAACACATGTGATTACATTAAATTATATCATTTTCCAAATTATTATTGGTGTCACTGTCAACATGTCAGTATCCATGTCGTGTCTGATTTCCGTGTTTGTCTTAGTGCTTGATAGCTCATACTTTATCCACCTTGCATCTTGTGGATAGTGGAGAAGTTTGGCCAATAACGACCAATTATCAGTCACATCATCTATATGTACAAAAAGGTTTCCACACATAAAAGCAAAGTGGTGTGCTTTGTAGGAGGTCAATGCGGTCTCTCTGCCATGCAAATTAACAAATCAACCGTAAAACACCATAGAACTCGGCTTTGACAGACCCTTAATACAATAAGTTTAAACAAAGTTATTGATATCACATATGGTGACTCATATTACAGTTACCCACTAGAGATAGGATTAATTAAATCAGTTTTATTTGTTAGTATGTTAGCTTATCTTGTTGAGTTTGTTAGTTAATTTTTTTCCTTCTGTTTTCCTTCTCTGCTTTGAATATAAGAGGTGTTCTCCTATAATTAACTTGTAATCAGCAATCTAAACATTTAATGAATAATAGATGTATATTCAGAAATTCCTCCCTTGAGACAGTATTCAATAGCTCATTCCATTTTTTTTCACACGCCATAAAATGACAGGAACTATTTAGCTCTTTGCTTTCGACATGTATGCTGGTTTTGTCCAATCCTTTTTTGGCTATGCCAGCTTTGGAACAAATTTGAAAGAGGTGACCAAACAGCACTCTAAGAAAGATAGTAACCCATAGCCAAAACAGCTTTGGAAAGAAAAAATGCTTCATACACATCATAGCCAAAACAGCTTTGAAAGAGGTGACCAAACAGCTTTGGAACATTTTTTCTATAAACATACTTCTAATGAAATTACAGTGCAGTCATATAGTTAGTTCAACTCGCACGAGAGTCTTATTGTCGTGAAATTTGTGGTCATTGTCAAAGAAGGGTAAGTAAATCAATCTGTAGATTTTGAAATTAATTAATCAAAACTCAAAAGCTATACAAATTAGAAAGAAAAAATGTGTCATACACATCATACTCACCCCTTTCTTTTATATTATTCTAAATCAATTTGAAGAATGCTGTATAAGATTAGGAAGCATAAACAAAATAAATACACTCATCATCTAAACTTATTTCGAACAAACTCATTATACTTCTCCGTTGTGTGTTTTCCAGATACCTTTTGACGGATTTGAATGTGTTACTCTAACGATTTTCTGTCTATGCTGGTGCGGTTTCTTCGTCGCATTTTCTTGAGAATTGTTATTTACTTTGATCATCACATCAACTTTCACAATGTGATGATCTGATGTACCTTTGGAGGAAAGGACTGAATAGGAACCAGGAACAAACTTATATGGTGAGTTTGATGATGATAATATGTAATCTACCCGAGTTCCATACTTGCATGTCCCTTGCACACCTGCATAATATTAAGATTTTAGGATAAATAGTATGATACCAAAAAGTTGAAGTTCAAAATTAATAGATTATGAAGTTTCAAAATTGTATTTGTACTTTGGCCTTTGGCAATCATGACAACTGATTCATATTCCCCTGCATAGTTCTTAGCATCAGTATAGTCTTTACTCTTTAGATGTTTCATCACTTCAACCTTTGGTGTTGGCTTTCCCATCTCTTCATAGTACTAAACACAAATGAACCAATACAGAGAAAATTGATTTATTTTTTGTTATTTTTAAAACCAAAGAGAAAAAAAAAAAAAAAAAAAAAAGAGGCAAATAGGAACTGAGAATCTGACGTGTGATGGATATATATACCTTGACAATATCTGTCCATCTTTCTTGTGAGTAATCTGATTCGTCGAGTGAATTAAGTCCCCCAGCTAAGATGTGAGGCCCGTCGTTTGATTGGATTATTGCATTTATCTGCTTCATTCGCCAATTCTCGTCAAGGTGATCGAGGTGAGTGCAGTAAAAGTTTAGTTCACCTGCTTCAGGTACATCGATAGTTGCCTTCAGAACATTCCTAGGCCAACAAATAACAAATTTTTCATGTCACATTCACTCTTGTTGTTTTCAAATGTTGAATTTCCATTAATAGTTTGTTAGTTTTCTAATGGATGTTCATTAGCAAGAGATGCCTTTGAAGTAAAGTAAGAAACTCCTTCTCAATTTAATTAATATAAACATAAATAAAACAAGCTTGACCTGAATTGCATTATACTCTTATCATTTTCAAATTATTCTGGTTTATATGTCCTTTTCAAATTTCAATGTTGTATCAACTATTTTTTGTCAATCATACTTGTATCTTATATATTTTACACATACAATAATGAAGAGGTAGAGTGAATGAAGGAATGAACCAACAAAAAAGTTGGAAATCTTCTGTAGTATGCCACTGAAGTTGATATGTTCATCATTGAAATATTTGGGTGAGTTATAAATTATGCATAAACCATTCATATTTTTCTTGAAATAATTAAGTTGTTAATTGCAGTATAAAATTAAATAGTATCATCTCAACACATGGGAACATTTGACGAGTGATGACAAGACAAAATCCTTAAGGAGGAGTAGGTGGGATCAATCTTGTCTCGTGGTGTACAGCTATTATTATAGTTGGCAAGCCGTGTATCTATCATTATCAATGGCATGTAGAAGAAAACAAGCAAAGAGCAAAAATATATACGTAGTAGTTTCAGGATTTTGATGTAATATACTACACTTTTGAGTAAAGTTATGCATAAAACAACATGGAAAGAACGTCATTCCTTAATAATTTGTTTCGACTAATTAAAATAAAATTCCAATGTGACAGTTCAAAAGATATTTTTATATGGAAAAAGTTTTGCAATAATTTGTGGCTTTATGACCAGAAAAGCAATTATATTCCTCTCTTTCTCATGCAATGGATCAAGCTCATGCACGAAGAAGCTTCCACAAGAGCAAAATGATTTTCTCTCACGACTAAATGGAATCTAAGAGGTGTAGGAAATTAAAAAGTAGATAGAAAGAAATAAGGTTCATAGTTTTTTTAATGATAAATGTTAGTATGTTAATTCTTTTAAAGAACGTTAGCTAATATGTTAGAAATTTTAAACTAAGCCCAAAACAGAGCTCAATGCATTCATATAGCAGGAAATAAATATGGTGCAATTTAGATTTTAAATTACTTATTACTTTTAATATTCTGTCAAAAAAACTTCTTCAAATATAAAATAAACAGAGTAAATATTTGATGAGGCGTTCTAGAATAACTTGTAATAATTTGTCTTATCCTATCTTCATTTTCTTTTTTTACCTTTCATACAAATATTATTCAAACCATAGTAATTAATCTTTAAAAAAAAAACCAAATATTTAAGATATCTCTACCTCAAACCAATCACAATTAAAATCTAGGGATAACTTCCATATACTCCGTTTCGAACATTTATCATCAACTTCAAACTAGTTTCATATACACGAAGCTTTCTCCGATCTCAAATATAGACATCAATTCATTTTGTCTATTTTATAAAAATTAGGGTAAATGAAGGTACTCCTTCTATTTTAAAATAGATGTGGCAGTCAATCACTTCATATATGACAAGAGACAACTTTAACGGTTGATACATTTAATTATATATATTTAAAAAATATAAAATTTAATATTTTAAAAATATTTATCGAAATAAATGGAATCTCATCTTATGTAAGTTAAAAAATAAAGTGAAATAAATTATAATGGCAATGTATTTTGAGACGGAAGAGAGTAAAAAGTGATAGAAAGCAACCTGAAATCGGTGTGATCAAAGATTTTGTTGACATTCCAACGTTTGATAGGCCATTTAGAGAAAACAGCATTACCATACTCCGGCGCCCAACTTTCAGCAAACACATAATTCATCCCTAACGCCGCCGCTAAATCCGACAATGGCTTCATTCCATTTTCTTCTTCAGCTTTCACATCTTGCAATCCCAATACATCTGCATCAACCTCTCTCAACACTTCCACCAACGTTCTTCCACTCTTCACATGGTTATTATGGTGGACCCCACTCGTTGACGCTCTTTCCTTCTCATGTTCCGAGAAACTTGATTGTCGGCTTCTTAACAACGATATCTCGTTATCCGGTAAATTTATTGAAACCCTCGTTTTCGATTTCGTTAACTGTACGAGGTTTATGTTTTTTTGTGATTGGGTTTGTTTCAATATGCTTTTAGGGGGTCTGTCGTTTGTTGACTTCGACCGTGAGTTTACGTCGAATGTGTTACTTCTTCCGACAACGTTGTTTTCATCTTCAAATGTTGGAAGTGCTGGTGCCATTGAGAAAAGTGCGGCGTTAAAAGTTGCGACCCGGATTTGTTTTTGAGTACCCAATTGAGTGTTTGGATGAACTGCTGATGAAAAATTTGAGCTTGTTTCGTTTTGAGATTTTGGGTTGTTGATTATTGTTACTTTGGATTTTGATCGACGGTGATTTGGACACCGGAGATGGGAGAGGAGGCGACGAAGGTTTTTGTTGAGGAGTTTGAGCATGATGGAGAAATGAGTGTGGGTGGGAAGAGGTTCTTGGTTTGTGGAGATCATAAGAAAATGGTGTGATTTTTTTTTATGGTGGAGATGAAGAAATTGCAGAGTTGTTTTCAACTCTGTTTGGCATGGATTTTGTGTGTGGAAGTGAAAGAGTTAATTGAAATGAGGTGGATTATTGATTAGATTAGGGACTGGTTGAAAGATTGCTTTGTCTAATGAGGTAGAGTAGAAAAGGGGAAGGATCCTTCTTGGAAATGAGTTGGTGGAATTTGATATTTCTTTCTCTTTTTTGTCTTGTGAAATAGTACTAGAATAGTTTAGTGAGATTTTGAGGAAGATGCCATTGTTCAAAAAGGAGATAAATAAAAGAGATGAGAGATGCTTATATGGCTAATGTCAGGCTCCTCAACTGCTACCAAAAAACAAAGTTGTTTAATGGACAATTCTTTAAGGTTATGTAAAACTTGAAAAGATAATTAGAACTCAAAAAAGATTAAGTTAAACAAATAAAGCCAAGTGAGTGATTTGAGCTAAATTGGATGGAGATATATTCTAGTTGGAAATGGAGACAAAGCAATCACATCGCACAAGTGATTTGTGCCAAGTTTATAGCATTGCAGGTAAAAAAAAAATATTCTTAATTGTTTTCCTTGTTTGACTAAAATACATAAGAAATTAAACTAATAATGTTACCAACAATAAATGAGCCAACAACTTGAGGTCCACCAAGTAAAAGTAAGATACTTGTTTGGAACTCAACATCACAAGAAATCCGCCGTACCCATCTCCTATGAACCTAACCAGCTGCAATTACCGTTTTACTAGCTTTTGTACTACCAAATAATCTAAAGACTTATGAATGTTGACTGTAGAGAAATGAGAGCTTCAATTATTTATTATTTATTTGATAAAAATCCAATCCTATCTGAATTGGAGTTAGGACCACATATGATATCATATATCATCAACTTGGTAAGGTGGGGAATGGATTATGGATGCAATGCTATTGCCTTGGTGAAGAGTAGGTACTAATTATGGTGGCCTGGTGGTGGGTATCTACCTCTTTTTTTTTTTTTTGCAGTTAAAATAAAATGTTTTATATTTATATATTGTAAGTTTTCATAAAAAGGCGAAATAGAATATTCTAGTCTATTTTCATGATAAATTATCTGACTTGTGTGTGCCTAATGGTAGTGAATAAAAAAATCATATAGTAAAACAAGAGGTATGTGTTCAAAATGTACCCTACACACTCAACAATGAACTATCGCACCAGCTAAGGAATGTATATTTGTCAATGATAGAATTTAATAAAACATATATTCATTACGAATTGTCACTTTCTGTATTAAAAAATTCACGATAGAAAGTAAGAATAGTGGACGAGAACGACACGAGGAATGGCCTCTTCACATTGTGAGTCTAGGTCATGGCTTGTTGCATAATAATTGTGTGATAATATGAGTTTTATGTTATAGAAATTAGAAAAGGGGTAGACTTAGAGGTCAAAAATTAGGTATGCACTAAATTCGACTATTTAAAAATAAACTATTTTTCATCAATTGACTAGTGACAGAATCAGTGAATCAGACAACTTAAGTATGCAGTAGTGGAGAATTGGAGTCTAAACTCATACTTCAATACATCAAATATGTATGTAATTATCAATTTAATTGTACTAGACTAAAAATAAATAATTTTTTTTCGAGATAAACAATTTCTTTATATGAAACATAAATAAATATTAGGCGCTAGGAAGTATCTGTTTATTTATACTAATCTTATTTTTTTGAAAGATTTATACTAATCTTATTGTTTATCAAAAAAATTATACTAATCATATTTTTTAGGATAATTTATACTAACCTTATTTTTGAGGGGGTGTTTATTTATACTATCGACTTGGTGTATCAAATTAACAAATGTCAAATGCACAGTTTGGTCGCATAGTTGGATGCAGCTATGGCAGTTGGAACTTTTTCTCTTTTTAACGAAAACGTACTTATATTATATATCATTTCATGAATTATAATGTGTTAATAACATGTGATATATCAACCAAAATTTGAAAATTAGTTAGAGATGTGACTCTCTTTGTGGGCAATCTCATTTATTTGTTTTTAAGCAAACTCAACACTAAAGTTTTAACGTAACATTTTATTTGAGAATAAAGTTTTAAGTGTGATAATATCTCCGAATTGGGTAACATTCCGCTTTGGAGAGAAAAAACTATCCACAAACTTCTTCGAATCAAGTACAAAATTCACCTGTCCCGAAAAAAACACTTGAGAGCCATAAAAAAACCCCAAGAACTTTGTCAATATGCTCACTGCTCAACACACTTAGAAAGAAACCATTCGTTAATAAAATGATAGGTTATAATAAGTTCAATCGCTATTTGGAATGACGTTTAGAAAATAAGTTATAAACTACTAAAATAAGTTATAAGTTCGTGATGAAACGACTGTTATCAAAAATGTTTTTTTAATCATCCGAGTTTATTAGTTATAAACTAGTTTATTGGTCTTGTCAAACTGACCATAAATAGTTACTCTTAAATTCAATATATCTCTACATGTGTGTATATGGTTATTTAGACTTGAAGATTTAGTGTTTGCAATTGTAAAAGGGTACCAAGTTTAAAAAAAATAAATAGTTGATAAAACAAGGGATAGAAAGGAAAGAAAGAGTATCGGAAAAAAAAAAAAGAAGGTAAAATTTTGATGAGGAATAAAAAAATATATATATGCGATGTGCAATAAAAAAAATCGTCGACAGCAGGGTTCGAACCTGCGCGGGCGAAGCCCAACAGATTTCAAGTCTGTCTCCTTAACCACTCGGACATATCGACTTGATGTTATCATTCGCATATTATTAGTATATATATCGTTTCTGTCTAATGTCTCACATTTACAACTTTGCCAATGGATTATCAAAACAGGATAAATTGTCCAGTATCAATTTTCGTTTTCAACCCTCAAACAGATAAGAAATTTTCTTTGCGTTAATGCGTAGGTGTAATTCCTTTGCATGGAAAGAAAAAAAGTTGCACATTGAATGTTTGAGGTGCGTTTAATCGCTATGAGATGGTATACATGCTATGATTCAATGGTGTGAGTTTCGTGAGTGAAATACCCCTTCCCTTAAATATGGTGTTCACTTGCATAATGTCACTTTAAAGGGAAAAAATCTAATGTAATATTAATTATTAACTATATCATTTAATTAATATCATGTAATATTCAACTTTACATTCATAATAATACTTGAACTTGTTGACTTTGAACCGGTAAAAGAAAAACAAAAGCATGTCATTTTGTCACAGGATAAAAAAATATTTGTTATATAGGATTTTGTTCAAATTGGGGAGAAACATGTTGGTTTTATAAATTGAAAAATCAATTGAGAAAAGTAAAATGAAATTCGGTGATTGTAGCTATAAACAAAATGTTAAATGTGTGCTTAACAACACAAATGAAAAAGAATTCTGAAAAGAGAAAAGTCATCAAATATAACATTATCACCAAAAAAAAATAAAAAGGGGAGTGGTGAGGAATGAGAAGAGTATGCTAATTGTAAATAATTGTGTATAAATAAAAGACGCTCTCTTGTTTTAGGGCTTCTTCCATCCAAAAAACAATAATTTCTTCTAATCCGACCACATTACAACCCTTGTTAAAGACTTTAGTGACACATGAATGTGTGCATATATGATTATTGTGCTTAGATGTATTTTAAAACATAATTATTGTATATTCATTGTCTGAATTGAGTGAAATACCAACCACCGAGTGTATATAGTTGTGAGGATAATTATTCTAAATTCATATTTATGTTTTTGATTTAGGGTTATTCATGAGATTTGATTGTTATCTTTCATTTTCATGAATCATGCAAACTAGTAAAAAAAATTGATTTATCACAAACCTATGGATTGTTGGTGATGTGATGAGTTTGGTGATGGTATAGGGAAGCCAGAATGAGCTAAAGGGGTGGCATAAGGGGAACCAGTGATAGGTATGGAAGGAGGAATATAAGGAGTGGGTGCAAAAGGAGTAGTGTTATGTTTGGAAGAGACCAAATCAATAATTTGGGAACATGTGTTCATTGAAGACATCATCCTTAGAAACATAGATATGACCATCAGAGACCAAACATTTGTGTCTTATGATAGGAGGAATACCTAAGAAAGACGCATTCTTGATACCTGAAATAAGTTTATTTTAGTTGTAAGAAGAATTGAGAATATGTAAACAAAAGCAACCAGAGAATTTGAGAAAGTTAAAGTCAGGTTGATGAGAAAATATGTCGGTCCATCAAAATTCAAAGAGGATGTGGGAGTCTACTAAAGAAACAGACACCAATTAGAAAATTACAATCCCTGAGTTTGCAAGGTAAGGAAGCATGGGCCAAAATGGTGAGTCCTAACTCAAAAATATGTATGTTTCCTCTCCAAAAGGGTGAGGGAAAATCAAACTATGAGATATGTCAAACTACGGAGACGAGTAAGGGGTCTAAATTCACCACCCCGGTTACATTTGAGGGAATTAATTTTTAAAGTAAATTGGAATTCAACCATGAGTTTAAATTGTTGAAAGATAAACACATCTTCTGGCTTTTTGTTTAGTAAGTATATCCATGTAAACCTAGTGTGGGAATCCACAAATGAAATGTAATAGGAATACCAACCTATTTGTCTTTTCCATGCAATAGGCGGAACAAACACCAATCTTAGTTTTATTGACAAAGGGTATTTTACATTGATTTAGCACAAGTCTTTGAAGATCAATATTTAGGTGATTAAGCCTAGCATGCCATAAATAAAAAGACATATTGATAGAGATACTAGCAAAATTAACATAAATTGCATCATTATTAGCTAAAACGGGAAAATAAGAAGACGATCCCTATAATTGAATAGGTGGAAATCGATACAAAGTGGTTCTACTTGGAGATCGACTTCTGGGAGTTTTAATATGAATACTAATAAAATCTCTGATCTTGGAGGTGCTTCAATAGGAAGTGGTGTTAGTGTTGTTGCATTTGATAGTGGAATTTTGATTAGTTATAGCAACAAAAATTATTTTAATTCATTGACTAGGTTTGGATCCAATCAGTCATCTAGTCTTGATTCAGTTGCTAAACCTCAAAAGATTGATTCCAAAATATGATGGTTTTAGAGGTTTTTAGAATGCTTCTAAACTAATCTCTGCTACATTTCCATCAAGTGGTAATGGAATTGGTGTTGATTACATTGGTTCTTTGATTGAAGATAATATGAATAGATCTAGTGTAGGAGAGGCATGATAAGATTCAATAGAATTAAAAAATTCAACTGGTAATATGGTGTGATCTATCATGAATAAGTTTAATATCAGTCCATGTTAAAAGTCACACGTAGTTTTAGTTCTTTTTCTTTCTTTTCTTTCTTTGTTACAAGAAAAAGAAAAGAAAATATTAAATGTCTTGACATTTTTGAGATAACTCAAACTCATAGCGGGCCGGGTCAATGTTGGTGTCTCACAAACGATTTTTATGGGTATACGCTCATATTTAATAAGCATACCCCTTACATTTCCCATTTTGCCCTAAATAAATTTTGATTTCCAATTTTAACCTAGACACTCATTCATATTTCTCTCTCCATCTCTCTCTCATCCCTAGATTCCCATCCCAGTCTCACACCCTCTCCGATTTTAGTTTCTTTGCATTTTTTCCACTTCTCGTCTTCATCTCTTTGCTATTCCTTTTGTATTACTCGTTTATATGTAAGTATCATCACGCTCCTTTTATTTGTTTTATTTTTCAATGAGTCGGTGTCTTCCTTCTCTATTATTCGAGATACCATGAATATATTACTCGTTTTGAATTCACAAATTCATCATAAATCGAGATAGGGTTTGGAAAAAAAAATTCAATTCTTCACCATAAATGGCTTTTTTCTTTAATCAAGAGGGTCGAAGCCCATAAAAAAAGAGATGAAAAGGTGACTACCAGTAATACCAATAAGATTAGCGTAAAATAATGAACTAGTCTGAGCAGGAATTTGCTCGTAGTAAATCACTACCACTACTGGATCTTGCTTGCTCGCATCTCAGGTAAGCCAAAATATCTACAAAACTATTCGCTTCACGAACCGAGTGACAAACCAAAGTATGCCATGTTAGTTTACAAATATGTTGCACCAAGCTTCACCCATCTGGCAAGACAAATTTTGGATCAAGATTGGTGAAGAAAAACTAAAACAGAATCTTCACCATAAGTGAAACAATTTAGTCTCATTCACAATGAAATACTTTTTTTTTTGTATCAGTGAAAAACATTTTTTAGTTTCTTCACGGTAAGTAGGTCTATTTATGGTGAATAATTTCAATTTTTTACTATAAATAGATCCATTAATGATATAGAAGTTTTTAAATTTCTGTTGTAAAACTTTACTGTTAATTTGTTCGCTATAAATTCAGCCTAACTACAGTGTATTTATTTTAAAAATAAATGTTTTCAATGAAACTTTACCATTATTATTTGTTTATTAACTCATATAATTTATTTTCAGTGATGAAACGAACTACAGGAGTTGTGATTGATGATGCCTCTTCTGGACTTTGACGTCCTCCTACTGCCTCACCACGTAAGGAGCATGCAACTAGACATGCACTTAAAGCAAATGAACAACAACGTTCATCTGGAAGAGGAGGTCGTCATGACAATGGAAAATGTTGTTGCCCCTCCACCCGACATGCATGTCGCGAGAGATTCTTTTTCCAGAAGACCGTAGAACTTGTCATCCTTTAGACCCTTTGAGGATCCTGTTGCTCATCAGCTATGGCGCGGAAAGAGGTGATGGATTATTGTTGTTAAGCTAGCAATATTTTATTGTGATATATATATATATATATATATATATATATATATATATATATATATATATATATATATATATATATAACGACATACTTTATATGTGTATACGGGGGGAGATAGTGGGAAAGGGGTGGGAGATAAGTAAGAAAGAGAGGTGAAAAATGTAAATGGAAGAATGAAAAATGAGAGTGACGGTGAAGAAAGAAGAAACTAAAACTAATGGTATTTTGGGTTTAAAATGTGGGGGGTATACCCGTTAAAAGTCCTCATGAAAATTAGACAAACCCACATTGGGGCAATATAGGCACACTTCTTAAAACGCTGAGCCAATATCACCCTATAAGATGTAGTTGATTGATATCTTCTCTAATAGAACCTTTACTAAGTTGATCGTCAGAATATATTTGGCATGCACCCACTCATCATTCCTAGATCTGGAAGAATGTACACACAGCATCATAGAAAGAGAGAAATAGATGACCACATATAAAATATTATTACTATGCACTTCAAGGTGAAGTAATATGGATTGTGGATATCCTTGAGCCTCACATAACAACCTGACAAGCCTGCAGGAACAAAACAGGGATAAATAGCTATTGAAAATTAAGAGGGTGTGAGTGTGACCCAAATAACCCAGCGAGTAAAAAGAAACAAGTGAAATAGAACGATCAAACTTGCATAATGCACTCACTTGAACATTTGCAAACATAGTATACAAAAACTAGATCCATCAAGTTTCTCTGTGCTATTGAAATCCGCTGTGATGAAATTTACACATAACTGTCTCTAAGGTCAGTTATTTCTCTGTCTATGTTGTTACTCTTTCTGTTTTATTTCCTATTTTGGGGTGAGGGTGGGGGGGAATATGGACTAGGAACTGATTCAGTCTCAAAACAAACATCTTCCAAAATAAAATGTAGCAGCCATAATGGTGTAAATGGCCTTCAAAATGAACCTCCTTGGAGAATCCTCTGAACTAACTGCACCGCTTCTTCACGATTCCTGTCCATTAAGGAAAGTCTATATCTACTGCTGCCCAAGAAATTTGGCATGAATCCTAAATTCGATGGTGGTCCTACATGAAGGGCATTCCTTCATCCCTTGCTTCTCATGGAGCTCATTGCAATTCGGACACAAAACCTGATGCGCGCATGGCAGAAAAACAACCGACCTCTCCTCTGATAGGCACATGACACACTCATGCTCCCGCTTCAATCTTCCACCAGCTGGTTTGTCTTGGGAGCCCCCCGTCATCACCGTCTCAGATTTCTTGTTTTCTTTCACCACGGATAGAGTACTTATTTTGGAACCAGATTTTAGTCTTAGCACAGCGATCTCCTTCTCTAGCTTTACCATGCTTTCCACATATTCCTGCAGTTGACTAGCTGCCTTCTTTCTGACAGCATCCTCCTCAGCTTTCATGAGTGCTTCAGATTGTTCTCTTTCTTTTCTAAAGTATGCAGCCTGTGCGAGGATTTTTTCTGTCTTAGCCCTCTCCTTTTTCACTCTACCCTGTAATGTTTCCACCATTTAAGTAAGGAAGTAGCATACTAAGCTGTTTGAGTGTCAATTGTAAACAATTTGCCCATCATAAAAACAGAAATCATATTATTTAACAAGTAAATTGTGTAATATGAATGTGAAAGTAAAAACAGTATGCACAGGAAGACCTGAGTGATAAATTATTGACTGTACCCTGTTCCTATACTTTAGCTCAATCAGATTCTAGTTTCTACCATATAAACCAATAAACTAATCAAAAAATTTAACTGTGAAGTTATGCATATACAATCATTTGTCCTATGGAAAATCTAAAGGAATGCAAAACACTGGTTGAATTCATTTTAATTGGTTGAGAAGCAACATTTTGAGTTGATATATGATTTGTACTTTTTAACAGTGAGACTGAAGGAACATCTTTCAGATAGCAAGAGTTAACTGCTCATCTCACCTATGTTTGCAGTGCGTGGCTAAAATTGTCAACCATGTATATGTAAATATAAAAATAAAAATAAAAATTTGACTATTCGGAAGGTCAAACTGAAGTAGCCATGTCTTTTTTAGGTGCCTATGGCATGTCCAGGGGAATGAGTCAGACCGTCAGAATAATAGAGTAGGTATGTACTCAAGATACGTGCTAATATTAAAATTATTGAATAAACTACACAGATTTTACTCAAATATATCTTCATATTAATTATTATACATACTTAATTCCACATACCTCAGAATTGGCTAGAAGATTTTTCCCCTTTTCTATCTCCAGACGCAAGTTAGCTAACTTTTGCTTCTCTTTCTCAAGTTCATCTTGAAGCAAATCCAACTCCGTTTTCCACGACTGGGCTTGTTGAATAGTCATCTGCTCTCTCTCCAGTGCTTGTTGATAACTTGCCATTGACTTTTCAGCCAACGACTTAGCAGACACCAACTCTTTCTCTAGCAAGGACTTCTTTGCCTCCAGAATGAGTATCGAAGAAGTGGCACTCTCAAGTTGCTTTTGATTATTTTCCATGGCATTCTCCACTTCGGAGATCCTCTTCTCAGCATTCTCTTCTAAAGATTTTCTTTCTTTTCTATAAACTTCAGTTTCTTTTTTCAACGATTTAGACTCCGCCTGAAGCTTGCGAAGCTTATCTGCTACCTGCATAACCTTCTTATTGGCCCAGTCATTCCAGCTTTGCACCTCATCCTGCAATTCTTGTGCTCGAGATACTAATTTCAAAACTTGTTCGTCCTTCTCATCCCGTGGGACAAACTTGCCTGAAGCTTCATCAAAAGGAATACCAGCACAGTAATTTTGAACCTTTTGAGCGGCAGAGGAGAATGGCCTAGGTTTTGGTTTGACTGTTTTCACCGTTGGAGAAGTAGATGTTGCATCCTTTGTGGGTAATTTTGCAGCGCTACCTCCTTCGGGTAAAGCTGAATCATCATTGGTTGAAATACGGCATACTCCTGCTATACTAACTCCTTTTGTATTTGAGGAGCCACGTTTCATTTTCTGATTTGGAACTTCAGATGGTGGCTTGAGTTTTTTTTCAACAATCAAACCACTTACGCTTGTAAGCTTTCCTAGTTTAACGCCCGCTTTTCCACAAGCTTTAGGTTCTTTCATATGAAAGAACTTCTCCCTAAGCACTGATGTAAACTCTTTATGGTGTTTTCTGCTCTTCATCAGCTGAGAATTAGATTCTGATTTACTTTCCTGGGAGATATTTGTGAAAGTTGTCACACTCATACTTCCAATCATATCAGACTGAACATTTAACTTTGGTGGGGGAGCAGAAGACTTGTCAGAGCTTTGCTCGCTAGAATCACCACCACTCAGTTGACCTTCCGGTGCAATGACTCGTGTAATACTCAAGTCATGTACCAGCAACTCCCACATTGCTTCAGTTACTGTTAAGGAGGGTTTTAGTTCCCGAAGTACACCGAGCATCTCTACCAAACTATAATGCAGTAACTGCTTTGTATTTTGAAATACAAAGTCTGCAGCAGTTTCAGTACCTTTCCCCTTTAAAGTATTCAGTGTGTTGTAAACAATATTTGTGAGAGGGTCTCCTTCTGTGTATAAGGACTTCCTTGAAACGGCCATTTCAGCCATTTCTTGACTGTAGCCTCCTAAATCAACAACCTTCTTGATAGCATTACTAAAAATTGCTTCCAAATTACTCATCAGTAAGTCCTCAAGCTGAGTTGCCATAGGATCCTTCCAATCATCAACCTCGAGCACACCCAACTGTTGTTCTTCTGTACAACAACCTAATCCTAATTCCGCTGAATCGAAGCTTTGCGGATTTGTAAATTCATAGGGAGGGAAATCATCCTCCACACTTAAGGAACCATCTTCGGTAACCATTGAAGAAGACTCATCATCTAATTTTCTCTTGTAATTACAACCTTGTTCAGAACCAACAGTTTTATCCATTTCTTCAGCCATTATAATACCCTTGCCTATCACCTCTATCTACAAATGAACCACAGAAGGGTCAAATCAGTGATAAAAAAATAACAAAAAAGATTACGAACAAAGGGAATAAAAATATGAATACAAAAAATTGGGAAGCTCTATAGCACCGACACTTCTGATCGAATACGTGTCTAACACCGACACATGTGATTTCATTCAGTTGTGTCATTTTCTCAAATACTTGTCGGTGTGTGAGTGCCATGTCCAGTGTTCGTGTCTGTGTAAGTGATACACAGTTGGGAACATAGTATTGATACAAAAATCAACAGTAAGGCAAAATACAACCTTTCACAAAAAAATTGGGAACCTCTGTAACTGACACGTCTGATCAAAGACGTTTCAGGTGTCCGACATATGTCACGTGTCCGACAACACGTGATTTCAATTAATTATATCATTTTTCTCAAATAATTGTCGATGTGTGTCAGTGACGTATCCGGTGTTCGTGTCTGTGTCAGTGCTACGTAGTTGGGAACACAGTATTGATGCAAAAATACAAGCTTTCACAAAAAAAAAATCAGAAAAAGTAAACGACCAAGTTGGGAATGAAATAAGAGAAATAGAAGAAATCCTAACCTTGAGCAAAGATGAAAGTGAAACGAGAAAATGAGTAATGAATAAACTGTGTTGAAAGAGAAAGAAGAAGTTAGAATTGAAAAAATGAATAATCGAATAAAAGAGAAAGAACCTAGAAATGAAATGGGTTAAAATGAAAAAGGTAAAAAGGAATTAGGAATCGATAATGGAGTAAGGAACGAAATGAATGTACCTGGTAGCGATGATGGTGAAGGAATTAGCGTCACACACTAACACACATGTTGTGTAAGAGTGTGAAATGTGTTTTCGTCTTTCGCTCTTGTGTGGGTTTTGGGTTTTTGGGTTTTTGGGTATTACAAGGGTTAGGGGTTGTTTATGTTGTGCGGCTGATGGTGGTATTGGGTTTTTATTAGGCGCTAACTTTTTTGCTTTGCTTCCGTGCCGTTGCTTCACTCTTAACTCCGTTTCTATTCTATTTGGGCTGCCCTCTTCTTCTCTTCTCGTATTTTACATACTTTCAACTCAACATTCTTATATCTAGTTAACGCAGTAACGGCTACGGACCGTTCGATCAAAAATTAACGATTGAGATTAAAATTGTGTGAAACTGACTGTATAAATATGAACTGTTAGATCATATTTAAGTGGTCGAGATTGCGTGTTGCGTGGAACAGTTACAACAGGCAATTCAGGTCCCATATTCTTCTGTTGGTTGGTCTTATTGTTATTCGATAAAATATTCCCTTCAACATGATATTTTAGTATCGTATAAAACACCCGAAGACTTCTTCATTTTAACCATCAAACTTGAATTTCATGATTTACGTTTGTTTCTATCTCTCTATTGTTTTGTATTATAGACCCATGAAATTTAAATAGTCTAACTTATGGTATGATATGATCTTTAACTTTCACCTCTAAGCTATATATAAACAATTTGGTTTATCTATTCTTTTCTAAAGTATGTTTGGATAAACAATTTAGTTTGCGTTTAATAGTATATACACGTTTGTAGATAAGTTATTTCTATAACTTAAGATAAAATAAAGTCTTACTATAGTTTATAATGTATAAGCTAATTTCATAAGGTTCGACTGAGAGCATATAGAAATAAGCTCAAAACAACTTATGAACATGTCATAACTAATTTCTTGAGTTCTCATAACTAGTGACACAGTTTTTATGTCAATGGATAAGCTTAGATAAACCAATTCAAACAAACTCTAACTATCTTTGCAATCGTATTAACTTCGCATCATGTTAAATACTCATTTCGTTTCAAAATGAACGTTGATTAAGAATTTTACACATGTATTAAGAAAGAGCAGTGTTATTTGGTGCGAGAATGGAATAGACGAAATTCAACGTGAAGGTGTGAAAAACACAAGAAGGGGGGTTGAATTGTGTTGGCTTTTTCTGCTTCTCAAAAACTTGACTAAGAACTAGATTCAGATTATGATAGAGTTCAGAGACTGGATCAAGAGCTCAGAGTCAGAGGCAGAGTTTCAGAGTCTAAAGTCAGTTCAGATACTGATGCAGCGGATAAAATGATAAAGAAATAGAGAAGAGAAAGACACAAGCAATTATCCTGGTTCCTTCCACAATCCGGAAGTAGTCTAGTCCCCTTGTTACTTACAATAAATTTTTCACTATAATCCAATGATTACAAATTGCTCAAGCACAAAGCAAGAGACTTTCTATGCTCAAACATAAAGTAAGAGACTTCTAATTACTTAAACACAAAGTAAGAGACTTCTAATTGCTCAAACACAAAGTAAGAGACTTCTAACAAATAAAGTTACACATAATTTGTTTGGGATGAACACTTGATATACATACTATCAGAGGTGCTCACAAAATACAACACAAATGATCAGACTCTAGACTTAAGAAATTCTAAGATGAGAAAGTTTGTAAGACTTTCTAAGTATTTGATGCGTTTAGATTTTGGCAGAGTATTGACACTTGTAAAAATTGTAGAGTCTTATATTTGCTTCAAGTCTTCAGTCCTTTATATAGAGGAGTAGAGAGACGTTGAAAGGTGCCAAATCATCATAGAGTCCATTGGAGAAGCTTTGCTCAATCACTGTTGATTTGTTGCTTGATATGGTTCATGTACTAGGAAGAATAACGTTTGAATCCTTTTCTTCAAATGGAATGAGCCGTTTGCAAAGGAGACAAAGTTACAGTGTACGAACAGAGCACATGGGAATGTTGGAGATCGTGGTTGTACTCTTGTCCTTGCTTGACAGTGACATCCATTGACCTTTTGACATTCTCAACAACCATTGCAGATGTCCCAGATACTTCAGAATCAAGTATATCAGCTTTTACAAAATGGTTCCAGTTCAGAGTCTTTAACTCCTGAGTCTAGAGCCTTCAGAGTATGAGCCTGAGTCATCAGCTTCTGAGTCTTCAGAGTCTGGAGCATCTTCAAATTATGGTTTCAAGCTTAACTTCTCAATCAAATCTTTTGCTCTTTATTTGTTCTTTCAGAATTCACGAATGATTAAACCTTTGTACAAATTTTTATATGTGGTCCTGCATTCTTTAACAAATATTAGCATATCCAATTGTTCTTATAATACATTGTTATCATCAAAACTCAAGAGGCATTGTCAAAAACTTATTTTGTTCCAACAATCTCCCCCTTTTTGATGATGACAAACAACTGTATTAATAGACAATTATTGTTAATCTAATTAACAAGTTGACTATAGGATCTGAGGTTTGTAAGCTCCTCCTAAGTCTGATAGTCCAGAGGGTGAGTTTTGCAAGCTCCCCCTGAGTTCTATCCAAGTTAATTAAATTCATTTTAAGAACGTCACTCAGAAGTACATCACAAGAATTTAACTCAGAGACTAAAAGATGAGAGAATGTTCCATGAGTTAATTTTTAATTAACTTAAAATTGGGCTCAGAGCCTATGAAACTATTAATCTTATTCTCCCCCTTTTGGCATCAACAAAAAGATTTGAGTTCAAATCAGATTTAAGTGACAGAAAACAATATAATTAGCTTTAAGCACAAAATATTTAGAAGCAAATATTGCATAAATAGCTCAATCAAAATATTCAGAAACAAGGAAATATTCAGAAGCAAACATAAAAACAGAAGGTGTGCAAAAAGTAAAAAAAATCCTAAGGTTGTTGATGAAGTGGAAATAATAGTCACAAGAAAGGGGGGGTTTGAATTGTGACCCTTTTTAAATTTAACCTGCACTTGTGATAAATCATTCTCAAGTTGATACTTGGAAGAAATAAAAACTTGGTTAAGTTCAGAACGTTCTGAAGTGAGTTCAGAACTGTTAGCGTAATAAATGATGAACAAAGTGATAATGGCGTGTAAACTGAATTTAAACATTTATGCTGAAAATAAATAGTAAAGGGATAGAGAAGAAAGGCACACAGAATTTTATAGTGGTTCACCCAATGTGGGTTAGTCCACTCCTCACAATCTTGTGAGAGTTTCCACTATGATGCTTGAGATAACCTCTCAAATCCTGCACCGTACAATCTTGTTCCCTTGGAACGGTTACAACCTGTATTCTCTAAGCCTCAGCAGGCTCTCCACTTTCTGTGCTAAGTCACACCAGACCTTGCACTATGTTACTCAACCTAGACTTTAATACCCTTAAAACTAGATGAGATTTGCTCTTTACAATTGATTGGAGTTTTGAAGAAATGTTGTCAAGATGAAGACAATCAGAAGAGAAGAAAGGAGGGAGAAATTATCTTTAACAAGATAAAAGAGAATTGATTTACACTTTTAGAGACAATTTGAAATCTCAGTGATGATCAATTCGAAATGCTAAAGCTTCAAACACTTTTCATATGTTTTCTTGTATGCTTTGCAATTGTGTATGTAATGCTGAGCCTTTTACTTCTATTTATAGAGTTATTGGTCTCTTGTAGCCGTTGGAGGGTGACCAATGGTCTTGTGCCATGTGTCCTGGGCCCCACTGACTTTTACTTGAAAATCTGGGTGAACATTCTGAACTTCAGAATGTTGTTGTGTTCTTGAGAATACTTCAGAACGTTGTTGCATTCTTGATGATCTTCATCTGGGTTCATCATGTATGAATGAAGATATGAGTTTCTGGGTTCATCATATGCGTCTCATATGATTTTCTGGGCATTATCCATAAGCAGTGACTTTAACACTTACATCAGAATGTTGCTGGATAATACTTTCCCAGATTTGCCTTGGAAACAGTGCAGGACAGATAAAGTGGAACTGTCACTTCATGCCCATGCTTTAGGGGATTTTGCTGGTCTTGTACAGTACCAACTCCCTTATGTGTCAAAATCTTATTGATTCTGACTTGGAGATTGTAATCTTGCTTTTGCTTTACTTTTCCAACTACTCTATTGTTGCTGTCAGAATTAAAGCATGTGCTGTATTGAACTTTCTGAACTCTGAAAGTTCCTTTTGTTTTACTTAGGATGATTTGTAAGACTTCCATTTGATGTAATCAAATCCCAATAGTGAAACATCAATGAAGTGCAGTAATTTGAACATCTAGGATGATATTCCCTTTTGAAATATTCCTATTAATTCAATGTTCATAGTCTTAAATGAACATTGAATATCCTTTTTGACATTTATCTTGTAAATGCCTTTATTGCTTGATTGATCCATGCAAGTATGCTTTCCTGGACATTTATTCATGCCACGTGTGACTTGCATGTTCTTGATAGTGTTCTTGAATTTCTGGGCTTGTGTAAAAGCAGCCTTATGACAAACTTTCTGAACTGTGAACAAGCTTCTGAACTATGTTCAGCTTCTGAACAATGTTCAGCTTCTGAACTGTGTACAATCTTCTGAACTGCGTTTCAGCTTCTGAACAGCGTCCCAGCTTCTGAACTGCGTTCTAGCTTCTGAACTTCGTTCCAGCTTCTGAAGTACGTTCCAGAGTCTGAACTGTGTCCAACCTTCTGAACTCTTGTTTAACATTCTGAACTCTGACTGAGTTCTTTATTCTTAATGATCTTTGATTCCTTTTATCTTGGTATGGTTCATACTTTGTTCCTGTCTTAGTTAATCACTCAAGAACACATTAAATACCAAGAACTATCAAAGTCCATTAATCCTTTAATCACCATAGATGTCTTTAATGATTTCTTGATCCAACGTCGAAATCTTTTTCTACATATGATATGTTCATATCACATCTGTTCTTGTATGTTCTTGGTGTGGACATTGAATTTTTGGGTTTGCTCTAACGAACCTTCTGAGCAACCTTCTGAACAACCTTCTGAACTCCTTCTGGGCTCATACATATGAACTTCAGAATGTTTCTTCTGGGTTCCTTCTTTTTTGATGGTTGTACTTTATGTTGAACATTCTGATTATCTTAAACATTCTAATGTTCTTCAATACTTTGAACCTTATGAAGGTTGTTTATTTATTCCCTTCAAAAACTACTTGAAGCATATAAATGAGAGATCATTTGTTTTGAGAAACAAGATGATTCTTTCTTTGAAGTCCAAAAGAATATTTCTTTGCATCATTGCTTGTAACCGATGACTTTAAATATTCTTGTTTATCCATGAAGTAATCCTTTAATATTTCTGGAAATATTCTGGGTTAATTGTTCATGATCATTATGAACTACATTCATATGAACATTCTGAACTCTGAACTTCTTATCCTTAGAAGCTTTAGAAGTGTGATACTTTGAGGAGGTTCTGAGACTCTTCCTAACTTGTATGCATATATCCTTTTATCTTGTTTACCCATGGAGGATCTTCACATCATATAACATAAAACTCAATGTGAGTTTTGTCACATAACTTCAAGCACCTTCTTGTGTAGCTTGTGATGTAAGTTCTTCCATCATGATTCTTGAGCTATGAATCTTCATGGAGATATGATACTATTGTTTCAACTGATGATATACTCATTCTTTCATTGTGGAGTAGATATAATGCACTTATTGATGTGGGTGGCTTCTAGCTTATCCACTTAAGTGATTCCTGTTCTTATAACAAAAACTCAAGTGCAAACATCAGTAGATCACTATTCATAAAACTTATCATTTATTCCACGAGGTTTGTTATCATTAAAACATTCATCAAAAAGATTTTTGCTTCAACAATCTCCCCCTTTTTGATGATGACAAACCTTTTGAATAAATCTTAAGTTTTATGATGGATATAATAATAAATGTAAGAATGTTCATGGATATGCAATTAAACTCCCCCTAAACACATGCAAGAGTTTAATTCTTATCAAACTAATTAAACTCCCCCTCAACATATGCAAAAGGTTAATTCATAACATTCTTCATTAATTAAATCCATTTTAGATTTTTCTCTCCCATAATACATATGTCTCCCCATCCTAGGTTTTTCTCCCATCATATATATATCTCTCCCCCTTTTGTCATCTATCAAAAAGTACTAGGGATGATATGAAGGAAAAGTGACATAATCTTGGAAGGTAAGAATCATAAGACATTACATGTAATTCACAAGTGTATTCATATATCAAACTCATGGTTTAATTTAAAACACATTGCAGGGATCATGATCAATCATTATTTCAATCAGTTGTATAAACAAGACATGAAAAATGATAACATATGCAACTATTTCAACATATTCCAAATATGAGATATTTTTCTCAAAATTTGAGAAAATGTTTTTGTCCTTGATTTCAATGTTTTTGAAAAGATTGATATTTTCAAGTATAGAAAACTCCCCCTAAGTTTTAGAGATGAATGTCCTATTACATTTCAAATCTTTTGATTTTCTAAGAAAATAATTATTTTCTTTAACTTATTGTCATAGCATATAAGTTTTTCATTTGGACAAAGCCATGCTAAAAATTAGAAAATGATTAACTAATCTAAATTGAGTCTTTAAAAGAGAAAAGATCAATTAATCTTATTTAGCAATTTCTGAAATTGAGAGAAAATGAAGTATTTGTGGAAGCGGTGAAATCAGAGTTTAGAAAAGATCTTTCTCTCTCTAGAGTATTCTCGTGTTGGAAAATATTGCTGATTTTTTTTTAAAAGATGAAATGCTTTAAAGTATCATTTGATGCAAGATAGTTTCTTTAAAAGAAATCAATTACAAGCAACAATTTTTTGACACAATTTGTGGAAAACACACATGTTTACAATCAAGTATGTGATTATGTTTACTTGCATTTGTAGGTGTGTGTGAGTGATACCTTTTGAGTGTTGATCTTTCAAGTTTTCATGCTTGAAAAGTATGTTAGACACTTAAGGTCAAATTGCAGAATAGTCTTATGCAACAATTTTATGCACAAACACATATTGATATGTCATTGATGTTTACAACTCTATCTTTGTCTTCAATTTTTGCAATTTAGAGTAAGATAATTATTCAACAATGCTTGTAACAAACTTTTATGTTCAAAGCAGGGTCAATATAAGTTTAAGAACAAAATATGCAGACCTTAGAACAATTTTTGAAGATTATAACAAGATCACACACAACATCAAAATGAAGATCAAGTATATAAAAAAAATCTTCTAATGATAAATTCAAACATAAGATTCATTTGAAATCATGTTTGAAGAATGGTATTTTCATAAACCATATCAAAATCATGTGAATATCTTCACGTTTCAGATTATTGTGAAGTTTGACAAATTAAGACATTTTTTATGTTTCATATCAATGAATAATCATGATTCAACATTTATGATCAAACATAAATCTTCCTATGAATTATTTAACAACAATGATGATTTAGTTTGCAGTTTATGTCAATAACTCAGATAAAAATGCATTAGAATCATTTATTTCAAATGTGAAGAGATAAGTATTCACAAAATGATGTAACACATTTAACATTTAACATGATAATTAAGAAGGAATTTGGGGCAAATAATGAGAGAATATTATGCATGAATTTATACATAACAAAAACAACCCCTTGTTCAATTATTATAACACTAATTTATTTTAAATGCACCTAATATATCTTGTTAAAGCATAAGACATCATGCAATGATTTTAATCATCAATTATGACTTGTGCAGTTGCAAATTAGTATAAACATTTGCAAATTAGTATGAACAAAGAGTGAAAAAAATTATTGCATTTAAGTTTAAACATTTGATATATGCATGTTAGACATGACATAATTTGATGCATTCAATTATCATATTTATTATAGTGCAAATAAATGTGTACCTTATGGGATGATATCCCTCACTCTGAGATTCAATGAAGAGAGCATGTTTCTCTTTCTTTGAATTACTTTCTCATTTGGATGGAGAAGTCCAAGCATCGATAAGCATAACCTTCTGAAGCAGTTTAATCATCAGTAGCTTTCTTTTCTTCTTAGTCTTTCCAGCTTTCTGATATGAGTGTCTTTTATCATATCTAGATGTTTCAGAATCTGCAGACATATGATCAACAGATGGAATGCTTTGTTCATGAGGAATGTTTTCTTGAACATTCTGAACTTGAGTAGCATGAATTGTTCCATCATTTTCCATCTGAGAATCCTGAAAGACTCTTGCATTGAAGTCTGAGCTGAATTCCTCCACATTCAGATCAAAACCAGCTTGATTTCCAGCTAGCTCGTCTTCATCAAATTCCTTTGTGGTTGTGTTTTCACTAAGCATGTGTGTGGCTAGAATTTTAGCAACATCATGCATATCTTGATCTTTTAATGACAGAGGGTCATTTCCCATATCAGATTCTAGAACAATTTCTTTTTCATTAACATGGAGTTCATTCATGATATTTGTAACATCAACTTCAGATTTTGAAATTGTTTCAGCAGTAGAAGATTTAAAGGATCCTTCTCCAATAAAAGCTTCAAGCTTTGTTAGCTTTCTGAGGTATTTCTCCAGAAGCTTCTTCAATTTCATCAGCTTTCTGAGTTCCCTCTTTTAGTAGCTTCATTAACTTTTTAAAGTCATGTTTCAGTAGTTGCATCAGCTTCCTTTTGAAGTTCTTCAACATTCTGAACTTCATCAGCTCTCTGAACTGCTTCATTAGCATTATCATCAACTTTTTGGAGGGTTTCTCCACGGATGTCTTGATCCATTGTTGGAGGATCTGCTTCCATATGATCATTTTGAGGAGATGCATCTTCTTTTTCTGAGAGATTTCCAACTTTCTCATCTTTCCTCTTAATCCTTGCTTGAAAACAGAGGGATGAACTTTGAAGCTTTCAACTTTTTGGATTGAGTAGCTTCAGCATCATGAACATTATCTTGAATATTCTTATCTTCAGTTTCAGATGTTTCTTGAACAATCTGAACTGTTTCCTGAGCATTTTGAAACACATCAGTGTTGAAGTCTGATTTAGATCTTCTATGTTGAGATCAAAACTCGTTAAAAATTCCATTTGTTCATCTTCTTGTGATTGAGCATTTTCTCCACTCATCATCTTAGAAGCCAAGATTTTCTGCAACTTCCTGAGTATCTTCATCAACTTCTTGAGCAACTTGCTTAGTATTTTCTTCAACTCTCTGATCTTGGTCAATAGGGTTTTCTTTAACATTCTGAGGTGTCAACCTTCTGATGTTCCTTTTTTTTTTTTTGCAACATTCTCAACTTCTTTTTGAAGAGATGCATCACCAGCTGAGTCAATCTTCTGACTGTCTTCTTTAGTGATTGCAGCAACCATATGAGCCTCTTGAGGTATCTCATCATCTTTCATTTGAGTGACAACCTCATCTTGCACAATTTCAACAACTTCATCTTCTTTATGAAGTTGTTCTTCATTCTCACCAGCAACATTCTGAACTGCTTTTCTTGCAAGCTCATCAACTTGTTGAAACAACTCCAGGGCTGGAGGAGAATGAGCTTCATCATCTTCCATATTTTCAGGAGATCCATCTCCTTCTTTCTTCTAAATGCTGGATAGGTTTTTAACCTTCTCAACTCTTCTTTTCTTCCTAGTTTTTTGAACTTTCTGATCTGCATGTCTTTTCATAGATCCAGATGTTCCTGAGGTTGGAGGAGTTGGCATGTTTGAAGTGGTGATGTGAAGTTGTCCTAAGGTTTTGGTTGTGAATCTCATGAAGGTGTGTTTACTTTCTTCACCTTCTAGGGATACTTGTGCAGCCTTAAAGATGGGAGTCATATGCATTCCATATGGCAACTCAACAACTTTTTGTTTGACAGCCAGACAAGAATCAATCATGTATTGAAGAGTTATGAAGCAGAGGTTGAGTTTTGTTTTGGTCATGAGATGGTACATGATACATAAATCAGTATCAGTTACAGCATCAAAGGTTCCACATCTAGGGAGTAAAGTGTGCCTAATCATGTTATGGATGATTTTAGGAACATCTTGAAAGTTTGTGGAATTGAAATCATGATCAGGTTTAATGTGTTCTAGGATAGGTTGTGGTTCATGTTTAGGTGATGACAGATGATAGCTTATTAGAGGTGTGCAAATAAATGAAGTTTTGGTTCTTTGACTTGAACTCATTTTGGATTGTTCCATTGTTCTAGAACAATTCAGCATCATCTTGAGAATCATCATCATTATGATCTCCAAATGCATTTCTTGAACAACAGTTGTCCAAGATCAAGGCTTTTCTTAGACGGTCAAAAGACGTTCCTGCAGCACAAATGGGTAAAGCTTTTGGTACCCATTGTGCGCACCTCGTTTTTTTCCTCGGGAAAAAGACGCGCAGATTCCTCCGAGGTCGTCCTCGAACGCTCGGAGGGTGCCTTTGTGAAGCCGCCACCAAAGTTTTTGTGTAAAGGGAACGTTGATAAACCCTTAAGTTTTTTTTTGCTTGTAAAGGGAAACGATAATAAAACCCTTTTGACGATGAGGATAAGGATTAGGTCATCGCAACCATTGTCGGGTTCGGGAGTCGGTTACGCGAGGGGAAGGTATTAGCACCCCTCACGTCCGTTGTACTCAACGGGAACCTTCTATTTGGTTAAGACTTGAATTGCTTTTTAATACTTTGCGTTCATGTTCATTTATGCTAAAATATAATAAGGGGGGGAAAAAAGATAAAAACAAACGAAAGAAAAGAAAAAAGGTTTTTTTTATTATTGTGCTTGACAAGATGTCGATCTTGCTCCTACGTATCTCCCGGTAGTCGGAGAATTCAAAGCATACGTAGTTCTTTGGTAGAAAAACGTATGTGTGTTGGTTAATTTTAATTGGACGATGTTTTAACCGAATTCTTGTGATTAAACGTTGCTTGTATGCTCGCACTTGGAGACTTATTAAGCGTTCGTTCACGAATCACATTAGAATTGTTAAAAGGTACGTCCGTTAGGGTAGAGGGTTGAATTGGTCGCTATGGGACCAAGGGAGGTACAATGGACTCAAACGAGTCAAACATTGACCGAGTGGACTCCAAAGAGTCGGGCAATCGTTCGATTGATCCACTGAGATCAAGAACGGGTACAATGATCTACTCTAGGTACTGCTTCTAGAGGTCGAACATTGACCGAGTGGACTCCGAAGAGTCGGGCGATTGTTCGATTGATCCACTGAGATCAAGAACGGGTACAATGATCTACTCTAGGTACTGCTTCTAGAGGTCGAACATTGACCGAGTGGACTCCAAAGAGTCGGGCGATTGTTCGATTGATCCACTGAGATCAAGAACGGGTACAATGATCTACTCTAGGTACTGCTTCTAGAGGTCGAACATTGACCGAGTGGACTCCAAAGAGTCGGGGGGGTTGAGTCTAATGGCCAACGGGGGACCAAAAGGTTTGGATTGACCACAAGGGGCCAAGATTTGGTTTGGTTAGGGTTGTACATATTGAAAATGGAATGACGATTGTCCGAACGACGAGACATACGTCACGCATTCGTACAATCGGGGCGATGGAGAGACATACGTCACACCATCCCTTTTTCATTCAAGTTTTTGTATGAAACTCAAGAAATCCCAAAGTGAACAAAACACTTGGTTGTTGCAACCTATGAACAAAGGTTGTTCAAGTTTATGGAAAAGCACAAGTTTGTGAATAATGCACAAGTTCGGCTCAATTTTGAAAACGGTTTTGAAAAGCGAACAAGTTCGGCTTAAGTTCACGTTTGATTGAAAATCATGAACAAGGTTTTTGTTCAAGTTTGGTTTTGAAAATGGTGAACTTAGCTTATTGCTCAAGTTTGTTTTGAAAGTTTGTGGACATAACTTATTTTGCAAGTTATTCCAAAAAGCGTTGCACGAACTTGTGAATTTGTCAATATCATGCTAGATCTTTGTTATGGTTTGAATAAAATGAGTTTCAAACCTCCTAGGTTCTGAGCTTTGGGTTAGAACCTCAAAAATTGGCTTTTGAATTCATGTTCTGAATTCTGTCATGGTCGCACTGCGACCAGACCTTCGCACTGCGAAGTATGCGAAAATTTGAGTTCAGAAGCTGCTTCTGAACTTCTGTTCAGAAGCAACTTCTGAACTAGCCTCAGAAACTTAGGAGGAGTGAAAAGCTTTGAAAATAGCAAGAGTGCAACAACTTAGCTTAAATGTTTTGCAAACCTTGGGATTTCTTTTATTTCAAAAAGGTTTTAAATCAAAATGAGTAAAAACTCAAAAATGCAAAACTGGGTTTGAACCAAGTTAAGATCAAACACAACTGAAAACAGTATGCAAATGGAGTGTAAATAAGTTAGAATGACTTACCTGCTCCTAGCCCAAGGCTTGTGTTTGCAAGGAAATGGAAGAGGCTTGAATGCTTATGGTTTTGCAAGGTTGGACAAGTTTGATGAACAACCCTTAATCAATGATAATTTGCCTTTGTTTCTCCCTCCTTGTGTGAGGTTTAGAAGCTGTTTTGCTGGCTTGGTTGCTTTGTGTTGGTTTTAGGATGATTTGTGTAAGAAAGGATTGGAGATTTCCTTTAAACCTACCCAAAACCAAACTCTGTTTTTGTGAGGAAAATGTGCAGCAATTCACTCGAATTTGCACTGGTTTTCTGCTCTCAAACCTCTGTGTTTTCACTCTCTCAATCCCTTCCTCAACCCTCTCTAGAGCTCTCTTTGATTCAGCAGCAATGCCTTGCTTTTATAGGCCAAAATGAGATCAAAAGTCATGATGACAAAATCTGCAGCAGGGCTGCTTTTGGGCTATAATCATGACTGATTTGCTTTGCATTTAATGTTAAGGATAAGAGGTGACCTTGCCTTGCTGCAAGGGTCAAGACCTTGGACGAATTCAGCTCCCAAAGCAGCTGAATTCTGACAGAATAATGATGGAAATGATGACAGCAAAGCTGTTTGCAAAACAGGGGCAGCCACTTTGCCTTAATCCTTGAGTGGTTTTGATAAAGCCTATGGCAAGGTGGTTGCTGGCAAGTAGCAGGGTCAGTTGCAGGTCAAGTGGGAGGGATAAGGACTGCCCAAAGTCAGCAAGTGGTTGAGTTACTTGATCAACTTTGCTTCCTCTTCTTTTCCCTTTTTGCTTTTCCAATTGTCACATGTTTCTATTCTTCCACTTGGTTAAATCCATCATTATCCATGATAATAATACATGATAATAATTATAGACAATGACTGGAATGCAATAAAAGAAAAGGAAAACAGAAAAATCAAAAATCTGAAAATCTGCAGAAAATTCGCAGACTTCGCAAAGCGAAGTAAACTTCGCTTTGCGAAGTCCTCATTTCTGGGAGACTTCGCACTGCGAAGGGGACTTCGCACTGCGAAGTCCTCATTTCAGCAATGTTGACTTTTTGTTGACTTTTTGACTTTTCTCTCTTTTTTTTTGATTTTGATGATTTTTTGATTTTTTTTGAAAAGGCTTAGGACAAAATTAGGGTACTACAGCTGCCCCTACTTAATTGTGTCTTCGCATAGAGTGCGTGAGTGCCGAGGGCATCTCATGAACTCTTTGCGGAGATCAATTAAGTAAAAAGAAAAAGAAGGACCCGAATTTTGTCCTTCGCGAAATGCAAATGAAAGGGTTGGTAGGGGTTGATCGTATCCAGCCGCTAACACTGGAGGTAGATCCACTGGGGGATGAAGGTAATCTTATCTAGGCACTGCTTCTAGAGGTCGATTCCTGAGGGTGGTGGTTTACTCTAGGCACTGTCACTAGAGGTGGAACGTTGATGGAGGTGATCTACTCTAGGCACTGTCACTAGAGGTCGATACCTAAGCTAGGTGATCTTATTCAGGTACTGCTTCTGAATATCGATTCCTAACGAGCTGTGATCTTATTCAGCCGCTAACACTGAAGGTCGATACACTGGGGGAGGTGATCTACTCTAGGAATTGCTTCTAGAGGTCGAACAATGAGGTAGGTGATCTATTCTAGGAATTGCTTCTAGAGGTTGATACCTAAGCTAGGTGATCTTATTCAGGAACTGCTTCTGAATATCGATTCCTAACGAGCTGCGGTCTTACCCTAAATAGGTGCCCCTGGTTGAATGTTAATGGATGTTGGTGAATATGTGATACTCACTGGAGGATTCTTGTTGCAGGTTTTATGAAATGAAATGCATGTGTATGAATGGTTTTAAAATATGCATGCATGAATAATGTTAGTTGGGTGCCGAGCAGAGTCGGTCTTTGTTTGTGGGTGTGTTCATGATAATTGGGCTTTCTTTTTTTGTTTTTTGGTTGGTCGGTTTGGAAGGACGAGGTCCTTTGCCTACATACCCAAATGGGATCAAAACCGGTGTAGTTCGAGCCTAAGCCCGAAAATTTGTGTTTTGTTTGTTTTTTTGGTTGGTCGGTTTGGAAGGACAAGGTCCTTTGCCTACATACCCAAATGGGATCAAAACCGGTGTAGTTCGCCTAAGCCCGAAGATTTGTGTGGGTTTTCCAATAATGATTGGACTTTTTGTTTTGGGTTGAGACTCCCTGGGGAATATCGATAAAATTTGGGCTTTATTGTGGGCCTAATGAAAATTGGGCTTTGGTTTGTTGTGCTTGACAAGATGATGATCTTGCTCCTACGTATCTCCTGGTGGGATGGAGAATTCAAAGCTTACGTAGTTCTTTGCTTTGCCAATGAATATTGGACTTTGGTTCGCCAATGATTATTGGACTTTTTGTTTGGTTGCCGAGCGAGGTCGGGCTTTTTGTTGGTTGCCGAGCGAGGTCGGGCTTTTTGATTTTGGTTGCCGAACGAGGTCGGGCTTTTTGTTGGTTGCCGAGCGAGGTCGGGCTTTTTGATTTTGGTTGCCGAGCGAGGTCGGGCTTTTTGGTTTTGGTTGATCTCACTGGGGATATAAGGATCATTTTGGAAGCATGATCGATATCCGGCCTTAGTGGATGAAAAAGATGTATGGGGGTGAGCTTTATTTGGGAAATTTGTTTCCTCCGACACCCGGGATCTTTGCGTTTTACGCGTCGTGAGCTACGCACTTGTTTCTGCTGAAGAGCATGAGTCTTAAAATGACTGATGCAAAGCTTCAAGTTTTGAGTCCTCTGATGCAATACCGGGGACCAACGAAATTCTTTTGACATTTAAAACGTCCAAGTAAAAACACACATTTTCTTTTGCAAGTTTTTTTTTATTTCCCATATTTCAATGCATTATCTATCATGAATAAAAACACATTTTATGAGCAAGTAAGGACGCTGTAACACCCATACTAATTTTAACTAGTATATTAGCATGTGCGTTAAACTGATACTGGATACATTCAAAAATTTCAATAATAATATTACATCACAACAGAATAAATACATGTTTACTCGTTTGTACAATAATCCAAAACCGTTACAATACTTTTACATAAATCCGTTAAGCTTCTGGCTGGTACACAACGAGCAAACGCACTCCATCCAGCATCTCTATGAAGAACTTTATCACGAACCTCTGACATGCCTGCAAACCTGCACCAGAAGGAATGGGATGAGACATAATGTCTCAGTGAGCTCCAGCCCAACCTACTGTTGGCAACCACAGGGAACCTAGGGTCGCCATGCCTACCTTGGCAATCTTGGGGATTTCCTATGATCGCCAAGTCTTTTATCTGCCTATGACTATAAGTCCTCCTGTAACTATAACTTGAACTACCTATAACCTTTGCTGTGACTATCTATAACCATAACTGTAATCTACCTATAACTTTAACTTAGTGATCGAGGGGAAACCTAAGATCACTTTCTGGTAACTGTCTATAACTATAACTATGAGTTTCCTGTGACTATAACTGTAACTGTAACTGTAACTTTGACTATAACTATAAAACATAAAACATATACACAGTTCGATAGCAGTTTTATGTTAGCTGTTAGCGTTGAACAAACAATTAATCTGAGTTCATTTTACGGAGGGCACCCCGGGTGGAGCAACCCCGAGATACGTCTCCCTATGAACCGGTGAAATTCCTATCATATCAGGCTAACACCGGACTCCCTATGAAATTGCATGTGGACAACCCTCTCGGAGAAGTCCCATCCGGCGTATCCCGGAGTCTGCTGAACATGCCTATGACTGTGAAACGTGCAAGCACGCCAATATCTTTAATCTTTAATTCTTTAACTTTAACGTATGAATATATAATCTGTTACTATGAACATATAACCTTCCTGTAACTATAATCTATAACCTATGATTCTTGGCTTATCGTTCTCATAAGCCACCTATAATCGTTGAAGAACCAACACTATAAACCTTATCTGTGACTATGATTGTAGAAACATTCCTATAATCCTCGTATTCTAAACTGAATACCTCTATGATTTCTTATACCTAATATAGGTTCTTGACTTAGTAAAGTCGTCTGCATTTCCTAAGAGTTATCAACTCACGTGCAAGGAATCTATCCATAAAATCCTTGCACTCATACTATGATTCATGTTTTCCTATCAAAGGATTCGACATATCGTTATCATATGCCGTTCTTAAAGCTTTCCTATTCATATAACCATTGTTCTCGTATTTCCCATGCCTTGCGTATTCCTTGCTCCTATAATCTTACAACCATTGGAAGCCTTTTTGGATGGGTTAAAATGGTGGATAATGTTTCTAAAATGTTTCTGGAGAAAACGGGAGTGAAAAACCATGCCCACGCGCACTAGAATGCCCAAAACAGCAAAGCTGTCAAGTGCTGTCCTGATGCTGTCGCTATAGCCACGGCCTGTCGCTACAGCGACTGTAGGTAAAAGTCTGAAAAAAAGCACTGCTCGCTTGTAGCGACGGCTGGTCGCTTGAAGCGACCGTAGGCAGAAATAAAAGCTGTCTGGTCGCTGTAGCGACGGCTGGTCGCTGTAGCGACCATGACAGGTCAAAACTTGTTAAAAATCATGTTTTTCCACCATTTTTGCTCAATCCAAGTTACCCAAGCATCCCAAACATGCTAGGGATGATTTTCTATTACAAATTGATAGTTTAAAACGTATATGAGCAAGGAATTAGCAAGAAAAAGGAATTAGGGTAAAAACACTATAAAACTAGCATATGAAGAAATTCTCTATAAATCTCTCAAAGAGAGGTTCTAAAACCTCAAGGGAGCTCACCTTAAACTTGCTTGGTGCTGGCTTAGCTTGCTTTTCCTTTTTACTCAAAACCCTAGCTTGAGTTTCCTTGCTTTTCTTTAGTTTCTTCATGTTCTAACTTTTCCCACACCCAAACTTACTTGAAATACATGATTAAAGGAAGGAGTTTGATGATTGATGAAGGTTGGAGGGAGGGCGCAAGAGTGGGAGAAGAGAGAAGGGAGAGGTGTTGAATCTAGAGAGAGAAGGAAATGATAAATATGACAAATTTTCATATTTATCTCCTTTTATAACCTCTTCCTCTCATAATTACTATAATGCCATTCCGTTCGTTTAATTCCTGTGATACTGTTAAAAGTCATGTTTAAACGGGATATTACACTCTACCCCCCTTAAAAGAAATTTCGTCCTCGAAATTTAGATAATCCTTCGAAGATCCTGAAAAGATAAATCCTTTCTACCTCTTTCTCTACTATGAAAATTTCCAATCCTTTAAGCTTGTTGGAACTTCATGGCAACTCCAGGGCCTGACATGTAGATTGATCACGCACCCCGATTTAAACTATACTGGTTAAAACTTGTTCTCTAGCTATGATTTCCATTTCTGTAAATCAAAACTTGTGACAATCTCTTTCCATCCGAAAGGTCTGACGTATAATACATAACTACCACTTGCTAAGACGTATGATTATCTGAACCAACATATCCATCTTATCTGACAATAATCTTTGTTCAACATATTCCTTATAAATCCAATTTAAAATTATTAAGTCTTGGATTTCCTTTACTGAATTCTATCCGTTCTTCTTTAATTGACAATTCCATATTAACCTGAAGACGTCGAGTCGACCTGATTTTCCCCAATTATTTCAACTTTACGAGGAATCTGTTACTTTACTTTTAGTTCCAAGAACGTTCGTCCATAACCTTCGCCTCGCAAGACGACCTTTTACTGTTACATTCGTATCATTCTTCATATAAATTTAGCTTGCACTGAAAAGTATCTGACATCCTGATGTAACTATTATCACAACCATAAACATTGCTCACATCCCCACTGCGGTAATCCTTAAAGCTTGAGAAATCTATGAGTCACTCATGCTCCGATTAATTAATCAACGATAACAAGTAGCCAAAGGCCTTAGGAACTTTCTTCTTTACCAATACTTTCAAACTTATGAAAATCCAGTATAAGTGACATGTGGCATAAGCCGTCTCACATACCATCATATAATGCAGTCCATAGCACATAGCTTCCATACACGATCAAGTACGTGTTCACTACTACCGGATACATGGTACATCGCATCAACATTGTCCAACTAACGGGACATCATACTTAATAAAAATATACTTGAGACAAACCACGTCAACCAAGGTCACTCTCTTGACTCTTAATTCATTCTTGTATCCTTTAAACATTCACAATCCCATAACGTAAGTTATGGTTACATTCCGTTGTCGTAATAACTTACTTGTCAAAAGACATTCTCTGTTTTCGAAAAGAAGACTCTATCCTGATCGCTGTCAGAACAGCATTTTAAAACTCTTAATCCTTTATTTCATAACTTTAATTCACGTAGCCTTTTACTGTAAACTATGAGAAATCCTCTAATCCGTGTAAAACATTTCCTTCCTTTAACTATGAACATTAAGTTCAAGAATTTCTGAACTCCTCTACTGAGATTTGTTCGGTAACAACAAACTTGTTCTGCTTAAGACTTTCCTGTTAAAACATTACCGACTGCGTACCACGGTTACCGATACATGTCACACGACTATAAAAATGTTACACTACTATCTAAGTAGCATAAACTCTGCCTGATCAGTATACGTAATACTAATCATAACCTGTTACATGCGACATGCTAGCATAACGTGGATACGATGCGGAATAACTGCATGCCACTGAATAATTCCTCTACTTATCTAGTAAAATTTCCTGTTAGAACTGATGACAAATTCAAATCATCACTACTTACACATATTCCGTAACTTGAAAATTAATCTCTGAATGCCTTCCTGTAATTCCTCTGACAAGGACTTCACAAACATCCTTTTCTCTAAACTTCAGCTTTGAATTGTCTGTTAACTAATAATTGGATTACTTCTCCGCTGCGCAACTCTGATTTTTTTAACAATTCGCTTTGGGATCACTATTACCATATAAAATCTCCTTGACCAATACTTTGACCTTATATTTCCTTTCGGATCTAAACAATGTTTTTACTTTCGCGAAATATGCCGAAACCTGTAAACAGTCTCTAACAATAAATACGAGCCCAACGATGCTCCTGTTAAAACAACTTAAGTTCATACGTTATATACTTGTGGTAACTTCTAGAAACATTCTATGACTTCCAGAAATTCTCGTCTTTCATATGCTTAATCGATTAATGAATCGAGTCTCATCCTGTAATTATCCGTAGGGATTTCACATCCACAACCTTTTTCCAAGACACTTAGGTCCACACAACTCTAACATAACTCTTGGTTACTTCTCGGATTGCTCCGGGAATAATCCGTCTGGATAGAACTCAACTTTTACCGGCTCTTCTGTAAATTCAAACATGTGCTACACCTCTTCGAATACCCGATTAATAAATCTGTAATACTTTAACATTTTCCATTGGGTCCTTCCTATAACTTATTACTGTATTCACACTTCCATTCTAATCCTGTTATCTGTATAATATTCCATATGTCTACTCGACCGTTGCCCTCTTCATGGTTTCGAACAATCCAAAGGTATGTATTTTCCACCATCTTAACACATACCAACATAATGTGATCTTTGTCGGCTTACCCGAATACTTGTGTAAGGAGCCCATCTAAAGAGAATATAGAACTCCTTAACATCAACCATAGCTTTAACTACAACTTGTGCGTTAGTGACAATCTTCCTGTTAAATCTTCGAAACTGGTCCACTATAATCTGACGACATAAGATTCAACCTTTATTTCATACCCTTACAGGGGATTTACTTTACTTATCACTACGCTCACATTCTTCATACCAAGCATCTTGGTGTCCCATAATAAAGGAAGATAACCTGTTCCATCTATTCACTATTTCGCTTAATCCCTAAACGAGTCTCTTATCCATCAGATATTTAAATCTCATCCAATCCACGTGCGCAAGTCCTTCCATCCTTACACACTATGTCCTTACTGGAATTCCAGAGCTTCCGATAATTAATTGATCATTCCTTATTCCAAATCCCTGGGTTCGGTACCAAAATTCTTTACCTTTGTATCCGAAATAAAACTCTATTCCACCTTAACTTTTCAAATTGCGATTCCCGTTGAGATTCCCAAAACTTTCCTTAAAGTATTTTCATAGTTCTTTACTGTTCATGTCTCCTCGGAGAAGGCATCATTCAATGATGCGTCCAACTAGTTAAGGTACCTGACCTTGCTCTTTAATACCTCTTATATTCCTGAAACTTTGCCGTTAACTGGCTCAGTTACTTCACTGTTAGCGAACCATCCTTTGACACAAAACACTTTGCCAAATTCGTCTTAGAATCTGACGTCTTAACCTTCAACCTTTGAACACTTCTTTCCTCCTTGGTCACATTCAGCTCTCGGATATTTATCCTAACTGTCATATACTAGACTGAGTTGATCAGGCTCAACTAGACATGACATTTAGAACAACATCTGGAACCCAATGATTCCACTACTTTTATTGAATCTTAAATGACCCATGGCACGGTCTGAATCGACCTGCTCTGATACCAATTGTAACACCCATACTAATTTTAACTAGTATATTAGCATGTGCGTTAAACTGATACTGGATACATTCAAAAATTTCAATAATAATATTACATCACAACAGAATAAATACATGTTTACTCGTTTGTACAATAATCCAAAACCGTTACAATACTTTTACATAAATCCGTTAAGCTTCTGGCTGGTACACAACGAGCAAACGCACTCCATCCAGCATCTCTATGAAGAACTTTATCACGAACCTCTGACATGCCTGCAAACCTGCACCAGAAGGAATGGGATGAGACATAATGTCTCAGTGAGCTCCAGCCCAACCTACTGTTGGCAACCACAGGGAACCTAGGGTCGCCATGCCTACCTTGGCAATCTTGGGGATTTCCTATGATCGCCAAGTCTTTTATCTGCCTATGACTATAAGTCCTCCTGTAACTATAACTTGAACTACCTATAACCTTTGCTGTGACTATCTATAACCATAACTGTAATCTACCTATAACTTTAACTTAGTGATCGAGGGGAAACCTAAGATCACTTTCTGGTAACTGTCTATAACTATAACTATGAGTTTCCTGTGACTATAACTGTAACTGTAACTGTAACTTTGACTATAACTATAAAACATAAAACATATACACAGTTCGATAGCAGTTTTATGTTAGCTGTTAGCGTTGAACAAACAATTAATCTGAGTTCATTTTACGGAGGGCACCCCGGGTGGAGCAACCCCGAGATACGTCTCCCTATGAACCGGTGAAATTCCTATCATATCAGGCTAACACCGGACTCCCTATGAAATTGCATGTGGACAACCCTCTCGGAGAAGTCCCATCCGGCGTATCCCGGAGTCTGCTGAACATGCCTATGACTGTGAAACGTGCAAGCACGCCAATATCTTTAATCTTTAATTCTTTAACTTTAACGTATGAATATATAATCTGTTACTATGAACATATAACCTTCCTGTAACTATAATCTATAACCTATGATTCTTGGCTTATCGTTCTCATAAGCCACCTATAATCGTTGAAGAACCAACACTATAAACCTTATCTGTGACTATGATTGTAGAAACATTCCTATAATCCTCGTATTCTAAACTGAATACCTCTATGATTTCTTATACCTAATATAGGTTCTTGACTTAGTAAAGTCGTCTGCATTTCCTAAGAGTTATCAACTCACGTGCAAGGAATCTATCCATAAAATCCTTGCACTCATACTATGATTCATGTTTTCCTATCAAAGGATTCGACATATCGTTATCATATGCCGTTCTTAAAGCTTTCCTATTCATATAACCATTGTTCTCGTATTTCCCATGCCTTGCGTATTCCTTGCTCCTATAATCTTACAACCATTGGAAGCCTTTTTGGATGGGTTAAAATGGTGGATAATGTTTCTAAAATGTTTCTGGAGAAAACGGGAGTGAAAAACCATGCCCACGCGCACTAGAATGCCCAAAACAGCAAAGCTGTCAAGTGCTGTCCTGATGCTGTCGCTATAGCCACGGCCTGTCGCTACAGCGACTGTAGGTAAAAGTCTGAAAAAAAGCACTGCTCGCTTGTAGCGACGGCTGGTCGCTTGAAGCGACCGTAGGCAGAAATAAAAGCTGTCTGGTCGCTGTAGCGACGGCTGGTCGCTGTAGCGACCATGACAGGTCAAAACTTGTTAAAAATCATGTTTTTCCACCATTTTTGCTCAATCCAAGTTACCCAAGCATCCCAAACATGCTAGGGATGATTTTCTATTACAAATTGATAGTTTAAAACGTATATGAGCAAGGAATTAGCAAGAAAAAGGAATTAGGGTAAAAACACTATAAAACTAGCATATGAAGAAATTCTCTATAAATCTCTCAAAGAGAGGTTCTAAAACCTCAAGGGAGCTCACCTTAAACTTGCTTGGTGCTGGCTTAGCTTGCTTTTCCTTTTTACTCAAAACCCTAGCTTGAGTTTCCTTGCTTTTCTTTAGTTTCTTCATGTTCTAACTTTTCCCACACCCAAACTTACTTGAAATACATGATTAAAGGAAGGAGTTTGATGATTGATGAAGGTTGGAGGGAGGGCGCAAGAGTGGGAGAAGAGAGAAGGGAGAGGTGTTGAATCTAGAGAGAGAAGGAAATGATAAATATGACAAATTTTCATATTTATCTCCTTTTATAACCTCTTCCTCTCATAATTACTATAATGCCATTCCGTTCGTTTAATTCCTGTGATACTGTTAAAAGTCATGTTTAAACGGGATATTACAGACGCATAACAATGAAAAGGTTTTAAATGATTTTGATTCAACGAAACTTAGTCCCTTGTATGGGTAGCTATTCGTGAAAATGTAATCCCTATAAGAGGTGATTACTGAGATAGAGAAAAAGGAAGAAACAAAAAGGCAAATGAAAATTTGCTTGGGTTTCACGTGCTACTTTCCCTATGACTTCGAAATAATTTGTTTTTGAAAGATGATAATGAGGTTGACTCTTTCCCTCTTGAATTCTGTCCGGACCTCACGTGCCGCAGTCTTTTGCCTTCTTTCTTTTTTTGAAACCCCTAACTTTTACCTGGACCGCTCTTTCGAGTTTTCAATCCACCGGGGTATATTTCCTTTTTTGATGTCCTTAATTTTTGCCTAGACCGCCTTTTCAGGTTTTCGATCTAGCAGGACGCTCTCTATTGCCTAAACCGCCCTTTCAGGTTTTCGATTTAGCGAGCTCTTTTTTTTTTGGCATATATATTTTTTTTTTGACTGCGCCGGAGTTTATTGATAGGGGGATCCTTGTGGGTGGGTAATATCCTTTTCCCCAAGCATTAAGTTTCCTTCTCTAAATTTTCGAGAATGAACTTTCTTGTCGAGCTGTCCATGCCACAATGCTGTGAGGTGTTTCTCTTTTATGAGGTTCAGTTGGTCGAACCTTGTTTGTGTTTGTGAATGCCAATAAAATTGGGCTTTGTTTGTGATTGGATGCCGAGCGAGGTCGGGCCTTTTTTTTTTGGTTGCCGAGCGAGGTCGGGCTTTTTGTTTTTGGTTGCCGAGCAAGGTCGGGCTTTTATTGTGATTGGATGCCGAGCAAGGTCGGGCTTTTGTTTGGTTGCCGAGCGAGGTCGGGCTTTTTGTGATTGGAGTGGACATGCCAATGAAAATTGGGCTTTATGTGTGATTGTGTTTGTAAGGGCCAATGAAAATTGGGCTTTTATTGGAAATGGTATTTGGGAATATGTTTGTGAGTGCCAATGAAAATTGGGCTTTTGGGTGTTTGGATGCCGAGCGAAGTCGGGCTTTTATTGTGATTGGATGCCGAGCAAGGTCGGGCTTTTATGATAGGATGCCGAGCGAGGTCGGGCTTTTATGATGGGATGCCGAGCAAGGTCGGGCTTTTGTTTGGTTGCCGAGCAAGGTCGGGCTTTTGTTTTTTTTTTTTGGATGGGAATGCCAATGACAATTGGGCTTTTATTGGAAGTGGGGTTTGTGATTGCCAATGGAAATTGGGCTTTTTGTTTGGAAATTGTGTGTGCCAATGAAAATTGGTCTTTTGTTGGAGATGTGAGGAATGTCAATGATGACTTGGCTTTTTGTGGGAATTTGTGGGGAGTGCCGTAACGGCTTGGCTTTTTGTGGGAAATTGTGGGGAGTGCCGTAACGGCTTGGCTTCTTTTTTTTTGATGAGTTGGGCGACCACTTGTTTGGTCATGTTTGCATAGGTAGCTGCTTCGACCCATTTGGTGAAACAGTTGATGGCGACTAGTATGAACTGGTGCCCTTTTGAAGCCTTTGGCTCAATCATTCCGAACATGTTTATGCCCCACATAGAAAAAGGTTAGGGTGATGTCATGACATTCAGAGGTGTTTGTGGTATGTGCCCCTTGTTGGCATAATTTTGTCACTTGTGACATGTCTTGGCATGGGTTTGGAAGGACTCCACATGGGTTTCTTTGGTGAGCATGACTGCTTCATGTTTATCCACACGTATGAGTGAGACTATGATTTCTCTTGTAGAGTGTGCCCCGGCAGAGGGAGAACTGTGATGCTATTTTTTTTGAGGGCTCTCTTGGTGAGGTTGCATTACCCTATCCTCCTGGTCCCCAAGTCTGGACAATCCTTCAGGAGGTTCAAAATCGTCCTTATTATCATCTTCCTTTTGGTTAATTTGGAGATTGAAGTCAAAAGGGATCGTAGCAGTGTTATTTTTTGGTGGTGTATTTATGTGATTTTTTTTGTAGGGTTTATGAAAATTTATTTGAGAACGAAAGAAAAACGAACTCTTTTGAACATAAACCGCAAATTTATTAATGACGGAAATGATTTGAAATATGGGGGTCCCATAAAAATTAATCATTTGCCTTGGGAAGAGCAAAATGATTTGATTTTTTTTGAAAAAACAAGATAAATTACTTGGACAAAGAAATGATTTTCAGAATTTCGATGGCCTTCCGGTTGCTCGGATCTCATCAGAAACGCCAAGGTACACCGGGTCGGGTACTTCTTCTTTTTTTTTTTGTGTTTTTAGTGAGGGGGTGATGTGAGGGTTTTGCTTTGAAATGCATGTAAATGTATGAATGCAATGAGTATGCAAAAAATATGCCCCTTTTTTATGCAAAATTTTTTCATGAATGCAAATGGATGATATGCAGGGGTTTGGTATATGAAGGTTCGGAACTTCCCCCCATTCTCACGTGTAGGCTCTAAAGATGATATTTCCTAAGAAAAGGTCCCTAGAGTCATAGATCTCATATGGAATTAGGGTTGTCTATGGACATACGTCGACATGACTTCAATTAATTCCACATGAAAATCTCATCTAAGCGGGGTTGGACATCCTACCTCACGGACATACGTCAACGCGGGCTTCCGCACACAACCTCCTTCTAACTTAGTGTTTTTCTCAAGCTCGGGTAGAGAGCCTCACACGTCCGGCATTAACCCGAACAATGTGGAGTAACATCACTCAAGTAACCCCCACATTTGATATATATAATATGAATATAAAGCAAATAAAGCAAATATAAACATAAAGCATAAATATAACATGCATGAATAAAATTAATAAACATGGCACGCAAAGAAAATAAAGCAATTGTCTTTAACCCAAATAGGTTAGGCTTGACTCGCTAGTGGGAACAGGGTCCCCAGTGAAGTCGCCAGCTGTGCGCACCTCGTTTTTTTCCTCGGGAAAAAGACGCGCAGATTCCTCCGAGGTCGTCCTCGAACGCTCGGAGGGTGCCTTTGTGAAGCCGCCACCAAAGTTTTTGTGTAAAGGGAACGTTGATAAACCCTTAAGTTTTTTTTTGCTTGTAAAGGGAAACGATAATAAAACCCTTTTGACGATGAGGATAAGGATTAGGTCATCGCAACCATTGTCGGGTTCGGGAGTCGGTTACGCGAGGGGAAGGTATTAGCACCCCTCACGTCCGTTGTACTCAACGGGAACCTTCTATTTGGTTAAGACTTGAATTGCTTTTTAATACTTTGCGTTCATGTTCATTTATGCTAAAATATAATAAGGGGGGGAAAAAAGATAAAAACAAACGAAAGAAAAGAAAAAAGGTTTTTTTTATTATTGTGCTTGACAAGATGTCGATCTTGCTCCTACGTATCTCCCGGTAGTCGGAGAATTCAAAGCATACGTAGTTCTTTGGTAGAAAAACGTATGTGTGTTGGTTAATTTTAATTGGACGATGTTTTAACCGAATTCTTGTGATTAAACGTTGCTTGTATGCTCGCACTTGGAGACTTATTAAGCGTTCGTTCACGAATCACATTAGAATTGTTAAAAGGTACGTCCGTTAGGGTAGAGGGTTGAATTGGTCGCTATGGGACCAAGGGAGGTACAATGGACTCAAACGAGTCAAACATTGACCGAGTGGACTCCAAAGAGTCGGGCAATCGTTCGATTGATCCACTGAGATCAAGAACGGGTACAATGATCTACTCTAGGTACTGCTTCTAGAGGTCGAACATTGACCGAGTGGACTCCGAAGAGTCGGGCGATTGTTCGATTGATCCACTGAGATCAAGAACGGGTACAATGATCTACTCTAGGTACTGCTTCTAGAGGTCGAACATTGACCGAGTGGACTCCAAAGAGTCGGGCGATTGTTCGATTGATCCACTGAGATCAAGAACGGGTACAATGATCTACTCTAGGTACTGCTTCTAGAGGTCGAACATTGACCGAGTGGACTCCAAAGAGTCGGGGGGTTGAGTCTAATGGCCAACGGGGGACCAAAAGGTTTGGATTGACCACAAGGGGCCAAGATTTGGTTTGGTTAGGGTTGTACATATTGAAAATGGAATGACGATTGTCCGAACGACGAGACATACGTCACGCATTCGTACAATCGGGGCGATGGAGAGACATACGTCACACCATCCCTTTTTCATTCAAGTTTTTGTATGAAACTCAAGAAATCCCAAAGTGAACAAAACACTTGGTTGTTGCAACCTATGAACAAAGGTTGTTCAAGTTTATGGAAAAGCACAAGTTTGTGAATAATGCACAAGTTCGGCTCAATTTTGAAAACGGTTTTGAAAAGCGAACAAGTTCGGCTTAAGTTCACGTTTGATTGAAAATCATGAACAAGGTTTTTGTTCAAGTTTGGTTTTGAAAATGGTGAACTTAGCTTATTGCTCAAGTTTGTTTTGAAAGTTTGTGGACATAACTTATTTTGCAAGTTATTCCAAAAAGCGTTGCACGAACTTGTGAATTTGTCAATATCATGCTAGATCTTTGTTATGGTTTGAATAAAATGAGTTTCAAACCTCCTAGGTTCTGAGCTTTGGGTTAGAACCTCAAAAATTGGCTTTTGAATTCATGTTCTGAATTCTGTCATGGTCGCACTGCGACCAGACCTTCGCACTGCGAAGTATGCGAAAATTTGAGTTCAGAAGCTGCTTCTGAACTTCTGTTCAGAAGCAACTTCTGAACTAGCCTCAGAAACTTAGGAGGAGTGAAAAGCTTTGAAAATAGCAAGAGTGCAACAACTTAGCTTAAATGTTTTGCAAACCTTGGGATTTCTTTTATTTCAAAAAGGTTTTAAATCAAAATGAGTAAAAACTCAAAAATGCAAAACTGGGTTTGAACCAAGTTAAGATCAAACACAACTGAAAACAGTATGCAAATGGAGTGTAAATAAGTTAGAATGACTTACCTGCTCCTAGCCCAAGGCTTGTGTTTGCAAGGAAATGGAAGAGGCTTGAATGCTTATGGTTTTGCAAGGTTGGACAAGTTTGATGAACAACCCTTAATCAATGATAATTTGCCTTTGTTTCTCCCTCCTTGTGTGAGGTTTAGAAGCTGTTTTGCTGGCTTGGTTGCTTTGTGTTGGTTTTAGGATGATTTGTGTAAGAAAGGATTGGAGATTTCCTTTAAACCTACCCAAAACCAAACTCTGTTTTTGTGAGGAAAATGTGCAGCAATTCACTCGAATTTGCACTGGTTTTCTGCTCTCAAACCTCTGTGTTTTCACTCTCTCAATCCCTTCCTCAACCCTCTCTAGAGCTCTCTTTGATTCAGCAGCAATGCCTTGCTTTTATAGGCCAAAATGAGATCAAAAGTCATGATGACAAAATCTGCAGCAGGGCTGCTTTTGGGCTATAATCATGACTGATTTGCTTTGCATTTAATGTTAAGGATAAGAGGTGACCTTGCCTTGCTGCAAGGGTCAAGACCTTGGACGAATTCAGCTCCCAAAGCAGCTGAATTCTGACAGAATAATGATGGAAATGATGACAGCAAAGCTGTTTGCAAAACAGGGGCAGCCACTTTGCCTTAATCCTTGAGTGGTTTTGATAAAGCCTATGGCAAGGTGGTTGGTGGCAAGTAGCAGGGTCAGTTGCAGGTCAAGTGGGAGGGATAAGGACTGCCCAAAGTCAGCAAGTGGTTGAGTTACTTGATCAACTTTGCTTCCTCTTCTTTTCCCTTTTTGCTTTTCCAATTGTCACATGTTTCTATTCTTCCACTTGGTTAAATCCATAATTATCCATGATAATAATACATGATAATAATTATAGACAATGACTGGAATGCAATAAAAGAAAAGGAAAACAGAAAAATCAAAAATCTGAAAATCTGCAGAAAATTCGCAGACTTCGCAAAGCGAAGTAAACTTCGCTTTGCGAAGTCCTCATTTCTGGGAGACTTCGCACTGCGAAGGGGACTTCGCACTGCGAAGTCCTCATTTCAGCAATGTTGACTTTTTGTTGACTTTTTGACTTTTCTCTCTTTTTTTTTGATTTTGATGATTTTTTGATTTTTTTTGAAAAGGCTTAGGACAAAATTAGGGTACTACACCCATATTACTTTGGGTCCTTAGAGGTTAGTGTTTCTCTTTTCAAGAGATTCTTTCCTATGACCACATTCTGATTTAAGATGATCAGATTTGTTGTAATAAGAACTTTATATTTTACCAATCTCAACCTTTTGACATCGTTCTATTTTAGTGTAAAAAATGATTCAGATCTTTTATGAAAACACTTTTATAATCTGATTTTTTTTAAAATCTTTATGATAACAAACTGATTCTAGATAATAATATATGTTATAATAAACACAATAACCTTATCAACCTTTTGAGAGTATTCTGATATAGGATAATATGTCTTTTTGAAATAAGGATTTTTCTCAACTCTCTTTTTATAAAACAGCAAACAGATTTAGAATGATGAATTCTTTTGTAAAATGAACATTTTTAATTTAGATTCTCACTTTTGTTTGTAAGAGGTTCTGAATCCTAAACCAGCCTTTTTTTTTTAAAAGATCTTGACAGACTTCAGAAAATTGGTTATGTCCTTTTTTTTTCAAAATAAATTTACTACTCTTTTGTATGTGAGAGGTTATGAATCTTGAACCAACATTTTAAAAGGTCTTAACAGACTTCAGAAAGTTGGTTATTTTTTATTTGTTAAAAAAATTAACTTCCCTTTTGTTTGTGAGAGGTTTTGAATCCTGAACCAGCTTTTTAAAAGGTATTAACAGACTTCAGAAAGTTGGTTATGTCCTTTTTTAAATTTTTTACTTTCTTTTCAAAATAACATTTTGTTTCAATAATTTAGAATTTTCTAAGTCTTGCAACTTTTTTGCTCATTGAGAATCTTATGTTTCTCAAACATTTTCAAATAAGAGTGTTGCAATTCTTGAATGGTTTTAAGACATTTTTCATTCAAGATTAGTAGTTTCACCTTTTCTTACTTTATTTCAGAAAAGTTATTATTATTATTTTTTTTTAAGACTTCATACTTTCAAGATAAAATGCATGAGTTATATGAAATATTATTGAACACTTTATATAAAAGATAAGGATTGTAATTTATTACCTCTTCACTTTCTGTGTTTGAATATACTCATGTATTGACTTCTTCTTTTTCTTCAAAGTCATCTCAGGATGCCATCTTTGCATTTTCTTGTTCAGAGGGCGTCTAGTTTTGAAAAATCCCACATTGTTGCATATGTGACATGTACTTTGATTTGCAGATTTTGACATCACTTCTTTCTGGATCTTTTCCTCATACACTGTTAAGTGCTCAAACCATAGAGGCAGAGCTCTGATACCAATTAAAGTGGAAATAATAGTCACAAGAAAGGGGGGTTTGAATTGTGACCCTTTTTAAATTTAACCTGCACTTGTGATAAATCATTCTCAAGTTGATACTTGGAAGAAATAAAAACTTGGTTAAGTTCAGAACGTTCTGAAGTGCGTTCAGAACTGTTAGCGTAATAAATGATGAACAAAGTGATAATGGTGTGTAAACTGAATTTAAACATTTATGCTGAAAATAAATAGTAAAGGGATAGAGAAGAAAGGCACACAGAATTTTATAGTGGTTCACCCAATGTGGGTTAGTCCACTCCTCACAATCTTGTGAGAGTTTCCACTATGATGCTTGAGATAACCTCTCAAATCCTGCACCGTACAATCTTGTTCCCTTGGAACGGTTACAACCTGTATTCTCTAAGCCTCAGCAGGCTCTCCACTTTCTGTGCTAAGTCACACCAGACCTTGCACTATGTTACTCAACCTAGACTTTAATACCCTTAAAACTAGATGAGATTTGCTCTTTACAATTGATTGGAGTTTTGAAGAAATGTTGTCAAGATGAAGACAATCAGAAGAGAAGAAAGGAGGGAGAAATTATCTTTAACAAGATAAAAGAGAATTGATTTACACTTTTAGAGACAATTTGAAATCTCAGTGATGATCAATTCGAAATGCTAAAGCTTCAAACACTTTTCATATGTTTTCTTGTATGCTTTGCAATTGTGTATGTAATGCTGAGCCTTTTACTTCTATTTATAGAGTTATTGGTCTCTTGTAGCCGTTGGAGGGTGACCAATGGTCTTGTGCCATGTGTCCTGGGCCCCACTGACTTTTACTTGAAAATCTGGGTGAACATTCTGAACTTCAGAATGTTGTTGTGTTCTTGAGAATACTTCAGAACGTTGTTGCATTCTTGATGATCTTCATCTGGATTCATCATGTATGAATGAAGATATGAGTTTCTGGGTTCATCATATGCGTCTCATATGATTTTCTGGGCATTATCCATAAGCAGTGACTTTAACACTTACATCAGAATGTTGCTGGATAATACTTTCCCAGATTTGCCTTGGAAACAGTGCAGGACAGATAAAGTGGAACTGTCACTTCATGCCCATGCTTTAGGGGATTTTGCTGGTCTTGTACAGTACCAACTCCCTTATGTGTAAAAATCTTATTGATTCTGACTTGGAGATTGTAATCTTGCTTTTGCTTTACTTTTCCAACTACTCTATTGTTGCTGTCAGAATTAAAGCATGTGCTGTATTGAACTTTCTGAACTCTGAAAGTTCCTTTTGTTTTACTTAGGATGATTTGTAAGACTTCCATTTGATGTAATCAAATCCCAATAGTGAAACATCAATGAAGTGCAGTAATTTGAACATCTAGGATGATATTCCCTTTTGAAATATTCCTATTAATTCATTGTTCATAGTCTTAAATGAACATTGAATATCCTTTTTGACATTTATCTTGTAAATGCCTTTATTGCTTGATTGATCCATGCAAGTATGCTTTCCTGGACATTTATTCATGCCACGTGTGACTTGCATGTTCTTGATAGTGTTCTTGAATTTCTGGGCTTGTGTAAAAGCAGCCTTATGACAAACTTTTTGAACTGTGAACAAGCTTCTGAACTATGTTCAGCTTCTGAACAATGTTCAGCTTCTGAACTGTGTACAATCTTCTGAACTGCGTTTCAGCTTCTGAACAGCGTCCCAGCTTCTGAACTGCGTTCTAGCTTCTGAACTTCGTTCCAGCTTCTGAAGTACGTTCCAGAGTCTGAACTGTGTCCAACCTTCTGAACTCTTGTTTAACATTCTGAACTCTGACTGAGTTCTTTATTCTTAATGATCTTTGATTCCTTTTATCTTGGTATGGTTCATACTTTGTTCCTGTCTTAGTTAATCACTCAAGAACACATTAAATACCAAGAACTATCAAAGTCCATTAATCCTTTAATCACCATAGATGTCTTTAATGATTTCTTGATCCAACGTCGAAATCTTTTTCTACATATGATATGTTCATATCACATCTGTTCTTGTATGTTCTTGGTGTGGACATTGAATTTTTGGGTTTGCTCTAACGAACCTTCTGAGCAACCTTCTGAACAACCTTCTGAACTCCTTCTGGGTTCATACATATGAACTTCAGAATGTTTCTTCTGGGTTCCTTCTTTTTTGATGGTTGTACTTTATGTTGAACATTCTGATTATCTTAAACATTCTAATGTTCTTCAATACTTTGAACCTTATGAAGGTTGTTTATTTATTCCCTTCAAAAACTACTTGAAGCATATAAATGAGAGATCATTTATTTTGACAAACAAGATGATTCTTTCTTTGAAGTCCAAAAGAATATTTCTTTGCATCATTGCTTGTAACCGATGACTTTAAATATTCTTGTTTATCCATGAAGTAATCCTTTAATATTTCTGGAAATATTCTGGGTTAATTGTTCATGATCATTATGAACTACATTCATATGAACATTCTGAACTCTGAACTTCTTATCCTTAGAAGCTTTAGAAGTGTGATACTTTGAGGAGGTTCTGAGACTCTTCCTAACTTGTTTGCATATTTCCTTTTATCTTGTTTACCCATGGAGGATCTTCACATCATATAACATAAAACTCAATGTGAGTTTTGTCACATAACTTCAAGCACCTTCTTGTGTAGCTTGTGATGTAAGTTCTTCCATCATGATTCTTGAGCTATGAATCTTCATGGAGATATGATACTATTGTTTCAACTGATGATATACTCATTCTTTCATTGTGGAGTAGATATAATGCACTTATTGATGTGGGTGGCTTCTAGCTTATCCACTTAAGTGATTCCTGTTCTTATAACAAAAACTCAAGTGCAAACATCAGTAGATCAATATTCATAAAACTTATCATTTATTCCACGAGGTTTGTTATCATTAAAACATTCATCAAAAAGATTTTTGCTTCAACAGTTGATTCTTCTGCAGCATCTGAAGTATAGCTTGAATTCCTGAATTCATTTCTGATTGCTTATGGGCAACGCCTGATTGCTGGAGCAGGATGTCATATTGTTTCCTTGCCATTTCCTCTTGCTTTGCATTCAAATTCTTCTGAGCTTCCATTAGTTCTAGCAATTTTACTTTCATAGCTTCTTGTTTAATTTTCTGCTCTAATAAGTCTGCTTGAACCTTGTCCACAAACTGAATCATCTCAGGTTCCTCCAGATCTATTCTCTTGATCACAAGATGCTTTGGTTTGATGAAGAACTTAGATATCCAGGAAGTAGAGAGTCCAGACTTCAGAACCTCTGGCACTTCAGGAGTTTCTTCCTCAGGAAGAGCAGAGTCTGAGATCTGTCTAAAGATGTCCTTCCTAAGTTGCATAACTTCCATGCTGACAACCACTTCCTTGATCCAACTGTCAAAAGCCTTCTGCTGAGAAGCAACTGACAAAACTTGCATTTGTTCTAGAGTTGTGTTCACAAGCTCTCTCAGATTGTTCCATTTATCCTCATAATTGACCAGTTGAATAGATTGAGATCTTGAATCCAGAAGCTCTTGTAGAATGTCAAAGATAATTCTGCAGACCTCTTGCAACCCAATGTTTGAGCTAAGGATGGGTGGAGGTTGGATGATGGGGACATATGTTTGAGTAGAAGAAGAGGGGATATCTATGACAATCTCTATAGCTGTATCAGAATGAGATTCTGACTCAACTATAGACTGATTGTCATCAGAGGCTACAGGCAAAAGTTGGGTAGGTTGTTGTTGGAGTTCATGAATGATTTCAGATTATGATGCTTCAGTCATGACAACATCAGAAGTCGAGGTTTGATGTTCAGGTTCAGGTTCAGGTTTGGCTAGATTTAGAGGTTCAACAAAAATAGGCCTGTCTTCTGATACAGAATGAGTGTCAGATATTGTATCAGAGACTGTGAGAGAAGGAGGTGATTTATGTGGTTCAGATGCTATAGGTTCAATAATGGTTTCAGTGGAGGTTGGGATTTCTGAAACAACTGTAAGAGTTGTTGTTTCAGAGGCTGATTTAGGTAAGGGTGAGTTCACATGATGAGGTAGTTTTCCACCTAGATGTTGAGATAACACATCTATGGTAGAAGAACTGGGTTGTGGAGAGGATGAGGAAGAAGATTGATAGGCTTTAGCAGACAATTGTGACAGTTTACCTAATTGGAATTTGGCATCAATTTCTTGCTTCTTAAGGGCTATCTCATCTTCTGATAAATATGAGCTGGGAATCCTTAAAGGTGAATCACCAGGCAAAAAAGTCTATATTGGTGACACATTTAAAGTTTCCTCGGAGTCTAGCAGGAAATCAGAAGAATTTGGTTGAGGGGGTAGAAGAACTGATGCAGACATATGTAGTTTTGTGGAAGTTGTAGGTTTGGGAGAGGCTTGTTTAGGTTTGAGGGAGGCTTTGAGATGGGTGTATTGTTTGATTAAGGTAGCCTCGTCATCATCAGATGCTGAGGGTGAGTCAATATCAATAGGTTGGGAAGAGGAGGTTGTAGATTTACCTTTAACTTGAGCAGAATCTGCAGTTTCTGTAGTCTCAGACTCCTTCTTCACTAAAAGGACAAAAGTCATGATCTTCTATGATGCTTCTACAGACTTGCCCTTCAGACTCTCAGCTAAATCAACTACATCCTGAGCAGCCTTAATTTTATTCTCCCTAACCTTTTCTCTTATCAGCTCATCTTAAGTATCAGAGGAAGATTCTTCCAGAATCAGCTTCCTCTGAAGAGGTTTAACACTTGTCTTCTTCTTTTTCTGAGGTTGAGGATCCTCAGAGGCAACTTCAAGCACAGGTGCCAGATCAGACTTGGACACCTTCTTTTTCTTATTCTTATTCTGAACAACAACTTCTTCCATTTCAGACTCAGCCTTTCTCTTCCTGACTGGTCTCTAGGGTTCATCTGGGTGATCAGGGATCATGTCCCAGTTAATTACTTCACATGTCTCCTTGAAATGCTCAACCACGAAGTAGGCAAGTACTTCCTTGTTGTCTTGTTTGGATATAGGGGGAAAGTCTATCAAGTAATAATTCTGCTTCAGATTTGTCTAAACATCAGATTCTGAAATGATTACTTCCTTCTTTGGAATAATCTTCATATGCCCAAGAGTAGCTCATGATATGATTGGGCCACTGCAGACTTCAAGCTCACTGTCTGATCTAACTCCCAGGGATATCAGACTCTCCACCAGTCTTCCTTGAAAGAAAATTTCTGAGAGGAGTCTGGTGTAGGGTACGCGTCTCTTTTCTTTCAGACTTTCCTTGATAGATGTGCAGAGATGGTGGAAGATGTAGGCAGGAAGATCTACTGGTTTCTTCAGAATCCACCATGTTAGTATGTGCATCAAGTCAAAAGACTTGTAGTCAGACCTTCCTGATCTTGGAACTATGCAAGACAGAAGCAACTTATGAATGATTTTGTGTTCTGCTTTCATATCCACTGTCTTCTCAGAATCCCTTCCTTCAAACAGAGTCTTCTTGATCAGAGGCACCCATGAACTGGTTTTCTTTGTATCAGTCATGAAGAGTCTACCTCTTTTGGCTCCTATTGCTTTAGCAATAATTTCTTCAGTGATGGTAACACTGATTCCCATTACAGCAGACCTTATTTTAGGTTCAATGAATTCCTTCAGACCCATTTCCTTCCTTGACTTCCCTTTCAGTCTTGGATTCTCAGCAATCTTCATAGCTTCTTCCTTGTTTGCAGCTTCTCTGTCATACACCTCGCTTCTGACACAAATCCTTTACAACCTCTGTATAGGATGGTCCATTTAGCATGTTGAAGAAAGGTCTCCATTTTTGAAAATCCACGAACTCTGATGTTGAGTATTTTGGTGTTGGCTGCATGTTTTGGCAAATCCAATGTGTTGAATAGAAGCATCTCCATGTTTAGAACAAGTCTTCAGTTGCAAAGTTTTTCCATTTGAAGCTGTTCAGAAGCTGAAAATTTCATCAGAAGCTAAAAGTTGGGTCAGACGCACTGTAGCACTTCAGAAGCTGAAATGTGAGTCTGATGCCCGCGTTGACTTTTGTTGACTTCATCAGAAGCTTGTTATTTTCAAGTTATTCTTGCGCGAATCTTGGCGAGATTTAACAAGAATATATCTTCGCATATTGCTTCTAGAATGCTGGTTGATTTGGAGTAGATTTTATGAAGATTTGGTTCAGTTTTATGAAGTTCGTATTTTTCTGCAGAATCTTTATAAAGATACATTGCAGGTTTATTTGTTTCCTTATTTGGATCATTCATAATTCAGAATCATATCTATTTGAGAAGATTTAATTCAGATTAATGTTGCTTGCTGAAGACTATATAAGGAGTGCTTTGCTGCTATTCAAGATATAAGGAATTAGAGAGAAAATTCATAAATAGAGTCTTAGTGTGTGTAAGCTTTTTTAGCTTTGTTTTGTGCACCACTCATATGTGTTGAGTTGGTTTAGGTTTAATTGAGTTGTAATTCATTCAAAGCTTTTAAGCAAGAATGAAGTTTTTGTTTTGAAGTGTGTTCTTCAAAAACAGGGTAGTTTTCAGACCTGGGTTTAGTTCAAGGGTTGTTCAAGTAACTGGGCTGTTACTTGAATTGGAAGTTAGTGGATTCTAATACTCATGCGTGGGTAGAAGTCTGACTAGGTGGAGATTGATTGCTTGAGATAGGAACTGGGAGTCAGTGTCTGAGTCTTAAGGATTAATTCCAATAGTGGATTTCCTTCCTGGATTGGTATCCCCCAGAGTAGGAGGTGTTTACTCCGAACTGGGTTAACAAACCTTGTGCCTTTTTATTTCTGCACTTTTAATTTCTGTTGCATAACTGTTTTTAATTGTGCTAAGTATTGGTTCAGAACCAGTGTAATCAGAACCAGTTTACTCCTCATTATTGCTAAGCCAGAAATTTCAATTGGCATCAGAGCAGGCATCGTGCCTGTGTTTTGGGTGAGATCCAGAGTTATTAATGTCTGGCTTTATGGAGAGAGAAGGAGGCCCTGTCAACAGACCACCCCTACTTGATGGCACCAATTATGAGTACTGGAAATCAAGGATGTGTGCATTCCTGAAATCCATTGACAGCAGAACTTGGAAAGCTGTGATTAAAGGCTGGGATCATCCTGTGGTTTTGGACAAAGATGGTAACAAGACTGAGGTTCTGAAGCCTGAAGAGGAGTGGACCAAAGCTGAAGATGATCTGTCACATGGAAACTCAAAGGCCTTGAATGCAATTTTCAATGGTGTTGACATGAACATGTTCAGACTCATCAAGCAATGTACTGTGGCAAAGGATGCTTGGGAAATTCTGAAAACTACTCATGAAGGAACCTCTAAGGTTAAGCTATCCAGACTTCAGTTGCTCACAACAAAATTTGAAAACTTGAAGATGTTGGAGGATGAAACTGTTCAGGAGTTTTACATGAATGTGCTGGACATGGCAAATTCCTTTGATTCTCTTGGGGAAAAGATGACAGATGAGAAGTTAGTCAGAAAAATCCTCAGGTCCCTGCCCAGAAGATTTGATATGAAGGTTACAGCCATAGAAGAAGCTCATGACATCACCACCATGAAGGTTGAGGAGCTGATTGGGTCCTTGCTCAATTTTGAGACTGCTTTCTGCAAACAGCCTGATAAGAAAGGGAAATGAATAGCTTTTGCTGTTAATTCTGAAGCTAATAATCAACAAGAGCTTGATGAAGATGAAGATGATCTATCAGAAGCACTTGTGTTAGTAGGAAAACAGTTCAAAAAGATTCTGAAACAGGTGGACAAGAAATCCAAATACAAAGGTCAGAATCTCAGACTCAACAATAATAAGCAACAATCTGAAGAGAATAGAAAACAAGCAAGAGGTGTGCAATGCTATGAGTGTGAAGGCTATGGACATATCAAAACTGAATGTCCTAATTTTCTCAAGAAGCAGAAGAAAAGCCTTGTTGTATCTTGGTCTGATGAGGATAGCTCAGAAGGAGAGGTTGAGAGTAAGTCAGCCAAACATGTTGCTGCTCTTATGGTCTCAAAAGCTTGCTCAAAGTCTGTGCCTGTAGTCTATTCAGAGTCTCAAACTTCATCAGAAACTGAAACTTCATCAGAATCTGAAGCCTGTGATGAAAAATTGATTTTTGAGGAACCAGCTGTTTCTTATGAAGAATTGTATCTCAGAAATCAAGAATTGATCAAGTTATTAGAGACTGAGAAGGAAACTGTGTGTCAGCTGCAGTCTGAAAGACGTGCTCATATAGGACAGATTGCTGATCTTAATGATGAAGTAACACTTTTGAATTCCCAACTTGATCAGATGAAAAAGCAAGTTAGGATGATGAACTCTGCTACTGATAAGTTGGAGGAGATTCTAGATGTCCAGAAGCAAGGAAAAACTGGGTTAGGTTATGTTGATCAGAGTCTGAAGCTCAAGGAGAAAAATCCTGTTAGTCAATTTGTACCTGCTGATTCTATGGTTGGAACATCAAAGAGGAGACCTCAGAAACAAGCACAGATGCAAGGTCAGAAGCCAGCTCAAATGATACCTCATAAGCAAGTTCAGATGCTGCCTCAGAAGCATGCTCAGATGCATTCCCAGAAGTTTAACAGAAACAAAAGAAGGAATCAACCTTGGGTCTGTCATCATTGTGGTAAAAAGGGTCACATTAAACCTTTTTGTTACAAATTGCATGGTTATCCCAAACATTTGCAACACAGAAAAGTTGAACCAGCTGTGAACAAGAGCAAAATCAAGAAAGTTTGAAGACCTAAGAGTGAAGGTATTGCTCAGAATCAGAACAAAGGAAAGGGAAAGGTTGTTGCTGATGACAGCAAGCCAATTCCTATAGCACAGAAGAATTCTGGTGCTGGACCATCCAAAGTCTGGAGCAAAGTTCATGTTCCTGCTCAGAAGGTACTATTTTCTTGTAAGTCTGAAGTTGCTAGGACTTGTGATCAGAAAAGAGTGGCTGATTTTGAGAAACAAATTGCTGGGAGGAATGGTTTTGGTTGTGGTTCTTCAAACGTTAGTCAGCATAAGGATTTATAGTAATTATTGCAAACTGGATGTGAGGAAGATAGAGTACCTGCCAGTTTTGCTAATGCTGAATGTGTGTCTGATCCTGGGTCTGAAGTTAATGCTGGGACTGATTCAGATGATGTATGTGCAGTTTTTAAACCCTATGTTAAACTTGTGGTTTGTCATAATTTTGTGGCTAAAAAGGGGGAGAAAAACTTATGTTTAAGATCAGACATGAGCTGTTTAGAGTGTGTGCTGTCAGATTGTAGTGTGGTTCAGAAGTTGCATTTTTTGCTCAGAATTCATAACCAATGCAACATGAGATGTGTTGGTGATATTGAGGGGGAGTGTGTGTCTCAGGGGGAGTACAAGGTTATTATATTCCTGAGTGTTGGTGTATTCCTGAAGTATGTTACTTGTTTCACACGTTACTGCAGTTCAGAATTAAGGGGGAGTTCTTATGGAGTAATGTTGAATGCTGAGTTGCAGGGGGAGTATTGTGAAGCTTCAGGAGTGTTTGTGATGATCAGAAGTTGGTCAGTAACTGTGTTTTGTGTGCTTCAAGTTGATCAGAAGCTGTTTTGTGTGTATCAGTGTTCAGAAGCTAAAACTGATTGGTTTTTAATGTTTAACATAGCTGAATCCGCTGCTAATCTGTTTGCTATGTTATATATTTGTGGAGTTCTTCATTGCTGAGGTTGTCTTATGTGTGTGCTTGAAGAACTTGGTTGTGTGAACATTGGTTTTAGCCAAAAATTTGCCAAAGGGGGAGATTGTTGAGTATTTTGGAGTTGGCTGCATGTTTTGGCAAATCCAATGTGTTGAATAGAAGCATCTCCATGTTTAGAACAAGTCTTCAGTTGCAAGTTTTTCATTTTGAAGTTTTTCAGAAGCTGAAATCACCATCAGAAGCTGAATTGAGAGTCTGAAGCAGAGTTGACTTTTGTTGACTTCATCAGAAGCTGCACTTTTTCAAGTTGTTTCTGCGCGAATCTTGGCGAGATTTAACAAGGAAATATCCTAGCATATTGCTTCTAGAATGCTGGTTGATTTGAAGAAGATTTATTGAAGATTTGGCTCGTTTTTATGCAAGCTCGTATTTTACTGATGTAATCTTTAAAAGATTCAATGCTGGTTTATTTGTTTCCTTATTGGATCATTCATAATTCAGAAACAAATCTAATTCAGAAGATTTGGTGCATAATTAAGAGACTTGCTGAAGGTTATAAAAGGAGGAGTGCTTTGCTACTATTCAAGATACGACTTAGAGAGTTTTTATTCAGAAATTGAGTCTTAGTGTGTAAGCTTTTTAGCTTTCTCTGTGCACCACTCTGTTGAGTTGGTTTAGGTTTAATTGAGTTGTTATTCATTCAAAGCTTTTAAGCAAGAATGAAGTTTTTGTATTGAAGGGTGTTCTTCAAAAACTGGGTAGTTTTGTTTTCAGAACTGGGTTTAGTTCAAGGGTTGTTCAAGTAACTGGGTTGTTACTTGAATAGGAAGTTAGTGGATTCTAATACTCATGCGTGGGTAGAAATCTGACTAGGTGGAGATTGATTGCTTGAGATAGGAACTGGGAGTCAGTGTCTGAGTCTTAAGGATTAATTCCAATAGTGGATTTCCTTCCTGGATTGGTATCCCCCAGATTAGGAGGTGTTTACTCCGAACTGGGTTAACAAACCTTGTGCCTTTTTACTTTCCTGCACTTTATTTTCTTGCTTTTGCATTGTGTTTGTGTGTGCTCTGTTTTAGCAAGTTGTTGTGCCCTGCATCGTATTCTTAGTAAACTTATGTTTAAGATCAGACATGAGCTGTTTAGAGTGTGTGCTGTCAGATTGTAGTGTGGTTCAGAAGTTGTATGTTTTGCTCAGAATTCATAACCAATGCAACATGAGATGTGTTGGTGATATTGAGGGGGAGTATGTGTCTCAGGGGGAGTACAAGGTTGAAATGTTTGATGTTGTGTCAGTTTTCAGATGTTTATCAGAAGCTGCAAGTTCAGAAGTCAAGGGGAGTTTGATGTGTGCTGAGTTACAGGGGGAGCTGGAGTATGTGAGTGTTTGTTTTTGAGTTTGTCAGGGGGAGTATTTTTTTATGAAGATCAGATGTGCTGAAGTGTAGTTCAGTTATTTAGGAGCTGCATTGTGTGTATCAGTGTTCAGAAGCTGAAACTGATTGGTTTTTAATGTGAACATAGCTTGAATCCACTGCTAATCTGTTTGCTATGTTATATATTTATGGAGTTCTTCATTGATGAGCTAGTCTTATGGGAGATTGAAGAGCTTGAGTGTGTGAACATTGGTTTTCGCCAAAAATTTGCCAAAGGGGGAGATTGTTGAGTATTTTGGTGTTGGCTGCATGTTTTGGCAAATCCAATGTGTTGAATAGAAGCATCTCCATGTTTAGAACAAGTCTTCAGTTGCAAAGTTTTTCCATTTGAAGCTGTTCCGAAGCTGAAAATTTCATCAGAAGCTAAAAGTTGGGTCAGACGCACTGTAGCACTTCAGAAGCTGAAATGTGAGTCTGATGCCCGCGTTGACTTTTGTTGACTTCATCAGAAGCCTTTTATTTTCAAGTTATTCTTGCGCGAATCTTGGCGAGATTTAACAAGAATATATCTTCGCATATTGCTTCTAGAATGCTGGTTGATTTGGAGTAGATTTTATGAAGATTTGGTTCAGTTTTATGAAGTTCGTATTTTTCTGCAGAATCTTTATAAAGATACATTGCAGGTTTATTTATTTCCTTATTTGGATCATTCATAATTCAGAATCATATCTATTTGAGAAGATTTAATTCAGATTAATGTTGCTTGCTGAAGACTATATAAGGAGTGCTTTGCTGCTATTCAAGATATGAGGAATTAGAGAGAAAATTCAGAAATAGAGTCTTAGTGTGTGTAAGCTTTTTTAGCTTTGTTTTGTACACCACTCATATGTGTTGAGTTGGTTTAGGTTTAATTGAGTTGTAATTCATTCAAAGCTTTTAAGCAAGAATTAAGTTTTTGTTTTGAAGTGTGTTCTTCAAAAACAGGGTAGTTTTCAGAACTGGGTTTAGTTCAAGGGTTGTTCAAGTAACTGGGCTGTTACTTGAATAGGAAGTTAGTGGATTCTAATACTCATGCGTGGGTAGAAGTCTGACTAGGTGGAGATTGATTGCTTGAGATAGGAACTGGGAGTCAGTGTCTGAGTCTTAAGGATTAATTCCAATAGTGGATTTCCTTCCTGGATTGGTATCCCCCAGATTAGGAGGTGTTTACTCCGAACTGGGTTAACAAACCTTGTGCCTTTTTACTTTCCTGCACTTTATTTTCTTGCTTTTGCATTGTGTTTGTGTGTGCTCTGTTTTAGCAAGTTGTTGTGCCCTGCATCGTATTCTTAGTCTGTCCAGCCAGAATTTCATCTGAGATATCACACCCATTGATTCTTAGAGATTCGAAATCCACTACACTCTCAATGATTAGGTATAAATCCTCCTTATTGACATGCATGGTCTTTGGCTTGATGAAGATAGCATCTTTAGATTGAACGTTGATTGCTAGATTCTAAGAAGAGGATGAAGATCCAGCCATTTTGATTCTGAAGGTTTTAGGTTTCTAGGAATTTTTAAAAAAGGAGAGAGTTTTTGCGCGAAGGTTGAGAGAGAGAGAGAGAGAGAGAGAGAGAGAGAGAGTAAAGTGTGAGTAGTGAAATGTTTGGTGTGATTGTGATTAAGTGTTTCTGTTAAAACTGTTAAAATTCAAAAGTAAAGACAAACAAACATAGCATTAAAGACAAAAGGGGCGCGTGACAAGTTTCAATGCATAATCATCATTGCCCAACAGTTACTAACCACATTAGTGACTTGCTCAGACACATTCGTTTATTAGTGGGACAGCTGTACATAAAGCAGTTACAAAACCATTCCACATATAAACCTATTAGAAGCAATTAATCCAGATTCTGGACTTAAGAGTATGATGACTTCAGAGGCTGAAATTCTTCATATTCTCAGTAAAGAGAGTTTGATAAATTTTTGGCTTCTGAATTCTCGTTCAGAGTCGACATTTCCTGAGATAAAATGCATGTTCAGATTCTTCTTTATAAAGTCAAATCTTTCTTTTGTTAAGGGTTTTGTGAATATATCAGCCCACTGAACACATGTTCAATATCAATGAACTGTATATCCAAAACACCTTTCTGAACATAATCTCTAATAAAATGGTGTTTTATCTCAATATGTTTAGCTCTTGAATGCAGAATTGGATTCTTTGACAAGCAGATAGCAACATTATTATCATAGAAGATATGAATGTTGTTTTCATGTATCTGATAGTCTTCTAACTGATGTTTCATCTAGAGTAGTTGAGTGCAACAACTTGTAAGTGAGATGTATTCTGCTTCTGTTGTTGACAATGCAATAGTTGATTGTCTTTTACTGGCCCAGGATATCAGTTTCTCACCAAGGAATTGACAATTCCCACTGGTTGACTTTCTTTCAATCCTATCACCAGCATAGTCAGCATCGTAGAATCCAACCAACTTATAATCTAAAGATTTCTTATAAAGAAGTCCAAGATTAGTTGTTCCTTTTAGATACCTGAAAATTCTCTTGACAACGGTCAGACGAGATTCTCTAGGATCTGATTGAAACCTTGCACACAAGCATACACTGAATAAAATATCTGGTCTAGAAGCTATTAGGTATAACAAAGAACCTATCATACCTCTGTAGAACTTCTGATCTACCTTTGAGCCATTATCTTCTTGGCTTAAGTTACAGGTTGGATGCATTGGAGTTGACATCAATTTACAATCTTGAAACTTGAACTTCTTCAGAAGCTCCTTTGTATATTTTGATTGATGTACATAAACTCCGTCTTTGCATTGGTTAATTTGAATTCCAAGAAAGAATTTCAATTCTCCCATCATGCTCATTTCAAATTCATCCTGCATCAGCTTAGAGAATTCTTTGCAAAGAGTGGCATTAGTAGAACCAAATATTATGTCATCAACATATATCTGAACGACTAAGATGTCTTTCTTAAGTGTCTTTCTGAAGAGTGTAGTATCAACTTGTCCTCTTATAAAATCATTTTTAAGTAGGAAATTACTGAGTCTTTCATACCAAGCTATGGGAGCTTATTTAAGACCATAAAGTGATTTCTTAAGCTTAAAAACATAATTTGAATGTTTCAGATCTTCAAAACCAGGAATTTGCTTGACATACACTTCTTCAGAAATAACATCATTCATAAATGCACTCTTAACATCAATCTGGTAAAGTGTTATGCCATGATTTACTACATAGGATAGAAGTAACCTGATTGCTTCCAATCTTGCCACTGGAGCAAATGTTTCAGTATAATCAATTCCTTCTTGTTGATTGTAACCTTGAACAACAAGTCTGGCTTTGTTTCTGACCACTTCACTTTGTTCATTCAGCTTGTTTCTGAATACCCATTTTGTTCCAATAATGTTCTTGTGATTTGGTCTTGCAACTAACTCCCAGACATCATTCCTTTGGAACTAATTGAGTTCTTCTTGCATTGCAACTATCCATCATTAGAAAGTGCTTCATCAACAGTAGTAGGTTCAACCATTGACAACAGTCTCAACATAAAATGTTCTTGTCTGAATGTTGATCTAGTCTTCCTTGGACTATCCTTGTTTCCAATGATTAACTATTCTGGGTGTGAAGACTTGTACTTGAAAGTATTCTTGGGTGGATTTGCTTATGGAGATTCATTATGAACTTCTTCAGAATCTTCTAGTTCTATACTAGCTTCTGGAAGTGTTTCAGCTTCTGGAAGAGTGTCTGCTTCTGAACTTTCATCAGACTCTGGATTCTGATCAGGTTCTGAAGCATCTTTTGAGAGCTGAATATTTGCATGACTTTCAACTAGCTCTGATATTTTATTATCAGGCTTCTTGTTATCAAATCTGATGTGCATAGATTCTTCAACAACATGTGTTTCAGAATTATACACTCTTTATGCTTTGGATCTTTCAGAGTATCCTAAAAAGATACCCTTATGAGCCTTAACATCAAATTTCTTTAGATAGACTTTATTGTTCAGAATGTAACAGGTACATCCAAACTGATGAAAATAAGGAATGCTTGGTTTCCTTCCTTTGAATAACTCAAATGTTGTTTTATTCAGAATAGGTCTAATATAGATTATGTTCTGAATATAACAGGCTGTGTTAACTACTTCTGCCCATAAGTACTTTGCAATGTTAGATTCATGAATCATGGTTCTGGCCATTTCTTGTAAAGATCTGTTCTTTCTCTCTACAACCTCATTTTGTTGTGGAATTCTAAGAGAAGAGAACTCATGGATGATTCCATGTTTTTCACAAAAGATCTCAAATGGCTCATTTTCAAACTCTCCACCATGATCACTTCTAACTTTCAAAATTTTCAGTTTTTTTTCAGATTGTACTTGTATGCAGAAGTTGTTAAACACATCATATGTTTCATACTTGTTTCTGAGGAATTTAACCAAAGTCCATCTACTGTAGTCATCAACAATTACCAATCCATACTTTTTCCCATTGATCGATGTTGTACTAACAGGTCCAAACAAATCAATGTGAAGTAGTTCTAAGGGTCTGGATGTAGAGACAATGTCTTTGGATTTAAAAGAAGTTTTAACAATTTTTCCTTTCTGGCATGCTCCACACAGAGCATCTGAGTGATAGTCAATGTCTGGTAAGCCTCTGACCAGTTGTAACTTGCTAAGCTTAGAGATTAATCTCCAGTTAGCATGTCCCAACCTTTTATGCCATACCCATTTCTCATCACTCACTGACAGAAGACAAACTACCTTCTGATCAACCAGTTCTGAAAAATCAATCTTATAGACATTGTTCTTTCTCTTTCCCTTAAACACAACAGATTTATCTTTGTTGTTAATTACTGTACAAGAATTCATATCAAACTGAACTTCATAACCACTATCACAAAATTGACTTATACTAAGTAGGTTATGTCTGAGTCCATCTACTAACCAAACATTATTAATGGAAATGGAAGAATTACCTATCTTACCAGTACCAATGATTTTTCCTTTCTAGTTTCCTCCAAATCCCACAGTTCTTTGTAATTTCAGAGTGCAACCTAAGAGGGGGGGTGAATTAGGTTGTATGACTTTTAATGGATAATTTTTCTGGTTTATTGTGTTCTTGTAAATTTTTCCGGAATTTTGTATGAATGTATGAACGAATGCTTGGAAAAATAAAGAGTGTAGGGAAGAAGAAGATGGACACAAGGAATTTATAGTGGTTCCCCTACTGGTACTCCACTCCCCCACAACCCTGTGAGGAATTCACTATGTTAGAATCTTTGTTACAAGCAATCTCTCCCCAAGACCCCCTAACAATCTTTCTAACATACACAAGATAGCACCCCACTATCTTTCAACAATTCTCACCAACAATGGCAAGAAAACTTTACAACAATGTAATTGAAGAATAACAAATGTATGGCTGTATATTTTTATCAATATCACTCTTAAACAAATGGACTTAATGCTCAGAAAACTTTTTAATAAATGTTAAAGTGTGTGCAAAGTTTTCCAAACAATTTGAATGAAAGTTTGAAAGCAAGTGATATTGAAAATTCACAATTGAGAGTTTGAAAGTTATTGTCTTATTTATTTTGCTTTGATTCTCAATTCAATTTATAGAGGCTAAAATGATGTTTATGAAGTAATGCTACTTTTCAAAAAGTTTTACCAATGAATAGACACATATTTGAAATGGCATCTATTCATAAAAATGAGTATGAAATTGCATTAAAAAAAAACTAGCCGTTTGTCCTTTTAATTTCAAAAACCTTTGTATTCCAAATAAATGCCAACGGAAATAAAATATTATTTAGGCAATATATTTTTTCTTTAAAATACAACGGTATCAAAAAATATATATTTCATGCCAATTAGCATTGAAAACTAGCCGTTGAATCATATTTTCATGAAAAATAAATTATGGCTATTTCTCATGAGAAACATGATTTATTAGGCTTTTTGATATATGGCTATTTTCAATCTTAAAACCAATATGCAATTTGCAAGATAAATTATAAATTTTTCATGCAAAAACATTTTCTAGCAAAATCATATTCAAATAAAAATTATTGCGAGTGTGTGATTTATTTTTAAAAGATTTATAGGCGTTGTTTCATATGGGGACTTAGAAAAAATATTTGTAATTATTTTCTGAGCATTCTAAGTTGTTCCATAAGTTAAGAATGATAAATCAAAAAATAATTTGTCATACTTACAAAGTGTATAACCAAGAAGCCTAGACACTAATCTTCATTTTTAATCTTCATCTTGTGCCTCCATAGTTTTTCTTCTTTTGTGATGTGAGTTTGTTATCATCAAAACCCAGCCAAAGTTAGAAGGAAATCTTCTTCACAATCTCCCCCTTTTTGATGATGACAAACCATATCATGTTGACATTGATGTGCAAAGAAAGCTCCCCCTGTCTTGTATATCTCCCCATTTGATTTGCAATTGGATAACCTGTAAAATAATTTAAGAACAAAACACAAACATACACTTTCTCCCCCTTTTGACATCATCAAAAAGAAGAAAGAAAGGATAAGATCCAAAGGGTCGAAATAGAATAGAAGGGAGATAACAAATTTTATATAAAAGTAATTTATCTTCTTCACAATGAATATTCAATCCTTCACATTATTTTGCACATATCATATTAGATAAATAATTTAAATACAATGATTTCTCACACAAAACAATAGCATCATTAAAGCATCCAATTGATATTTTTTCACAAGTCACATATGCTATTGTTATAACATTAGTCAAATATTTAGACATAGTATATTTATTTAAACTAATTAATTATATTCCAAAACTTTTTACCCATGAACAGTAAAAAACTAGCAAGTAACGTTCATGTTTTAGGCTAAACATTGCAAGAATGAAATAACAACAGTTGACATTTAATATGCATTCAAATATGTCTGATAAACCAAACTTATTCATACTTGTCAAAATTCGCAAACATGAATCGTTTCTAAGTCATGCATGCATTAATTTAATACCATACATGAATTTAGAAGACAAAAAAACATCATATATCTATATAAAATAATTGTGTACCTTTCACCATGGTCATGAATAAATAAGAATTCAACTAGCAAGTGATCATCTCTTCATCAATTCGTATCCATTAAATAATCACAAATAAATCGTAAATCGAACCATATCATATGGTCTTGTATCTTGAAAAATCAATCTTAATTTGACAAGATTTGCATATGATGATCAAGTACCTACAAAATAATTAATAGTACTTTCTAGGTACCCATTTTTCTTTGGGTCCTTGTGGGTTAATACCTTTCTTTATCCAAATAAATTCACCATAAGGAACACCAACGTTTCTTATGTAGCAAGTATTTGGAGTATGACCTTTCATGTTGCAATAGAAACATGATAAATTTTGAACATGATATACACTAGAATTACTTCCATTGGAGACATTATTTCTAACCTTAGAATTTGTTTTCTTATAAGACTTGTTAGAATAATTTCTTCCATAAGAATTATTTCTAGTATTCATACTTTTAAGAGGAATTACAACATGCATTTTCTTTGGTTCCAAGTTATTGGAAGTTGTGCCTGCTTTAACAAAGATTGTTTTACTTGTACTTGGTTTATCAAAATTTGAAAATCCAAGACCGGTTTTATTTTTTAAATCTCTTTGTTTGCTAAGAACATCTTCCAAACTATTGTGACCTTTTTCAAAATTTTTTATTACTTGATTTAATTTAATAATTTTTGTTTCATGTTCTTTACATTTATTACATGAAGAATTTTTGACCTTTTCTAAATCCACTTGTGCATCAAAAACTTTTCTTTCAAGTGAAACAATTAATTTCTTCTGTTTTACACAAGTTTTAGAAAGTTTACTACATTCTTCATATAATTCATCAAATGCATTTTGTAATTCATCATATGAAGGTTTAATATCAAGTTCAGAATCACTAACCTCTTGTTCATCATCAGAGTGATGAGATGCCATTAGTGCAAGATCTGCATACTCTTCATCCTCTGATTCAGAAGATGAACTTATGTCATTTTCTTCCCATGCAATGTAGGCCCTCCTTTGCTTGAATTCTTTCTTTCCTTTGTCACCATTTTTGTTTGTAAAAGATGGACAATTTGCTTTCATGTGACCTTCTTTCCCACATCCAAAACATGTAATGTTTTGGTTTGACGTAGAGCCCTCATTCTTCTTGAAAGATTTTCTTTTATTACCAAACTTGAAGGACTTGTCCTTTTTAAGAAATTTTTTAAAACTTTTTGCAAGAAGATTGATGGTCTCACCTTCATCAGAACTTTCTCCTTCATTTTGTTGTTTTGACTCAACTCTTAGAGCAATGCTTTTGTTCTTCTTCTCTTGCCCTTCATGCTTTTCCAATCTTCCAAGTTCCATTTCATGTTCTTGGAGTTTACCAAACAAAGCGGCAGAAGTCATTTTAGAAAGACTTTTCTTTTCTGATATTGCAGTCACCTTTGGTTGCCAAGCCCTTGTTAATGATCTAAGGACTTTGAGATTTAATTCATCATTTGTGAAAGTCTTTCCAAGAGCCATCAAGTGGTTTGTTAAGTGAGAGAATCTCTTTTGTAAATCAAGAATTGATTCACCGGGCTGCATTCTGAACAATTCATATTCTTGTGATAAAGTGTTCAGTTTTGATCTCTTCACTTCTTCTGTGCCTTCATGGGTTACTTCTAGAGTGTCCCAAATTTCTTTTGCAGTTTTGCATTGAGAAATTCGGAAGAACTCATCCATGCCAAGGGCTGAATGAAGCATGTTGATTGCCTTCTTGTCAAACAACAATTTTTTCTTATCATCATCAGTCCAAGATGTTTTTATTTTTACTTGGACAACATCATTCACAACCGTTGTAGGAATGAATGGACCATTCTCAACGGCATTCCATATTTCTTCCCCTTGTGCTTCCAAGTATGCACGCATGCGAATTTTCCAGAAATCATAGTATTCACCAACAAAGCATGGAGGTTTGTTGCTACTACCACCATCTTTGAACACAATGTTTGAATTTGAAGCGGAGGCCATTTTTCTGGATCAAGGAGCAAATTACCTTAACTTGCTCTGATGCCAATTGTAATTTTAGAGTGCAACCTAAGAGGGGGGGTGAATTAGGTTGTATGACTTTTAATGGATAATTTTTCTGGTTTATTGTGTTCTTGTAAATTTTTCCGGAATTTTGTATGAATGTATGAACGAATGCTTGGAAAAATAAAGAGTGTAGGGAAGAAGAAGATGGACACAAGGAATTTATAGTGGTTCCCCTACTGGTACTCCACTCCCCCACAACCCTGTGAGGAATTCACTATGTTAGAATCTTTGTTACAAGCAATCTCTCCCCAAGACCCCCTAACAATCTTTCTAACATACACAAGATAGCACCCCACTATCTTTCAACAATTCTCACCAACAATGGCAAGAAAACTTTACAACAATGTAATTGAAGAATAACAAATGTATGGCTGTATATTTTTATCAATATCACTCTTAAACAAATGGACTTAATGCTCAGAAAACTTTTTAATAAATGTTAAAGTGTGTGCAAAGTTTTCCAAACAATTTGAATGAAAGTTTGAAAGCAAGTGATATTGAAAATTCACAATTGAGAGTTTGAAAGTTATTGTCTTATTTATTTTGCTTTGATTCTCAATTCAATTTATAGAGGCTAAAATGATGTTTATGAAGTAATGCTACTTTTCAAAAAGTTTTACCAATGAATAGACACATATTTGAAATGGCATCTATTCATAAAAATGAGTATGAAATTGCATTAAAAAAAAACTAGCCGTTTGTCCTTTTAATTTCAAAAACCTTTGTATTCCAAATAAATGCCAACGGAAATAAAATATTATTTAGGCAATATATTTTTTCTTTAAAATACAACGGTATCAAAAAATATATATTTCATGCCAATTAGCATTGAAAACTAGCCGTTGAATCATATTTTCATGAAAAATAAATTATGGCTATTTCTCATGAGAAACATGATTTATTAGGCTTTTTGATATATGGCTATTTTCAATCTTAAAACCAATATGCAATTTGCAAGATAAATTATAAATTTTTCATGCAAAAACATTTTCTAGCAAAATCATATTCAAATAAAAATTATTGCGAGTGTGTGATTTATTTTTAAAAGATTTATAGGCGTTGTTTCATATGGGGACTTAGAAAAAATATTTGTAATTATTTTCTGAGCATTCTAAGTTGTTCCATAAGTTAAGAATGATAAATCAAAAAATAATTTGTCATACTTACAAAGTGTATAACCAAGAAGCCTAGACACTAATCTTCATTTTTAATCTTCATCTTGTGCCTCCATAGTTTTTCTTCTTTTGTGATGTGAGTTTGTTATCATCAAAACCCAGCCAAAGTTAGAAGGAAATCTTCTTCACAATCTCCCCCTTTTTGATGATGACAAACCATATCATGTTGACATTGATGTGCAAAGAAAGCTCCCCCTGTCTTGTATATCTCCCCATTTGATTTGCAATTGGATAACCTGTAAAATAATTTAAGAACAAAACACAAACATACACTTTCTCCCCCTTTTGACATCATCAAAAAGAAGAAAGAAAGGATAAGATCCAAAGGGTCGAAATAGAATAGAAGGGAGATAACAAATTTTATATAAAAGTAATTTATCTTCTTCACAATGAATATTCAATCCTTCACATTATTTTGCACATATCATATTAGATAAATAATTTAAATACAATGATTTCTCACACAAAACAATAGCATCATTAAAGCATCCAATTGATATTTTTTCACAAGTCACATATGCTATTGTTATAACATTAGTCAAATATTTAGACATAGTATATTTATTTAAACTAATTAATTATATTCCAAAACTTTTTACCCATGAACAGTAAAAAACTAGCAAGTAACGTTCATGTTTTAGGCTAAACATTGCAAGAATGAAATAACAACAGTTGACATTTAATATGCATTCAAATATGTCTGATAAACCAAACTTATTCATACTTGTCAAAATTCGCAAACATGAATCGTTTCTAAGTCATGCATGCATTAATTTAATACCATACATGAATTTAGAAGACAAAAAAACATCATATATCTATATAAAATAATTGTGTACCTTTCACCATGGTCATGAATAAATAAGAATTCAACTAGCAAGTGATCATCTCTTCATCAAATCGTATCCATTAAATAATCACAAATAAATCGTAAATCGAACCATATCATATGGTCTTGTATCTTGAAAAATCAATCTTAATTTGACAAGATTTGCATATGATGATCAAGTACCTACAAAATAATTAATAGTACTTTCTAGGTACCCATTTTTCTTTGGGTCCTTGTGGGTTAATACCTTTCTTTATCCAAATAAATTCACCATAAGGAACACCAACGTTTCTTATGTAGCAAGTATTTGGAGTATGACCTTTCATGTTGCAATAGAAACATGATAAATTTTGAACATGATATACACTAGAATTACTTCCATTGGAGACATTATTTCTAACCTTAGAATTTGTTTTCTTATAAGACTTGTTAGAATAATTTCTTCCATAAGAATTATTTCTAGTATTCATACTTTTAAGAGGAATTACAACATGCATTTTCTTTGGTTCCAAGTTGTTGGAAGTTGTGCCTGCTTTAACAAAGATTGTTTTACTTGTACTTGGTTTATCAAAATTTGAAAATCCAAGACCGGTTTTATTTTTTAAATCTCTTTGTTTGCTAAGAACATCTTCCAAACTATTGTGACCTTTTTCAAAATTTTTTATTACTTGATTTAATTTAATAATTTTTGTTTCATGTTCTTTACATTTATTACATGAAGAATTTTTGACCTTTTCTAAATCCACTTGTGCATCAAAAACTTTTCTTTCAAGTGAAACAATTAATTTCTTCTGTTTTACACAAGTTTTAGAAAGTTTACTACATTCTTCATATAATTCATCAAATGCATTTTGTAATTCATCATATGAAGGTTTAATATCAAGTTCAGAATCACTAACCTCTTGTTCATCATCAGAGTGATGAGATGCCATTAGTGCAAGATCTGCATACTCTTCATCCTCTGATTCAGAAGATGAACTTATGTCATTTTCTTCCCATGCAATGTAGGCCCTCCTTTGCTTGAATTCTTTCTTTCCTTTGTCACCATTTTTGTTTGTAAAAGATGGACAATTTGCTTTCATGTGACCTTCTTTCCCACATCCAAAACATGTAATGTTTTGGTTTGACGTAGAGCCCTCATTCTTCTTGAAAGATTTTCTTTTATTACCAAACTTGAAGGACTTGTCCTTTTTAAGAAATTTTTTAAAACTTTTTGCAAGAAGATTGATGGTCTCACCTTCATCAGAACTTTCTCCTTCATTTTGTTGTTTTGACTCAACTCTTAGAGCAATGCTTTTGTTCTTCTTCTCTTGCCCTTCATGCTTTTCCAATCTTCCAAGTTCCATTTCATGTTCTTGGAGTTTACCAAACAAAGCGGCAGAAGTCATTTTAGAAAGACTTTTCTTTTCTGATATTGCAGTCACCTTTGGTTGCCAAGCCCTTGTTAATGATCTAAGGACTTTGAGATTTAATTCATCATTTGTGAAAGTCTTTCCAAGAGCCATCAAGTGGTTTGTTAAGTGAGAGAATCTCTTTTGTAAATCAAGAATTGATTCACCGGGCTGCATTCTGAACAATTCATATTCTTGTGATAAAGTGTTCAGTTTTGATCTCTTCACTTCTTCTGTGCCTTCATGGGTTACTTCTAGAGTGTCCCAAATTTCTTTTGCAGTTTTGCATTGAGAAATTCGGAAGAACTCATCCATGCCAAGGGCTGAATGAAGCATGTTGATTGCCTTCTTGTCAAACAACAATTTTTTCTTATCATCATCAGTCCAAGATGTTTTTATTTTTACTTGGACAACATCATTCACAACCGTTGTAGGAATGAATGGACCATTCTCAACGGCATTCCATATTTCTTCCCCTTGTGCTTCCAAGTATGCACGCATGCGAATTTTCCAGAAATCATAGTATTCACCAACAAAGCATGGAGGTTTGTTGCTACTACCACCATCTTTGAACACAATGTTTGAATTTGAAGCGGAGGCCATTTTTCTGGATCAAGGAGCAAATTACCTTAACTTGCTCTGATGCCAATTGTAATTTTAGAGTGCAACCTAAGAGGGGGGGTGAATTAGGTTGTATGACTTTTAATGGATAATTTTTTCTGGTTTATTGTGTTCTTGTAAATTTTTCCGGGATTTTGTATGAATGTATGAACGAATGCTTGGAAAAATAAAGAGTGTAGGGAAGAAGAAGATGGACACAAGGAATTTATAGTGGTTCCCCTACTGGTACTCCACTCCCCCACAACCCTGTGAGGAATTCACTATGTTAGAATCTTTGTTACAAGCAATCTCTCCCCAAGACCCCCTAACAATCTTTCTAACATACACAAGATAGCACCCCACTATCTTTCAACAATTCTCACCAACAATGGCAAGAAAACTTTACAACAATGTAATTGAAGAATAACAAATGTATGGCTGTATATTTTTATCAATATCACTCTTAAACAAATGGACTTAATGCTCAGAAAACTTTTTAATAAATGTTAAAGTGTGTGCAAAGTTTTCCAAACAATTTGAATGAAAGTTTGAAAGCAAGTGATATTGAAAATTCACAATTGAGAGTTTGAAAGTTATTGTCTTATTTATTTTGCTTTGATTCTCAATTCAATTTATAGAGGCTAAAATGATGTTTATGAAGTAATGCTACTTTTCAAAAAGTTTTACCAATGAATAGACACATATTTGAAATGGCATCTATTCATAAAAATGAGTATGAAATTGCATTAAAAAAAAACTAGCCGTTTGTCCTTTTAATTTCAAAAACCTTTGTATTCCAAATAAATGCCAACGGAAATAAAATATTATTTAGGCAATATATTTTTTCTTTAAAATACAACGGTATCAAAAAATATATATTTCATGCCAATTAGCATTGAAAACTAGCCGTTGAATCATATTTTCATGAAAAATAAATTATGGCTATTTCTCATGAGAAACATGATTTATTAGGCTTTTTGATATATGGCTATTTTCAATCTTAAAACCAATATGCAATTTGCAAGATAAATTATAAATTTTTCATGCAAAAACATTTTCTAGCAAAATCATATTCAAATAAAAATTATTGCGAGTGTGTGATTTATTTTCAAAAGATTTATAGGCGTTGTTTCATATGGGGACTTAGAAAAAATATTTGTAATTATTTTCTGAGCATTCTAAGTTGTTCCATAAGTTAAGAATGATAAATCAAAAAATAATTTGTCATACTTACAAAGTGTATAACCAAGAAGCCTAGACACTAATCTTCATTTTTAATCTTCATCTTGTGCCTCCATAGTTTTTCTTCTTTTGTGATGTGAGTTTGTTATCATCAAAACCCAGCCAAAGTTAGAAGGAAATCTTCTTCACATTCTTCCCTCTTTCATGGTCAAGGTTTGAAACATAGATTTTTCTCCTGTCATGTGACGTGAGCAACCACTATCCAGGTACCGTGATCTCTGCGTTTCTTTTACTCTTAAGCACATCTGCAACATATATAATTTCAGACTTAGGTACCCATATCTTTATGGGTCCTCTTGGGTTAGATCTGAAAGGTTTAGTATTTTGTTGCACCTTGTGTCTGGAGTTATAAGACTCAGACTTGTTTAGATATCTTGGATATGAATCCTTTAATCTTGAATAAGTCTTAGTCTCAGACAGTGACTTCTTCAGAACCTGAGCTTTCAATGGTCTTGACTCAGATTTCTTTAGAACCTGAGACTTGAAGGTCTTTGGTTCTGAGCTTTTTAGAGTCCGAACCTTTAAAGACTTTGGTTCTGTTTTCTTCAGAACTTTGGACTTAAGAGTCTTTGATTTTGATTTATTCAGAATCTTGGATTCAGAAGTCTTAGGTTCTGATTTAGTCAGAACTTCAGTTTTGTCAGCTCCTGACACAAAACAGACTTTCAGACCTTTCTTAATACAATCAGAATCAGATGACAAGTCAACTTTCTTAGGTTTGCTTAGCAAATCTTCAGTAAAGCCAATGCCTTCACCATGGTTCCTTTTGACACCATAAATCATAGATGCAACCTTACTTCTATCAATGTTGGTCAAGATAAACTCTTGAAGTGCTGAATCTTCCTCACTCAAAGGTTTATCTCCCTTCTTATCAGCCAGCTCTTTCATAAATTCAAAATTTGTATCTTCAAGTTTTGATATCATAAGGTGATCTTTCTCACTTTCCTTATTCAGCCACTAAAGTTTTTCTTTTAAAAGTTTTAGCTCTTTTGACTTCTTATGATAGTGACTGATAAGTTCTTTAACAGTATCAACAAGTTCAGATCTGGTGAGTTTAGAATATACCTCATCTTCATCATCAGATTCTGATTCAACCTCTGCATCTGAAGACATTGTTGCAACTAAAGCCAGTTTTGCTTCTTCTTCATTGTCAGAGTCTGATTCTTTGTCAAGATCATCCCAAGTTGCCATCAGGCTTTTTCTGATCTTGTTTCTGAATTTGCTTGACTTAGGGTTTTTGCTCTTTGACTTCTCCTTAGACTTGTCCTTTTGTAGTTCTTGACAATCAGCAATAAAGTGACCCACTTTCTTGCAGTTGTAGCAACCCTTCTGATCATCTTTCCTAGAACTTGATCCTTTGAAGCCACTGTTCTTGCTAGAGAACCTCTTGCTTCGTTTAGCCAAGTACTAAAGTCTTTTGGAAAGCATTGCCATCTCATCAGCCTCAGTGTCTTCTTCAGAACCTCCTTCTGAAGGTTCTTCTTCATACACATCAGCCTTTAGAGCTTTTGAAGACTTTCCTTTGGACTTTAGAGCAATATACTTAACTTTCTTTGCAGGTTCATCCTCATTGAGTCCTAGTTCATGATATTTTAGAGAACTCACTAGATCCTCAATACTTAAAGTATCCAGATCACGTGCTTCCTCTATGGTAGTCACTTTAGGTCTACATTTAGCAGGCAGGCTTCTCAAGATCTTGTTCATATGATCCTCTGTTGTATAGCTTTTCTTCAGTATTTGCAGTCTAGATACAAGAGTCTGAAACCTTGAGAATATTGTCTCAATGTCTTCATCATCTTTCATTCTAAACAGCTTATACTGTTGAACAAGAAGTTTAGCCTTAGCTTATTTAACCTTCTTGTTTCCCTCATAGGTAGAACACAACGAAGTGAATATAGCCTTTGCAGTAGACTTATCACTCAGTTTTAAGTATTCAGTATGAGGTAAAGCTTCAACAATGATACCTCTCACTTTATGATGCTTTTAGTAGATCTTTCTTTCAGCATCTGAGAGTTTCTTTCTGTCAATTGCTACACCTTCTTCATCAATATGAATTGTGATACCATCTTCAATGATATCCCATAGAGTGTCATCAACACCAATAATATGACTGTACATCTTGCTTTTCCACCAGGAAAACTTCTCAGCATCTCCATTGAACATAGGAGGTTTACTGTGATGATGAGAGCTAGATTTATCATCTGCACCATAGTCATATGATACAACTCTGTTGTTTCCAGGAGTTGAGGTTCCAGAATCACCACCAGGACTAGCAGCTCCACCAGTAGACATGATGTTTTTCTCAGGATCTCACTGACACACTGTTAAGTGTTGAAATATCAGAACCGGAGCTCTAGAGTCTGAAGTCAGTTCAGATTCTGATGCAGCGGATAAAATGATAAAGAGATAGAGAAGAGAAAGACACAAGTAATTATCCTGGTTCCTTCCACAATCCAGAAGTAGTTCAGTCCCCTTGTCACTTACAAGAGATTTTTCACTATAATCTAATAATTACAAATTGCTCAAGCACAAAGCAAGAGACTTCCTATGCTCAAACACAAAGTAAGAGACTTCTAATTGCTCAAACACAAAGTAAGAGACTTCTAACAAATAAAGTTACACATAATTTGTTTGGGATGAACACTTGATATACATACTATCAGAGGTGCTCACAAAATAATACACAAATGATCAGACTCTAGACATAAGAAATTCTAAGATGAGAAAGTTTGTAAGAATTTCTAAGTATTTAATGCGTTTAGAATTTGGCAGAGTATTGGTACTTGTAAAAATTGTAGAGTCTTATATTTGCTTCAAATCTTCACTCCTTTATACAGAGGAGTAGAGAGACGTTGAAAGGTGCCAAATCATCATAGAGTCCGTTGGAGAAGCTTTGATCAATCAGTGTTGATTTGTTGCTTGATATGGTTCATGTACTAGGAAGAATAACGTTTGAATTCTTTTCTTCAAATGGAATGAGCCGTTTGCAGAGGAGACAAAGTTGGAGTGTACGAACAGAGCACATGGGAATGTTGGAGATCGTGGTTGTACTCTTGTCCTTGCTTGACAATGACATCCATTGACCTTCTGACATTCTCAACAACCATTGCAGATGTCCCAGATGCTTCAGAATCAAGTATATCAGCTTTTACAAAAGGGTTCCAGTTCAGAGTCTTTAACTCCTGAGTCTGGAGCCTTCAGAGTCTGAGCCTGAGTCTTCAGCTTCTGAGTCTTCAGCTTCCTTTGTGATTTATATCTTATTTTGGCTTGTTAAAAAAAAATTATATTTTTTAAGGGAAATTATATTTTCTTTTTTTACTAATGTAACCAAATTGATTGATATTATCTCCTTAAAAAAATAATTGTTATTAAACTAGTAATTTAAGCGTAACTTAAATGTATCTAACCATATTAATTTTAATTTTGACCTTAATACATTCAATGATGTATAAAGATTTTTTTTTTTACAAAAGCAAAACGACATTCATTCATTCAAATTGATAGAATACATAATATATAATAACTTGATCAACATCGCTAAAAACGTAAATGGTGAATCTGCGAACACACTCATAACACCCAAGTTAATACTACCTCCGTTCCTTTTTAATTGTCACATTTTGACATTTTACACAAACCAAGACAATTAATAAATGTTACTACTTTTGATACAATAATTTACACTTTTACTATAATGACCTTATTCTTTTAATATCTCATTTCATATATTTCTCTCTCTGCAATAAATAACTAAGGGTAATATTGGTAAAAAAAAACATTTAATGTTGCATTGAACTTTGAAAGTGACAGTTAAATAGAAACAAAAAATTTCTCTAAAAGAGACACTTAAAAAGGAACGGAGGAAGTAACATACAACGAAAAAATGCCTACAAATAATATGATAAAATCTAAATCACCAGATTATCCATGCTTTCGGATCTGCAACGTTGACACCCAAATCATTGATTGAATCTGTGATTGACTGAAGCTGGTCTTTCAATAGGAACCAAACAAACACTGCAACAAGACGCAAAATCAAACAACACTGCACAAGACGACAAACAACACAACGCCGCATTCAGACGACGAAATCACAAAAAACACAAAAGAAAAAACTTGATATATATGGAAATCACTTGTTTATATTGAAAGAAAGGGAAAAAAGATGCAGATGGGTGATTCTATGTCAAAAATACCTAAAATCACCCCTCCTCGATGAGTGAAAGATAAAGACAATTTAGAGAGAAGGTAGAGTTTCTGTCACTAAAAAACTAGGGTTAGCTAAGCGTTATGACCAAATTATGTCTAACCGCACGGTGTATAAAGACGACTAACACATACAAGTAAAATAAATTGGTTTTTTTATTTTGAGAGAAAAAAATAAATGTATTATTCATTAAATAATAAGTGCATCAAAATAAGATGACAAAATAGGTCAACTCACACCGTCACGGTCCACTACTAACAAGCCTAACGTGATACGAGTGGGTCAACTAGAGCCTAGTAGAGGTAGTGGATTGAAAATCTTATCCCCTCCCCATTTTATGGCGGGTCGGCAAATTGTCGGCCTATCCATCCATCTATTAATTAAAAATTTAGAAAAACAATGTAAAAATAATTAAATTAAAAATCATTTTAGGTGACCAAAATTCGCAACAAATGAAGCTTTAAAAATATTTCCTAAAAAAATATAAAAATGATCATTCAAAAGTTAATGATTCATCATAAGAAAAAAAACTAGCATAAGCCAACAAAAATAAAAATTTAACGAGTTCGAAGATTCAAATGTATTATAAATACGAGGTTAAAATCACAAAACCAAAATATTTAATTAAATGAATTTTTTCTCTCTACTTTACGAGTCAAATACAAGAGACAATTTGAAATTTGAGGATTTATAAATAAAGAATAATAAAAAAAATAAAAATATATTATCATTAGACCCGACAAACCAACCCACTCTGCCATCACCGCCTCTTTTTTTTTTCTTTCTTGTGAACTAGGCTGGGAAAACTGACTTAAAGTGAATGATTCAAAATCTCAACTCATCCCATCAAAAAATAATGGGCTAATAAGACTGAATCGACTAGACTAACCCATATTGTCGTCGCTAGCAAAATTATTAATCTACTAAAATTTGATTGCTATAATAATGAAAATAATGTATAATGAAAAATAATATTAAATATTTATATTATTCTAAAAAGGAAACATATTTTAATTGTAATATATTTTTCTAGAAAAACGGGGAAAGTGGAAATTAAAGCGGGTTAATGCACGTTATATCGTGAAGGGATCTATGAAGGAGTATGTAGAAATCACTATGGAGCCAGGAGCTTACCTTTAAAGGTCCTTAGATCCATGTACTATTGGCCGATCATACAGACATACTGCCTATAAACTGTGCAAAAATACGGCAAATGTCAAAGGTTCTCCAATCGGTCACATCAGCCACCTCAAGCGCAGCATCAGGTGCTAACATTATGGCCTTTTAAAACATGGGGTTCAACATTCTTGGATCATTCCCACCATCACTGTAAAGAATGCAAACAATTATTTGGAAAATCGTTGTTTGCCGATGTGTCCTCCTACATTCAATCATCCTAGATAACAAGTCAAAGGTTCTAAGAATTATGCAAGAACCTCAACATTAAGATGAATTTTGCATCAATGTAACATCCACAAACAAATAGACAGGTTGAAATGGTATACAAAACTATCCTCGATGAACTAAGAAAGAGATTGGATAAAGCAAAAGATTAATGGGATGGGAGCTAATCAGAGTACTTTAGGCATGTCACACTAGCCCTAATCATCGACTCACGAAACACATTTTAAAGCCTGTATATGGATCATATGCAATGATATAAGTGGAATTGACATCAACATCATTATGAGTTGTCCTATTAGAAGAGTCCACTTCATACCAAAGTAGGACAATAAGTCTCAACTTACTTGAGGAGGTCAGAAAACTAGCGCATATAATTGAGTATGCTGCCAAACTCAAGGTTGCGAACAAGTTCAATACAAAGATCAAACCTCGAAGTTTCAAGGACGGAGAATTGGTCCCACAAAAGACCAATGATGTAAGAAAGATAAGTACGAAAAATTAGCAACTAGAAAGGAAGGACCATATTTTGTAAGAACAAGTCTTCTTTTAAGTGTCATAGATTGTGTTTTGTAATAGACGAAGGCATACAAAGCACTACGCATTCGTTGAACATAATTGAAATGGATGGATGGGAGCACCATGACTATTATCGTTGTTTTTGTAAATGTCAACAATTTCAGATACCCGTCTATCTATCATATCCAGTCCAACTTAGATTCAAAGCTACCTCACGACCTAAAACCCTTCCGCCCATTTTTTGTTCCTTACATCTAGGCTGTGTTTGATAAGGACGAAAAGCTAGCTTATAGCTTATTGAATTAGCTTATAAGCTTGTTGGATCAAAATATGACGTGTTTGGTAACAAGCTTTTCTCGTGAGCTTATAGCTTTTTCTGAGATGCTATTTCAGGTAGCTTTTGAGCTTATAGCTTCTTATATTTTCTTCCAATTTTAACCTTATTATTTTAATTTTACTATTTTTAATAAAAAAACTACCCATATTCATATGTAACTACCTACTTTTTATATATTTTTTTTTTAAAAAATACTCATTTCTTATATATTGGTACAACCAACTTACGTGACTATCCATATGTATCACTCAAGTTGTAGTTCTTTTTATATTTTCTTTGTTCACTTTTTTTTACGTTGCTCTTATTTCATATAATATAATATATAATTTTAAATAAAATATACAGTAAATATTGAAGCTATTTTAGTTAAATAAATATTTTTTAATTGAATTCATAAAACACATTTATCATTTTGGAGATGAAAGTAATTTGAAATAAATTTAAATATTTTAAAAAAACAAATAAGTAAAAAAAAATTATGTATATAATTTATGAAAAATATATTAAAGAAACATGTCCTTTTATGTCATTTTATATTTATCAGCCACTTCAATAGCTAATTTTACCAAACACATTATTTTTGATAAGCGAGCTTTTCAGCTATAAGATATCAGCTATCAGTCATCAGCTAACTTTTCAGCCATCAGCTAGCTTTTCAGCTATCAGCTAGCTTATAGCTTATTTTTACCAAACAGAGCCATAATGTTTGTTTTCTGTGGAGAGAATCAACTTGATTAAATTAATTTTACATAATTGATTTTAAAACTACATTGGAATTGGAAGAAAAACTTCTACGACATTTTACTGTCGTAAGATCATTTTTTTCTCAGTATATACAAGTATAAATCTAGAACGACAATTAATCACTGCAGACTAACAAACGACAATTAACTAACGTTAAGAGTAAAAATACCATTTCAAGATATGCATATGTAGTGAAAGATATATTATACTTATACGGGTATGGGGCGAAAATAAAAATATGGCCTAAAGAGAGTGTTATATTTCTCTCAAAGATCCGTTAAAAATTTATATTTAATGAGTTAAGAGTTTCACTCTCCTCTCTAATAAACGACACCTACCAAGAAAGAAAAATAAACAAAACAACTGTTCTGTTCGGTGGTAACTTTTCCGAACTCTAAACACTGTCTCAGTCAGAGCGAGAGAGAAATTGTTTGCTGAATCAATGTCGGGCTCCAAAACTCCATCTTCTTCTAGCAAGGTACCGTTACTGACTATTCTTTTCTACACTTGATTCTTCTTTTTTTTTTCTAGGGTTTTTTCATCCCTTAATTTTCAACTATTTTTCTTGATCCATTCTTGTTAACTCTTCTGGGATGATATTCTTTTTTTGTTTTAGGGTTTTTAGTTACTTGTTAATTGAATCCAAGGGATTTAGATCCTTTAATTATATGTGCTTTTCAATTTAATTCCGAACCCTAGGGGCGTAAGATTTTTTTTTTTTTTTTTTGTGTAGATTTGTCTTTCACCTGGATCTTATGAGAAACTAGAAAAGATTATGTGTTAATTTCTGTTTTGAATGGGTTGAATTGTTTTGTTAAACCAAGATAGAGTGGAATTTGCTCTATCAATCAACCCTTGTTTGTGTTTAAATTGTTACGTTGCTGTTAAGTGTGGGTGGTTAATATCAGATCTGCAATAAAAGGAAGCTGATGGCTTTATATAACAAGAAGAAAAAATGCAAGCTTATAGAATCAATGTTGAATTGAATGAACGTTTTCATATTTGTTGTTAAATTGTTTCTCTTCCAATCTCCGTGCTTCTCAAAGCCTTTTGATTTGTCTGGATTTCAAAATCTTATGAGTAAAAGAAAAGGGTTTAAGGTTTTTTTTGTATGTCCGGATTATCTGGACAAATCACAGGGCTTTGTAAAGCGCGGGAGTTGGAAGCATCTTAAATTGTGCACGGATAATTTGGTGGGTGATCCGACTGGATACCATATTAGGTTTTTATATCGAGTCTAACTCATCCCAAAACCGGCTTATAAGGTGTAGAGTGTCACTCTTAATATACCTTTTTCAGAGCTTATCACTTTTTGACATGGGGCTTGATTTTTTTATCAATAATATGGATTATTAAGTCTTTATTGGGTTTAATCTAAGGGCTGAACTTCTGCTGCTTTATAAACTGATGGTTAATTATTGTGACAGAGACCGGTGATGACCCAGGGTTCAGTTGATATATATGCGGCACAATGCAAACTTTGCATGAAATGGAGAGTGATTGATACACAGGAGGAGTTTGAGGAGATCCGTCATAAAATCATTCGAGAGCCTTTTGATTGTAGCAAAAAGGCTAATCGTAGCTGTGATGATCCTGCTGATATCGAATATGATTCTTCTCGGACATGGGTCATTGACAAGCCTAACATTCCAAAGACTCCACAAGGTTTCAAGAGAATCTTGGTGCTTAGAAAGGATTACTCTAAACTGGACTCTTACTACATCACACCTACAGGTAAAAAACTGAGAACCCGCAATGAGATAGCAGCATATCTTAAAGATCATCCACAACCCAGTGGTGTATCTGCTTCGGATTTTGATTTTTCATCCCCAAAGATTATGCAAGACACCATCCCAGAATTTATTGAGCAACAGAAGGATTCTGCGAACAAAAAAGCTAAGATAGCTAAAGATGAAGTTTGAGAAATGTCGTCACAAGGTTGCTGCATGCTGTTGTTGTTGATGCTAATTATGGTTGGTTTGTTTGTAATATATTATTCCTAGATATTGTGTTAGGGAACACCAATTCAGTGGTCTTGAAACAAATTTAATTTTAGTTCTGGTGGTCCATGTAACCTAAACAGATATTTGCAGGCTTTTATGTTGACTGATCAGAACACCCAAAATATATTTTCTATTCTTCTATGCACCTCAATCAATTTGCCTCACACCACAACAGTCTTCTTTTTCTTCTAAATTGAATTGCTAGAATTATTGTGATGAATATGAGAATATTCTCTGACGTGTTTATGAAATACATGTTGTACTCTGTCTTTATAAAAAAAAATACAAGTTGTATTTTTTATAAAAAAATATAATTTATAGTTATGTGGTGATAAATGTTAGAAATACTATTAATAAAAGCAGCAAATAAAATAACATTGATTTTTATTTAACTGCATTAGTTATAATTCAAACATGTTTGGCAACCTCTTCTAAAAAAAAACATGTTTGGCAATCTCAATTTGTTTATTCAACCGTTAATTTTACTTTATTTTGACTAAAGAGTTTTTTTTTTGCTCTTAAAAGAAAAACTTGTCTTTATTATTAAAGGTTAATAGGAGGTATAACCAGTTGAAAACTATTAGATTTGAGTTTACTTTTTTTTTAGGGTAGATTTGCGTACATAGAATAGAATTCGACTGCGACACATCATAGAATCTGACTCTCGAACAACTTTGGATATTATTGCGGATACTAATCAGAATGACTTTCATCCTCATGCAAACTTGTTCTCTCTCGTTAAGAAGTTATCTTCTCTTTCTTGGGTGGTCTCCTTTAATCATACTTTGAGAGAAGACAATGAATATGCTGACTGGTTGACCTAGTTTGGTGCTAACAATGTTGATTTCTTGAAGATGTGGATGTCTCATCCTAATCAGTTAAATATCTTTGAGGTATTTAGATAATGGATTGCGTAGTTCTTTTATTTCCCCCTTATAAAAAAAAAAAAGAAAGAATTCGATTGTGACAATGAAAATAACATAAACCGCTAGGTAGATGTGTAAATATTAGTATATTAAAAAAAGTTGTATTCATTGACGTTAATTAATTCACTACTATACATTGTCTAATTCTAATTATGAAAATAAAATTAAAAATATTGAAAACTAAAACGATCAATAAGTACTTTTAAGACTTACTTAATCAACCTCTTGAGGAAAAAATTGATAAAGAACATGAAAAGTCATTATTAGCGGTATGGACATTAACAGAAATCCATTTGCAACTTCAACAACACGCATAAATTTAGGGGGTGTATTGGATTAGAATTTTAAAGGATAAGTTTTGTTTAAAAAAGTCTTAAGGATTTTAAAAGACTTTGTAAGATTTTGATGACTTTGATGATTTTAAAAGACTATCGAGATTTACAATTTGGATTTCAATGGATTTAACTCATAAGATTTTACAGGATTTCAAATGATTTTATTTATTTTACTTTATTTTTTATGAGAGAGATATAGAGAGGAGAGAGAGATAAAGAGAGGGGGAAGAGAGAGGAGGGAGAGGAAGAGAGAGAGAGAGAGAGAGAGAGAGAGAGAGAGAGAGAGAGAGAGAGAAGGGAGGAGAGAGAGGAGGGAGAGAGGAGAGAAGAGAGAGAGAGAAGGGAGGAGAGAGAGGAGGGAAGAGAGAGAGAGAGAGGAAGAGAGAAGTGGAGAGAGAAGGGAGGAGAGAGAGAGGAGGGAAGAGAGAGGGAGAGAGGAAGAGAGAGAGAAGGGAGGAGAGTGAGAGAGGAGAGAGATAGTGAAATTTTAAAAGAAAAAACAATCCTAAGAAATCTCATGTTTTCATAAAAGACTATTTCATGTTAAAATTTCACCAGAAAATCTCATAAAATCCAATTTATTAAACAATCCTTTGAAATTTGAATGATTTTGAATACCACAAGACTTTTTTTAAGTGATGAAGAGTCTTGATTGAATACCACAAGACTTTTTAAATGACAAAGAGTCTTGATTGAATACCAAAATATTTGTTTTAAGTTGTAAAGAGTCTTGATTGAACACAACAAGATTTTTTCATGATAAAAAAGTCTTTTAAAATCTCTTATAATCTTAATTGAATACGGATCCCTTAAAGATTCGGCATGAAAATTTGTTTTTGTTTCTTGACTGAGCATGAATTTTTGTTAATTTTTCATGACTTCATGTTATTATTTAATGCATACATTATAATTTACTTTTGGCTGATTTTTTTTTTTTTTCCTAAAGAGGATGGAAAATATTGTTATTTATTAAGGGGATGGGAGAAGCACTATGCCATAAATTTTCCCTGATGAAGATTTCCCTTTGAAATTACAAATCTAGGCAGGCATGCTAACACTCACATAATAATTTTGGGTTGAATTAATCTAGCTGTTTTGTGATTGAAAGGTGAGAGAAATGTTAAGAGAAAATCACACTTCCTGGTTACCAACTATACAATATTTGCTCGATTGCTTCATTATAACTATGGTACTGACTACATTTTACATTGTATACATGATTTTCCCAAAAAATAGTAATTACTACAAACTTTCTGTCATGCATGTATAATTACACAATCATGAATCACGATACTGCCCCTGCCAGAGAAATGATTCATCATAATCCATATTGAACACTGCACCAAACATGTTGCAAAGTTGGTATAAACTTCTTATGCGGTCATCCGCCAGCATCGTACTGCCCCGAGCTCTGACATCGTTCTACATGCGTGGCACTCAAACCATATGCGGGCATTAAGCCCAGTAACATTTATGACCAGAAGATGGTGCACTCAATCCCTAACGTTTTAATCAGGTTTGGTGTATTCAAGAAGCATGTGCGGGGACCGATAGATCTTCACTAGTGTCCAGTAAAGGACCTCTTCAACTCCAAGCTCACCCTCAGCTCTTGCATTATATATATCCTCGCAAATGGCTATCAACCTACATTAGAAGCATGTAACAAGAAGTAATAAGTTACCACAGGATGTATCTTAAATAAGCTTCACAACATCACAGTAGAGTGACGCATGTTCAGGAGCACCATTATCATTTAATTAATTGATTTGAGAAATTCTCAAGGGAGTTATTGTTTATATTCGTTCATTTGCATGACTTTTTTCTGGAAAGAAAGCTATGGTACCTATCACAGGAAGGTAGGTTCTCGTAGGGAATTCTCATCCTTAAGTCAGAGCACTGGAGTCTGATGAAGCGTCCAACAGCTAGAACAAAGGTTATGTAAAGCCCCCATATGCTGAACTTGCTTAGTGTGTCACCAAGAATACCCTCTGAAGCAATATGACAATATTAGAAACACTATGCGAAGTATTATTAGGCAATATAATTAAAATGACATTTTTTGGAGAAAAAATGACATGGCCAACTTACGTGGTGGTGTTTCCTCAGATATTATGATTGCCATAGGTCCTGTCAAACCTCCACAAAATCTACTTAAATTTGATGGATTAATATCTTTAAAGGCCCACCACTCAAGCTGCTCACGATTTATAACTAGATCAGCACTAACAGCACAATCCTGAAAAATTGAATTCAAAATTTTCAATAGCAATTTAGGAACAATCAAAGGCAAATATAAAAGTAGTAATATGAAAAACGAACATCATCTATTACCTCCTCCAAAGGCCTAACGTCACCTGAACCAGTGACACGGAAGTATCTTGGATAAACATTATAAATCCTAAAGCTGTTCATCGAGCCATTAAGAACTTTTTGAACATCAGACTGTGTTGGAAGATATAGAGAATCAATCGGCTTTTCATATTTCACAACTTCTTTCCCTTTTGGCCTGTCCCTTGAAAGTATCCAGGTAAAAAAAATTTCCATGTCGGAATACCATTCAAGGGACTGAATAAGTCTAGTCTGAACAACATGTGGAACAAGCCATAATGTACTAGCATCAGCTTGACAGCATATCAACTGGATATCATTCTTATTATATGCATTCAAATAGCCATTGGGATCAGCATTGACATCCGAATTGAGCGAATCCCACTGGATTCTTTCACACAGAGTAGTTTGGTACAAATTCAACCTTCCACTCTCTGTCTTGATATCAACCTGAAAGCTAGCATCTTTAATGGGGTTTGCAATGTTTGTTGGGTTACCACTGCTATACATCTGAAAGGAAAAATAATAAAATATATACTTCAGTAAACATGTTATATGCTATTGTGGTGACTGGGAAATTGCAATGGTCAAGTACGTGAACAATTGAAGGGGATAAATACATTCAACTTCGTGGGGGTAGCTCAACTGGTTTGAGCTAGGGGAAAAGGAGTTGGAGGTCCTGGGTTCAAACCCGGGCAAGGAGTAAAATATTCATCTAACAAACTATGAAATGTCTATTTAAGTTTTATCAAATCCTACAGATGCACCCCCTTGCACACATACACAAGACATGGATTGGGAGGGAAAGGACAAATGACTAGAAATATCATATAGCTAATTAAGAGTAGGCCCTGGAATTCAAAGATAAATATATATGTTTTGAAAATATGCATTCATGACCGAATGCTGTTATAACAACAGAGTAAAATTTACGTTACAAAAGTTAGAATTGTGGTAAATTAGTTGCAGAAAGCCAGCGATATCAGTCAAAATCAACCTAACTTGATAATTCCTCAAGTATCAAATCATAGGGTTGTAACAAAAATCCAAGGTCTATTAGGACGTTACAGCTCTGATATAAAATTCAACACACTGTCTTAATGATACTAAAAGTATAGCAAAATTTGGGTGCGTTCTAATAAATTACCTAATAAAAGTAGTAAAACTAAAATGATAAATGACATGCCATTAAGTTATTAAATGTGGGTTTATATGCTAACAAATCTACAAAGCAGAAGTGCTAGAACTATAAAAAAATCTAGTAAATTTTGAAATCAACAGTTTTTGTCATTTTCTTACCAGCATTGGAGCCCATATAACACAAATTAATACAAAAAACAGGCAAATCCCGTTGCAGCATTTGGTCATTTTCGTTTGCTTCTCCCCCTGTCTGTGTGTAGCTCTATTCAAGACTGAATCACATTTGACAAGGTACAAACTTGCATTTATGTCCTCAAGCTATAAAAATGGGGGAAAATATGCAGGTGTTAGTTACATAATTAAGCAGAATTCAGAAGTAGAAAAAAAAAATCAGCACAACATGAAAAGCAAGCTCTTCCAAATGAATTTTCACAGGTGCTTACTTAATAAGCTGTGATCTGAAATGTGCTGCTAACACCAAAAATCAAATCTTTAAGATGCCCACTAATATCTCCGACAACACATTCAACAGCAGGAAAAACAAAACAAGTCCCAAAGTCCTATCTAATGATATGTTGTAGGCACTAATGGTAGAATGACATAAGGTGCATTGGTAAACGGCTTAATTAAGTGCTACTTATTGAATAAACACTCAACATACAAGCACTTATGTATAAACTATTTCTATGATCAAAGAGAAAGTGTGACCAAATTGTTTTCATATAAGATGCAAGCAATTCTTATAAGCTATCACAGAGATCTTTATTAAAATAAGCCAAATACAGTTTATAGACATGTCATAAGCTATTTTCATAGGCTTTCAACTCAACACCCACACGTTTGATTATGCTAGTAGATAAATTCAAATAAGTTATTCATACGCCAAATAGTAACACAGACTATACTCAACTAAATACTTCCGTTTACATTCTAAAGACAAATTTTGGCCAACCATTTTTAAAATTTCCCTCCTTCAATTTGAAATAGGTGGGTTTTACCAAACACATATATTTTATGTTATGAACCTTCATAAGAAAGTCTACACTGATTTATCAAAGTATAAATTTATCTTTTCCTGCCAGCTATTGTGGACAAAAAAACTATTGAGAGGAGGTTGTGTAAAATTACTCAACGGCAGAAAGGTCACAAAGCAAACTGGCAATCAACCATCATTTCAAAGCTAGAGGTACAAATGCATACGGGAGACAAATTTGACCACATAGCCAAGCTGAAAATAAACCAACATAAGGAACATGATAAAGACATTAAATACCAGGAACAATAGAACAAATATATACTAAAACAGCTTTTCTATCATTTCCTATTAAAATCATTATGAATTGCAAGGAATAACATGAAAATTTATGTTCTGCATATTCAGTCTAAAAATCATGTCTAGGTTGTTACACTTAACATCCTTTAAAATTAATATACTTCAGAAGTGAATTTTGATACTATCAATCAATTATTCAAGTATAGCTCACAGCAACAAAGTAGCACAAAAGATGTACCAGCGAATATAGCAGTTTATCAAAGTTGTTTCCAAAAAAGAGTGTCGGTTGATGGAAATTATACTTTTTGGAATAAATATAACGATTTAAGCAATGCTATTTACATATATACCTTTAGCCAGTCATACATGGTGAGAGATGTAGTTGTGCATGACCAGTCAAGTACGCATCGTAATTCATAAAGGAATGGCAAAGCACGATAAAGTCTATATCCTAAGTAGTTGATTCGTGAAACTTCACTCGTCAAAAACTGTCGATACAATGTGCTCTTGTTAGGAATGCCATATCGGATTTGTACAGCCTGCAATCCTAGAGAAACTGCTTTAGCAAGAAATATAGCACGGAGAGCTAACTGAGCTGCATGTTGTCGAGATGGATCCAGTTGCCAATCATACTCTGTAACTGAATATGTGAAGAGAATGAAGTTGAAAATATAGAATATCACTTTCCCCGTGGCAAATGAGCAGAGATATATTATACGATCAAGTACAATCAAGAAGAAGATGGCCTGAGTAGAAGAAGTAAATTCTGTTAAGAGCCTATATGACATGACACCTCTAGCTGATTAAATAAATGCAAAATGCAATAAATCGTCCAGTCATTCCAACACTGCATTAATCAAAGAGAGATTGAACCAAATGTTTCTTAAGCATGCCAGTTATGCAAGAAATTATAAAAAAAGGAAAACAGTCTAAATTTTCCTTTCTATTTGAAAAACAAAAAGAACCATAAAAATAAACTGAACCATTTCAAAGGTTCTATATAATTTTCCAGCATAACAAATGCCATGAACTGACAATGCCAAAAGCTTAAGCCGCCATGAATTTTATTATTACATCTCTAACATGCTCCGTTGTGCAAGAACCATTTCAGGCGTGAAGCACGAGAAATGAACATGCCCACCTACCTTGGTCTGAAATTCAACTTTTATTAGCACGATTAGGGCGCAAGGTTCCATCCCTTAATCACATTGTATTGATAGAGTTCTAGAGGGAAATAAAAACTAAAAGGGTGGTGTAGATTCAATGGGGAGGTGTTGTAGAAAGGGGAGGGTATTTGGAGACAAAAATCTTAAAACAAAGGGAAGGGTGGTGTGTTTACTAAAAAAGTAGCCCCAAATTTCATTTTTAAATGATGGGCCTAGCCCAAGACTATAAGCCAATTAGACTGTAATAATTCCGAATAGAAGGTGGCCCCCATTCTCTTTCTCAAGCAGCTTGTTGCATTAGTTGTGTTCTATGAAGCACAGACACAGACACGACACAGAAATTGACACGTCAACACCGATAAAATTTTGAGAAAATGACTTCATTCAATGTAATCACATGTGTCGGTGTCGTGTTGGTCTCGGACACCAAGACGCACCTTCAATCATAAGTGTCGTTTAACAAATTCTACAGAAGCACTTTAGCTGAAAATGAGCAAGAGGGTGAAAAGGAGGCACTGCACTGGTAATGAGAATAAAGAAAAATTGAAGACTTACCATCAAAATAAAGACATATTCTTTTGGAAACTGGTCTTCAAGCTGGTATACTTCAAGGAACTCACTTTTGTTTTTTATGACAGACTGGTAGAAGATGGCAACAAGAAAGAATACAATCAGATCTGCACAAAATACGTAGGCATACAGATCAACTTCTCTCTTGCCTCCACCAATTACAGAAAGAATACGGTAAGGGAACCCTACTTCTTCTACAAAACCTGCACGCTGAGCTTTAAGGATTTCCTTGGCAACATCAGCTGCTGGAGTTAAAGATTTATTCCATTCTGCTGAAGAACAATCAGTTAAAGGTGAGGCATACACAATCTCGAAGACCGCCAAGACAACACTGGAATTCTCTTTACTTCTTTCAATGCTTTGAATGTTGACCTTACTAGCAAAAGAGCAAATATTTGGGTTCTTTTCCTTGCACTTATCATTGTGGATAACTCTGAGCAACTTATTAATTCCAGACTCAATCCTCTCTGGCTGAATCCCATCCTCTGGCCAGAAGTCGACATCCATAGACACCTGAACAAAATAAGGAGGCGATTCTGCTCCCTGCGTGAGTGATTTCCAGTACCTAAAAGAGCTTCTCACTACCAGTTTCACCATGTTAGTCAACTGAGTTAGCACATCCCATGCTTTCTCTCGCCAGCTATAACTAGTGGGATTATCTTTTGTGTGGAGATCATTCCTCTTAAATTTGAAGTCGGTAGAAGACATCCATTCACCATCTTTGGGCGTTATGGAACTTTGAATGAGGGTAAATAAATAGACAAGAAAAAGAGGTAATGAACTGACAACAAATGAAGACGTGACCTTGTGTGTTGGAAAGCCTAATTCTCTCAACAGGCTAGGATCAATACTCAACCCGCAGTGCTGGATGATGATTTGGTACAGATACTGAAGTAAAATGTAAACTTCTGTATAGATCAAAATGATAACCCAGAAGATGTAACTTGGGCCTGTATTAACCCATAAAGCATACAAATAGAGAGCGCCAAGATACACCATTGATAGCAAACTGAAGTTCCATAAGAACACAAGAACAAAGCAAAAGTAACATACTACATCATTGTTGGAACGCATCTGGTACCATATATAACGAAAGATCCTTCCTAACTGCAGACTTGCAGGATCAGAACTCTTATCAGACTGCAAAGATGAAGTTCGATCCAAATATATATGCGGAGATTTCTGACTTTCCATCTCGTCATATACCTGATCCTCTGTGTTTGTATGTTCATTTGAATCAGAATCTTCTTGTGAAATATTCAGAAAGCTCACTAAGTTATTAACTGCCTGATTTCCAATGGACTGCACCTGGGAAACACCATCACCTATTAATTGTACAGCAGATTTCAACGCATTTTCTTTTGCTTGCCCTTTAACGTTTTCCTTTTTCTCTGAATCACTAGAAAAAGCATCAATGTCTATTTCAGTAATTTCACAAAGAGGAGAATCAACTGAATGCTTTGCGTACTCCTCCGTTAATGGAGGTTCCACGTCCATACAAGCAGATGATTCGTGTGATTCAGTTGGGAAAACAGCATCCTCTCTTATTGTGTGATCTAATCTCCCCAAAACCTGGTCTTCTTTATCAGGGATTCCAATGTCATTATTTGGTATAAGAGAAGCGCCCCTCCTCCTTCTTAAACCCTCAGCACTATGAGAAAATCCATCAATGCAATTAGTGGATGTGTTCATGCTATGGAGCTGTATTTGCAGGTTCAGCATTTCAGATTTCATCTTCTCCACTTGCATATTACGTTGTCGTTTTTTCTCCTCACTTTCACGAATTTGTTGTAATTGTGCGGTTTTCCATGCAGCCTTTTTCTCTTGCTCACGCACAATTGCACCAATTTGCTCTGCTTCCAGGTAGCGACACACATAATCAAACTCTTGAGATGAAAACATATATGACTGAAGTGATACCAGCACAAAAATGATAATCTCTACAATTGCAGATCTTGCAGTGATCCGAAAACCATAATCATATTTATAGAAACCAATCATCTCAAAGATGGAATTTGCTGTGTCACACTTTCCAGCACTTGGCCCCCCAACAAAAGGAGACTGGTAAGCAAGAGAAAGTATAATAACAACAAAATTGTATACACGCAAGAACTTGAATATTTTGTTCTTCTTCTTCAGTATTTCAAGTCTCATGCGAAAGAATACCAGGGCAAAGGCAAGATATCCAAGATGCAGAATATCATACTCAAGTGTTCCGGTCACCAGTATTAATATGAGCACAAGATCTAACAGATGGCAATAGCAGTAAAGCCTTAAATAATCAAGAAAGGTCCACATGCTTTTAGTTTCAAAAGAGAGATCTCTCCAAACAAATGTGTTCCTACGCTGAGACATAATCTGACGATATGTTGACGATCCTGAAAAGCTAGAGAGGCGATCAGCGCGAAGTTTGAAGCATGCCAGCATGAATACCACGAAGTAGCTGATCAACATCCGGGGATCATCAACAACAAGTCCTACATCAGAAAAGGCAGTGAAACAATCAGGACAATGAAGGCTTCAATGCACAAAATTATATACTCCTCCTGTCTTAAATATAAGCAAAACGTTGGATCAAATACATTTGACTTTTTGCTTATATTTAAGACCGGAGGAAGTATTTAATAGTACATGCATATTAAATACACTGGTGGAAAAACCCCTAAAAAAGTTTATAACAGATGTGATTTCAGTAGTTTCCATGTCATCCACAGAGAAGTTCCAAAGAGGAAAACAAAAAGACAACAGATAATTCAGGAATCTGAACAAAATTAAGGGGCCAATAATGTTCAGGCTAAAATAAAACCGTCAAATTCCCCTTATAAACTTGAACCATTAGAGCCAAATATAAGGCAAGAACATGGAATTCTTTCAGGGATATAACTGAGAAGGACAAGAGGGTCGTACCAAGCCAACATTTCTCACAATAATGGAAATGCAGAGTTGAAGTTTTCCAGCAGTCATGGCAATGAATCTCACTTGTAGCACTGGGATTCAAAGGTGACATGTCCTTCCAGATGACAAAATATTCCAGGATGAGAATGGAAGCAAACAAAAAGACAAATATGGGCCAGATTTTGCGTACAATTTGCCGATTCAGAAGAATACAAGCAGCAAGCAGTGCAATATATACCATGGATAGTGCATTTAACAAGGCAAAGCTTGCCAAGTAGTAATGTGATCCATGTTTATCTCAAGACCAAACAGATTAAATATATTCTCCATCCAAATTTCATATATATTTTTAAGACAGTCTTCTGTGTTTCAAACCGCTCCTTTCTCAAAGAAACAATGCGCTTCTTGTTCCACTTGTGGCTCTCCTTGTTGCTTCCCCAGATAAACCCGAATGAATACTTTCCGCTGTTACTGTCAGTATTAGTGGATGAAGTATCACGTGCTCGAGGCAAATCAGAGGTCATAATTTTCAGGTGAGTTGCTAGATGCATCTTCCTGTAATGCAGCTGGCGGGTGTGAATTACATGATGGTTTACTTTCCTCGTTACATACAGTAACATCATCAAATTCATCTTCTGTGGGAACAAACAAAGGACAAGGTTCTTCCCACTTTTCTTTGCTTAAAACTATACTTGGCATCCTTTCCAACCAACGGAATAACATTGTATTGAAGAGTACAAGCCACAATAACCAGAACCTTCCCCCTCAATCCCGATTCTAGACCCCAAATCCTGGGCTGTATACACGAAAGCCCAAAATGAGAGAAACATCAGAAGTACTTTTGCCCGGGAAACATTTTAGCTTGCTCACCCCATATCTGGAAAAAGATATTCAGCTGTCAGCAGAAAACCTGTGTTATATACTACGAAAGATTTGGATGGGATACTGGAAGTTTTTGGTAATATGGAGCAGAAAACGAAGCCAAGAAGATACAAGAAACCAAATGCACTGATCGGGGATAAAGATGCATAAAACAAAGCAACAAACAAGATCTTCTGGCTGTGCCAGATAAGCAATCGTTTGATAAACCCAAGTGGCCCTGGTTCCAACTGATCCAAGTAAACCTGTCTGTTCTGCTTGCTCTGCCTCCTCTCATAGCTATAAAGTTGCATAACAATTAAGACTGCTAGAGACTCCCAAACATTGTCAAAAGAAGATGCTTTTGAGTCATATCCGAGATAAAAATAGAGATCTATCATTCTGGGACAAATACATCT